>CM075860.1:61214481-61596981 GCA_037975125.1 Latrodectus hesperus
TTAGGTAAATATTAATTTTCAAATTTAATTTCCTTTTCATGGAACGAAATGATTACTAGAATCTCTAGGGATATACATTTTATTGGCCTATCATAAATCATTTATTGGTCAAAAGAAGGCTATGAGGTCAGAAAGACCTTTGACCGATCAGTCCCACTTCTCTACGACCCCAACATTGACGACTTTATAAAAACCAAGATGTAGCAGCCAGTCCTTCAGATGAAGCTTTTCTAATATTTTGATTAAATTTGAAATAAAGGAAGCAAAATGGTTAAGAAATTTAACTGAAAAATGTTTTTGATACTATTAAGTTTGTGATTATTTTTATTTCTTAAAAATTTTCAAAGGAAATGTCTTTAGTTCTTCTCTTAAATTATTAATAATTAAATTAAATGCAGGATACTTTTAGTTTGGAGTTTTAAAAATTGTTAAAAATAGCCAATAACATTGAATCACAAGAAAAGCTGTAATACATCTAATAAAAAAAGGTCATTTAGATAATTCATTTAAGTTGAATAACAAAAAAGTCAGGGAAAGTCATTTATTTCTACCCGTACTGATTCCTTTAAATTTATTGCGATTTCGGCTAATTTTTTAGAAAATTTCTAAACTTATTTTAAGTGAATCTTATTTTTCTTATTCTTTTAAAAAGATTACTTTTCTCTTTTGCTTTTATCATTACGCTTAACCATTAAAAACTTTTAACCATTTTTTCTTCATGATTGTCTATTTTCAGTAATGATATTAGTTCCTATTTTTTAAAAGGTTAAAATTCTTTCTAAAATACTTAAAATATAGTATAAGAAATTCTTCGAAATAATCTTATTTTCAAGTAAATTCATTTTCAATTTCAATTTTTGTTTCTTTATGAATGACATTTTGTCTTATATTTTTTGAAAAATGCTTGATTGAATAAACTGATTTTAGTTGGCTCTAAATTGATTCAAATAGCTCGATTGGATAAATTTATAGTCATTTAAAATTTCTTTTTTTTTAAAAAACGCTTTTTTTAATTGAGATGACCCTACAAATCCTCTTTATCTTGATTCATAACAATTTAAAAAAATATTTAAAGAAAACGATAATCAACATAACTGATCCTATTTATTTACCCTTAAATCACAATACTGATTCGTTAACAAAATCAGTTAAGATATTTAATTCTATTCACTTCATCTGTATTAGAGCTATGAGGAAATGGTGTACACAATTTTTTCAGAATGGAATAATATCCCACAAACACATTAAGTATTAATTAATTGGCGAATTTCTTCCAATATTTTGTCGTGGAGAACATGTTATACACTTAATTAAATCCAGATATTGATACCACAGGATGACAAGACTTTCATTTTTAAAATATAATCTTAAATGGACAATCTTATTGCCAAGGTATTGATTTCGGCAGAGGGAATGATTTCAGTTGACTTCAAATGGATACAACACGAAACCAAATGGACAATCTCTATCTAGTTCCACCATGGTTCCAGTTAAGATACTTTACTGGAACAACGATGGAAGTAGATAGAAATAGTCCAATGTCCAATGTAAAGACGCATAACTTGGTCTATACGTCAAAAATTACACAATTTGGTAAAAATTAATGAGTGGTTTTAGTTTGTGCTTTTAAGCACACACATACACAGTTAGTCAAGGAATTCACTTAAATCCCACTGTGCCTGGAAACGGAAAATTGAGATTGTAAAGCGGAGGAGAAACAATATAAATACGTATATAATACTAGGTACAGATTCAGCTGCTGAGAAGATCAACTGTCTACCATATCAGATATTGGCTAATAATTATGTGATATAGCTAACTACGTCTTTAGCTACTTCGAGTAAGCAAAAATAAGTAGACAGAAACATAATGCAAGAAAAATAAAAGAATTAAATCAATAGTTTGTTGTGATATTTACTAGCATTTATATATATATATATATATATATATATATATATATATATATATATATATAGATAGATAGATAGATAGATAGATAGATAGATAGATAGATAAATAGATAGATAGATAGATAGATAAGAATCATTTGTACATTTTGTAACAATTTTAGTTGATTTAAATTTAGTGTAAATAATAGAAATGATAACCAAATAAATGAATTTTATTTTCAAAATAGTTTTGTTTTTAATTTAGTATTAAATTTTAAATCTGATTTAACTGTAACTTTTGACTTTGCTTTATTCATATTTTAAGAGTCAGATATATGGAATTACTTAATCGCTAAGTTATATTCTTTGTTTTCAAGAATAATACATATCGAGTATCTTTTAATCATAAAACAAGGAAGCATCCTTTTTACAACAATGACTAAAAATTAAAGCACGTTTGAAATTGAAATGTGCCTCCAAAGTCATTTCCGATGACCACACCTCCAAAACGAGAAATGTAGCGGGAGCCACGTGACATCGTACGATGCGAAACCACTACGGAGCTTAGATCCTGCTCGACACGTCATCTTCTTTTTCCAAACAAACAAGTGTTCCAAAAGAGGATGATTCAAGGATCGTCTACGGTTACATTTGCGCGATGAGCCATGGAATGGTTATAAAAGTGATTTTTCTTTTTTCTAACTCCATACATTTGCTTTATTTTTCTTTTCTTCAACGTTCTCTTTCGTCAATATCTTTTTCTTCTTTTTCATGTTTTTGCGAATATAAAAATTTAAGCCGCGCATGGCGTTAGGTGGAAAGTCACCTCTAAATGAAAATAAAAAAAAGAAGTATTTCAAAGCCTGTATTTTGATATCTGAGGAGAAATTCGTTTTTGTGCTGTTTTTTCGTATTTTTTTCTATATGTGTATATACTATACATGCAAATCGAATTCCAAAATTTAAACGAACTAAGCAATTTTTCTCTTGCATGTGTTATTTCATTTTTCGTTTATTTATTTTTCGAAAAGATAAAAGTTGAAAGTTGAGAAATTAAAGAAATGATAAGAACACTGTTCTCTCATCATCATACGCCAAGCAATAATTATATTATTTGGAAATATTTTGTTGTTATATAGTATATATATATATATATATATATATATATATATATATATATATATATATATATATATATATATATATATATATATATGTATGTATATATATATATAGACAGAAATTGTGTT
The DNA here is from genome assembly GCA_037975125.1 of Latrodectus hesperus. NCBI lineage: Eukaryota > Metazoa > Arthropoda > Arachnida > Araneae > Theridiidae > Latrodectus > Latrodectus hesperus. The sequence continues at coordinate 61,217,621 of CM075860.1, forward strand.
CATAGCAAATATAAAGAAGCATTCGACGAAAAATTCAAATAAAAAAGAATCTTTATATATGTTTTGTCTCTTTATTTTATTGTTCTTAAAATTAGCAGTGGATGCATATGTATGTAAATCCCATGAAAATATAACGTGATATATGATATTAATTAAAATACTTTTTAATTTTTTTCATTGGAGTTTTATAAGTTTTTTTAATTTTAATGTCCTTTCAACAGAAGATATAAGTAAAATTTTTTCGAGTTTTCGAATTTTTTACAATATACTTTTTTTAAAAAATCTATGGATATTCTCAAAACACAGAAAATGGGAAGTTAGTTTACTTTTGGATTACAGTATTTTCTATTAAAAATTTTATAATTAATTAATGTTATCTCATACGTTTACTTAAAATCAAGGACAGGAATTCAACATTAAGAGAGACAAATCACTCTCTGAGCAGTTAAATATAAAACCAACGTCTCATTTGGTGACATTTTAGGCTTCAATGACTTCTTCAGAATAAAATTTTATTTTTCTCTACAGATTAAAGTTTTTTTTCCCCCTCAAAAAAAATGACCCATACACATGGTCAATTCCTATTATTATATTGACATCGTTTTGTAATTATAAAAATTAGTTAAATTTTATTTTAGGGAAGGAATGTCTAAAACTAATAGGTTATGATGAATCAAAAGGAAATGTTTTGAGTGGAAAGTGAGAGATAAATTAGAAAAAAATTGAAAATTTCTCTAAAGAGAGAAAACTTAAAGCAGTAACTTTAGCAAAGAAATTCGTGCATGGTAGTTTCATAGGCAGATCCTAAAGACATATTTCCGGATGCCTATTTCTGATTCTTAAAGAGCAATCTGTGATTTAAATTTTGAATCTTAATCGAGTGACGAGGTCGATACCTGAGTTGACTTCCACATCTCCACCACACTAGCAGAGCAACTTTAGATATTGCAAATATTGTAAGACAAACAGACCTGTCTTTTTGGCACATGATGGTCGTTCTTCAATTGATTTAAGTGTTAAACTCACAAGTTTCCAGAAAATAATGTAATTTTCTTTCTTTACAACGATTATTCTTGCAAATGTTGCCATATTTCCAAAATTATAATCAAATGACACTAATAGATTCAAGTGATTTTGCAACGGTTCTTGGTTTTCATAACTTTTTCAAGTATGCATACATTCATATTTTTATGCATATTTCTCGAAGTAAACGCTTTGGATGGCTTCAGATTTCTGCTTGATTCTCACTCACTTTTCCATACGAATGCTTGCTTGGAGATACCTACTAATTGAAGCAAATTCTAAATCACAGTTCACATTCCTATTCAGATGGAAATCAAAGTAACGAACTGTTGAAACCAAAGTACAAATCATTCAGCTGCAGAAAACTTGGCCGCTTTTGATAGATTTTACAGTTTTGACTTGTACTACTCATGTTGTAGTTTTCGTTTTTTATTTCTTATATTTTTGTGTAGAGATGTTCTAGTATCAAAACGTTATTTGTTGACGTAAAATGTTGAGAATTATATACTGTCCATTGTCTAACTGCAGAGAATTGAAACTTTATTTCTGTTTTGTACGCACAAATGGGCCAGAGTACATTTGTGTATGCTATGTATCCTGGCACATTTGTGTAGTTTTGTACACTGGTTTCTTCTTTTGCAATCAATGAATATGATTAACAAACAAAGAAATATTCTCTGAAAAGGATTTGCTCGTGGACTAAGATTGCTTCTCAGATTTAGTCTGTTTTACATTTTGTGTGTATTTAAAATATTTTGAACAACGAATAGTGAACAATCTAACACTATTTTTTTATTTTTATTTATTTTTTTTTTTGTAAAAACGTGGGTTGTATTCACACGAGCCACAAGGGAAGAAACAGGAAAACTCCTGATAAATGTGCACGTAGAAGATAGAAGTGCAACATCCATATTCAGTTTTTCAACAGTGGCTAGTATCGAACCTGGTGACTTTCGTTATGAAAAGTGCTATCCTATCGTTTGGTTATGCTTAGACTACTAAGCTTCGTACTACTCTGAACTTGATGCAAGTCTATAGTTTTCGTGTTAGTATTTCACTAGACAATTCACTTTTATCTTTGTTAACACATAAATTTGGCCTTGAAGTACCGAGTTATTTGTAAATCCATTTTTTGCATAAGAATTTTTTTTTAAAAAAATAAATCTTTTTAAAAATTATGATCATAAATAAAAATATGTTAATAGATGTAGGAGCTTGTATTTTTCAGATGATCCCTAATTATTGCTGTTGTTGCACGTATGATAAGCAAGCCTTAATTTACAATTATTTTAATATTTGTTTGTTATTTTAACATATAAGCAGATACGATTTCTGTTGAAAACAATTTCGTCTGTAACCTCAATAAGCAAGGCCATGGTAGCCTGATTGGCTAAAGCATCGTTCTTACTGTCGGAAGGAAGTGAGTTCGAATCCCAACTTAACCGGAGATCCGTCATGTTTACTAAGCGCAGCTGGGGCTTGTTGCAAAAATCTTGATCGCAATATCCTCCAAATGGAACATACCTTTGCAACTGACTGGTTCAAGTATTTTAGGAGTCTTTTGCTTGTTCCCTGGTTCTAAATTTAGAAGACTCCTACTCCGTTGTTCCATTTAATTGGTAGAGTAACTCTGGGTTAGGTATAAGGAAGTATGCCTATGTACAACTCAATAGGAATCCAGATGATTGAAATTTTAAAACTGAAATAGCATATTATGTAATTTAAATATTTTGTGTGAAATTCTTTGTAAATTGCAACCATAATCGTTATTAGGCATCGAAACATAAGAAAGTATCAGAAAGAAGGCAACTTATAGATCAATTAGCGTAAAAAAGAAATTTTCTTTAGAAGTTTTACATGCATTTAAAGGTGCAACAGGATTTGTTATAAATATCCTTTGAAACAGGTTCTAATAACACGAAAAAATTATCATATCCATTACCCTCGCCTTTTGATATAAACACGAATGCAAATTCCTTCTAATAATGAAAATCAGAAACATTTTATATATTTTTTTCACCACTAATTCTTTCGTCAATTGTAAATCAAACGATATTTTCAAAACAGCACAAAAAGAAGTTTTTTTTTAATTTTTTATGAAAGCGATATTTATGAAATAGTTTTAGAAATATCGCGGCAATTCTTGTGACATCACGGAGAAAAATCATTCATTTTCATCACGTCTGGTTTACTGTGTACACCCTTCTCTTTTTGCATGAGTTGTTTACTAAAGTTTTACACATTTACCACCTTTATTTATTTTAATGACGTTTTTCAAAAACAACGTCATATTGTTTCAACAGTTGCGAAATGTCCTTCCTATTGACATTATTACCTTAAAAATTTTAAAACTGTGCCGTTTTATTTCGTTGTAATAATAATGAATAATATTTTGTGAATAAAAGTATCGTTTTCTTCTCCCTTAAAGTATAGATAATGGCGACCTAATTCAAAAGTTAAGTTTTTCAATTCGATTTGTGAGGGTGGTTTAAGATTAATCTTATTTTGATAAACAAGAGTTAATTAATTTTGTAAAGCAGTTAATTATATTATAATGTCTATCTTAAGACAGATATAACAATAGTTAACTGAGCCATTTTCCTTTTCGATGTTTAAAATATAATCCTCTTTTTTTTAAAAAACATACTTATTAATTGGTATATTCTTTGATTTTCTTGTTTCCTTTCGAAAACTCGAGTTTCGAAACTTCGGTCATGTTTATGTTTTTCAATAACTCTCATTATTTATCTACGTCAGTATGTCTGTACAACCTATAACTAGAAACTCAAGTTTATTTAAGAATAAAACGTCTGTTTTGGCTTTAAGCTCCCAGACGAGAAAATTACTTTTCTTGAAATACAGTTACTGATCACTTTTACATTATTTATAGATTTTACTCTCTCTCTCTCTCTCTAGATATAACTGTCCTTATTCCTGAGCCAAAAAAATATGCTTTTAAAAGCAAATTAAGGAGTCGAAAATATAAATCCGTCATAATTTTTATAACATGAAATAGATTTTTAATAAATAAAATTGAAATTAAAAAAATTCTTTTATATATATCTGTAGTTTTTTTTTTTACATAATTTAACATTAATCTGCATATAAACGAGAAATAATCATGACATTTTGGTGGTTTTATATAAAAATAACGTTTAAAAAAATTAACTGTGTCCCAGATTGTATGCATATTTGTTTTAATTTTTAATTCAATTTAATTTTCTGTGATCTGTATTTATTCACTTTCATAAAACAATAATTTAGTTCTAAATACTAGAAAAAATAGCCCTATCATGTTTTAGCGCTATAAAAAAGTGGGTTTCGCTTAACTTGTAGCTTTAGCAAGATATAGGCTGGACCTGTACTAATTGGATTCATCCGGAATGTACCAGCATCGCTCGTCCTGTTTATGCTATTATTCATCAAAGAAAATAGTAGGCGGGATGTTTTTAATCAATCTGCCTGGCTTCCTTCCTGACTGTATTCCATGATGTGTGGCTAATCTTAAATTCATTCACTGCATCAGTGAATGTAGCTTCTTTTTTGTTAAGGCCTTCCCTTACGCAGACAATCATCACGGTTAACATTTTGAACTTAGCAACATGTGGTTTAATTACTCAGAGGGAAATTTTTATTTTTATCAAAATCTGATTACCATGTAGAAAAATATTTTACATCATATATGTGCTTTGGAGAAACCACAAAAAAAGTGCTCTCGAAAGTAATTATTTAGTAGATGAGTTGCATTTATTATGCAGTTATAGAAATGGGTTTTATTTCAAACGGTTGCTTGTACATTTTGCTTTCTTTGAAGATGATGAGTTTTCTGAATTGAAGCACAATTTCTATTATGGTATGTAATTAGTAAAACTAGATCTGTATTCAGCTTCACAATACAATTTTTTTTTTGATAAATACTGTACCAAAAACTTTCTAGAATTCGACAGATAAGGATGATGTTTAAATTCTAGTCAGTTTCTTTAAAACTCATCGAGGATTTTCCAATCAGTTACCATAGTTACAAGATGTTCTGTGGTAATTGATAGTACTATGGTAGCAATAATAACGTACTACAGTACTACTTTTCACAATAATTAAATTTTCATGGATACAAAAGCTAAATCTTGTTAGTGTTTTGACTTTTTAATTGAAAGAAATATCCAGTTTACATTAAAATAGCAGAATCTCATTTTAATGTAGTGTGCGTAAATTAATATAATTTCGTCATGCCAAGAATTTTTATCTCGAAATTGAGACACTCTTTTTTTTGCTCACTGCGAGTTACTAGTTTTTTAATTTTGATTTAATAGTATCACAATCATATTTCTTGATTCTTTTTGTATTCTTTGATGTTTCAGTAAGATTATTATAAACTTTAAAACAAGAGCATGTTTTGCTTTATTCGAATAACACACACAAACGCACTAAGATAATTTAACTTGTTGATTTTACTTCAATTGACACGACAGCCCTTTGTGGGACTTCCTCAGAAGTTTCTTCCATTCTGTTCTCCTCTTTGCCAGGGATCTCCTGTTGTTTTTATTATCTCCCAAGATCCCAAAGTCTTCCATTATTAACTCGGGACCTCCCCTAACTCTGGTTCCCATCTGTTTATATTGGAACATCCCGAATGTCATGGTGGAGGGATTCAAACAGCAAATATGACAAACAAATTTTACACGATTCATTTTAATTATCAACTTTCTTCTACATCCTGTACAATTCAGTATTGTATTTATGTTGCTATACACAATCAACATTTACTGCACCCAAAATCTTCCTCAACAATTTTCTTCTAAGATTATTTCCTGCAATTTCGTTAAAACTCAGATTTTGGAGTCATATTTATGTATAGGTCTAATATTGATTTTACTAGTAGACAGGGCCCAACTTAGCTTAATTTCGGCCCGGGACAAAAACTTCTTTGGGAGATCCCTCTGCTTCACAACAACAAACTTTTTATTTGATTTGGAAAATGATTCTGTTTGAATGATAACGTAAATTTTCCACTTGATTTGGAAGTCCTTCCACTTGGGGGGCCAGGGGCAACTGCCCCGTATGCTCTTGTCTTAATCAAGCTCTGCTAGTATTTTTTTTTTCATGGTTGGATATCATACATTTTTAAATTTTAAAAATTGCATTGCATTATATTAGTTTCTTATATTTAATGTTGTATTATATATATATATATATATATATATATATATATATATATATATATATATATATATATATGTGTGTGTGTGTGTGTGTGTGTGTGTGTGTGTGTGTGTGTATATGTATGTATGTATATATATACTGATTGATTTTCTCGTTATTATATATTTGCATTAATTTAACATACTAAGATTAAATTCAGGACAGAATTGGTAAGCAAAGGTACTATAATTAAATTTTTAAAAGCTATTGAAATTTACTTACAAGTAAGCAATTTGCTAAAATCTTAGTTGTAAGCGGTGACGTTTTATTTGAAGGCTCGTAAAAATATACGTCAGTGTTGAATTTTATATCTTCTATTTACGCACATCAACCTTTTGGAAATTGAAGTGATTTCGACAGATAAGCATAGCGAAAAAGTCTATTCAGTAATCACACACAAGATAGTGTTGAAATTTATTACAGTTCTCAAATGGCATTTCATATTAAATAGGTTGGAGAGTAGGTTTTAAAATTCATACGGGATTCAATAAAATGTGAACAGGCTTTTGTTTTAATTCTTCCAGCTCATAATATTCTCCATTGATTGCCCGGCCCTTTGAGAGGTTTGTAGAAGCAGAGGCTTGTAGATCCGCCTCGTACTGCTTGGCAGATTTCAGAGATTGTTCTTACAAAGGAAGCGAGCAATATTTTCCGGACTTTTTTTATGGTTAATTTTATTGTAAACTGATGCATTTTGTAGGTTAGTATCGGCGGTTGAAGTTTTTATTGTTATTCTTTTTTCCCACTGAAGAAAGCCAACCGCAAAATATACGAACATTTTGAACTTAGGCGTTTCGAGAATTTACTGTGGAATCAAGTTTTATTTCGTTTTGTACACATACACACAATTTATATTACAAATTAATATATAACGAAATTATATTTAGGAGTCTATTTTCCTTTACCATGTATAGGATCCCATCTTCAGATGCTTGAACATTGTTGGTACTGCATTTACAATCCAATAGCCTTTTCCCATTCTGCAGCAAATTTCTTATAGAATATATTCCCACATTTTCTTAAAACTGGGCTAAAGTTTTTCTAGTTTCTTTAAACCTAATGATTGGTTGTTGACAGTTAGTACTACTTCAGCCAGGTTTAATTTTATTAAATTTGTCTTAAAATATGATATGGATTTAAAATATTTTAATACTATAATCAGTTTTAATACTATAACTAGGTTAGTCATTATTAAATGATTTTTTTTTAATATTTTACCGTTTATTTAAATCTATTATTCTACATTGATTGATGATTATTGGATTTTTTTTCAAACCTTTGTTATTATATTTTAAGTTTCCTTCCTATCAGTAAACATTCACTAAATGACTAAACAAATAATTCCAGACAAATGCAATATAATTGATGCAGTCTAAATGTTGATTCAACTTGGTTATTCGTGTGTAATTTATGCATCGCTGATTCTGACGCATATTTTCCCCTGTATGTTTCGTGTCTTTCTTCCTGCTTAAATTGCCACAAATTTTGTAACTTTTCAACCTAAAATATTCCCACAAGATGTAATTATAACCAGCTAATTTTCAATACTTCGCTTACAATTCGGTTCACAAATTGTAAAAGCTATATTTTGTATCTTTTATCTTTTTATGAAATACTTCTAATCTGTCATTTTATGAAGGAAATCACACAATACACTTTATAATTAAATGATGACAACATTTCATAAAAGGCTTTTCGTTTTCGAAACCGTTGGATGATTCAGATGGCTATGACGAATCTTTTCGTATGGAGTGATAAGAACATTTTTATTTGTGATACTTTTACCTCGCTACAGGTATTTATGAAGATGAATATAATACTCTGTTTCACCGATTTCTTAATTAATAAATATTCCGCGAGTAAATTAAGAAAAGCAAGCTTTCAACATTTTATTATTGTACAGAATTTCAACATGTATTATAACCACATAAGTAATGATTTTTCCAAATACTCTTCGCCTAGTAAATTCAGTAGTATTCTCAATTTACCATGAGTGGAGAACTCATTTCAATAAGTTCGGCTTAAGGTATAAATTAATTAATAAACATTTAAAAATACTTACGTTTTCTTATTATCTTGGTTTAAAATGAAAACATAGTTACCTTATGGTATATTTTCAGCCTTTCATCCCTTCAGAGGGTCGATTAACTGAGTACCAAGCATGCTTGGGAACTAAACTATGGGGGTTTCGCGTTAGGCTGACCACCTAATCGGGACATATGCTTCGCAATCCAGGGTCCCCGGTCATGAAAACAGTTATGGGCATGTAGGCCTTGGCCTACATGGGCTGTCGTGCCATGGAGTTTAGTTTAGTTTATGGTATATTTAGGGATCAAATATTGGGGTGTCTTCTGCTTGGACCCTGGTTCTAAATTATGAACCCACTTGGTTGCCTTCAGGGAACTGGTAGAGCCTAACTTAGTTACAGTAGCATGCAGGTGCAACAATAACATTCAGATTAAATAACTTGTTACCTATAAATCTCTTTTGCTCATTTCGCCTCCTATAACATACTACCATTAAATGTTTCTAAGTACATTTATAACAAAAATTATTGTACTAAGCAACTGCTCTATTTAACGATAACGTTTGATTATATACATTTTAATTGATGTTGTCTAACTATTAGTAAGAACGCATCCAGTCGAACAAAAGTGAGAACCAGATATTTTTGTTACACATTTTTAATTATATAAATCCATTTTAGTTATACTTATTGATTTATTTTATTGACTCAATTAAAAATTTGAATAAAAATAATGGTTGTTTTAACGAACAAATAGTTAAAATTATTCAGACTTTTGCCTTGCTCATTTTATGCGTGTAGCTTCTGGCCATTAAACGTTTTGTTTGCTGCTAAAAATGAATTGCATTCAGGGCCAGAAAACAAAAAAGTTTTGGTTAGTATAAGCAATCGATAAAATATATTTCGGTATAATGGTAATAAACGCTTGATGACAATAACTCATTACAAGTGAAAGTTCCTACTTCAATGGTACGTGGTAAATTTTTTGTCTGATATCAAAATTCATCTTTTATTCATATGCAATAAGAAATTTGAAATGAGCTCTTATTTTGCTCTAGAGTTTTGTACTAAGTAGCAATTTAATGCGAGCATTATTATCAAAGAATGCAACAAAGGACTTCATAATTTTACTATAGTGAGATACTTATGTGTAATTAGAAAAGAAAGTAGTTAGATTGACTACTCCTGCATTAATTTGTCGTTAAGTGCTTTGTAAGTACTTACATCGTTTAACGACTGATTAAAGCATTCTGAAACAACAGATACAATAACAAATATATTCTAAATTAGTAAATATAATAACATATTCTAAAATAACAAATATAATAAAATATATTTTGAAATAACAGATATAATAACAGATATTTTGAAATAACAGATATAATAACAGATATTCTGAAGTAACTGATGAAATCCTTAAGAGAAACACATGCATATTTATATTTATTTTATTAACATTTTTGTGATTTAAGCTCTTGTTAATATTCCAGTAACTGAAATACAATTTTTCCTCATTGGTAGTAACATAATGACTAATAAAAAAACTATGCGATTTCTTATAAATCATTCCTAGTTTAATTTTGTGAATGCCCAGTTTATTCATTGATGAGCTTGTTTACTTGTTAAGGCTTTCCTTTGTTTTGCCATGTGGCATCATAATAAAGGAAACTAACGAATGCCAGCGGAATATTTTGGTACCAAAACAGAAATTTCGTGAAGAAGGAAAAATCTCAGAAAAAATTTTTCCATCTAATTTGTGACTCAGGTTCAAGGTGAATTTAATATCTCATGAAAATTCCTTTTATATGAGACAATTATCGCGCCTGTTTCTTTCTTTCCATTTTTTTTTTTTTTTCCTTTCCAACTCATTCACCTCTGTCACTGTTATCTCGCCAACATTCATGCCAAATCTAAATGAAATTATCTCCTTTTTGTTCTTTTTTTCTCTTTTGTGTTATTAACCCAGCTTTTTTCTTATCTAATAACGTTTGCAAAAAGATTTTGAAATGTTTTCCTAAGCATTTATTTTATCCTACTTAAAGTCTACTTCGTCTTTAAATTTTTAATAATTGCAATTAAAAATGTAGAAAGTAAAATGAATCGAACATTCAGTTCATAATTTTCAAATAAAAAATCTATAATATTTTTTTTTGAAAATAAATCTCATAACTGTTTTCAATCAAATTTGGAGAAATTTTTGTGTTATTTGTCATATAAATTAACGATTGTATAATATTTCCTTAGATCAAGCATCAATTTTTAGATTTTAAGATTCTTGTGTTAATTGTTTTGGTACATTTATAACTTCTATCGGTTTTTATTCAAAATTATGTGTTAAAGGTTGCTCAAAATTATACGTCAAGTGATATGTAACTCCACCCAAATTAACATGAATACATTTATAAATAAGGAAATTTATCGCACTGTCCATTATGTTGTTGTGGCTTATCCCTTCTGGTTGACAGTAGCATCAAACCAGGCCCATGAGCCCGAACGTCTTCAAACAATGAAGCACAAGACTCGAGAACTACTGGCTTTTATTTAAACCAGTGCAGGCCAAAATGCGGGCAGGGGCAGCTTGAGTCGCTTGCATTTTGGACACAGAGGATAAATTTTGTGGGTCGTCATATGACGTTGTACACGATTGTGTTCACTTCGAAATTTCACGAGAGTTGTTTGATCGCGCCTTTTGCCAACCCCAATTAGAACAGCACCAGGACGATTTTCCGCATACCATTTATGCACAGGGGCTTTATTCCAAGAAAAACAGATATCTTGCTTGACCCGGGTGGCAATCTCTGAAAAAGTAAAGCAGTCACCATGAGCAATATTCTTACGTCTGTCCTCTCGTGCCAGACTATCAGCGATTTAACTTCCATGTACCTTCACATGCAACGGAACCCACTGAAGATTGGCAATCAAGCGATTCAAAAGTCGGACAATATTCCTAGTCGTTCGGTCCCCATGCCTCCACCATTCAGATGAATGCTGAATGAAGCCACGACTATCACTCAAAATCCAAATGTCAGTCCAAACACTCTCAGTAATGCCAAATTTCAAAGCCTCCTCACTAGCTATTAGTTGTGCACGGAACAGCGAGCAATTGTGAGGGTTTCTTACACAGATTCCCATGTCGTTCTCCTTTTTAGCAAAAAATCCACTACCAGAAATAGCGCCTTCACCCATGCTGCCGTCTGTATAGATCTGTAATGCGCCACAAGGGATTGGTATTGATAGTCTCCAAAGTAATATGTCTAAGATATTCTGGGTGATGTATGTTGTTGTTTGTGTATGAACTCAACTCGGTCTTGAAAAAGACGGGAACTTAGAATGAATCAGCAACATCCAAACCGCAAGCTAATGAGACTTATTTTACTTCATTAGGCAGCCAAACCCCGACTTTTCTATCATGAGGCTGGCGATTAATGCTCCAACTGCTCACATAACTAAACATTTGATGTTAGTCACCGTAATTAATGAGTTTGGCAATGAAGCCAAGAGATATTTGCTATATATCCACTATAGTCTGAGAGGCTGCAAGTCAACTTCATACAATACAATATCACTGGGGCAACTATTGCAGAGGACAATGATGATTCTGGCAGCAGAGAGTTGGACCCTTTCTAGTTCATCAAGGCTGCTAGAAGGAGCAACCTGATAGACCTGTACACCATATTCAAGAATAGAACGAATAAGGGCAATGTAAGTATTTCAAAGGGTCAAACAGAGATTTTGAGGGATTAAAAATGATTTTATGCTCAGCAACAAACTTTTCCAGCAGAAGGAGGAAAGAACTAACATTATTCTGAGAAGAGTAATAGGGTTTGCATTGCTACTCCAGATTATTATATCGTCAGCATATAATCCCATACAGCGATCATAATTAGACTCAGCTTCAGTTCCAGCAATAAATAGAGAAAACAAAGATGTATTGAGCACAGATCCCTATGGGATACTTTGTCTCAATCTAAATTTTCCTGACACGGGAACTTCACTTTAATGTACCTGTCTTTCCAGAAGTCAGCAATCCAAGGCAGAATTCTCCCCCTTAGCTTAAAATTACTGTAAAGTTTGCAAACAAGTTAGTACTTCCAGACCTCGTTAAAAGCTTTGGATAAAAGGCAGCAGCCACTGTATGATTTATGGATATGAGACTGTGGATATCCCTAATCTTCTGGCTAAAATATAAAACCCTATCCATCGTGCAACGATCCTTCTTAAAACCGAACTGTTCGGAATGAATTAAATTGTTTTCATAGAAATAATTAGTAAGCCTTCTTCTTCTTTAATAGCGTAACAACCTAATACAAGTCTTAGCTGCCTCTACCGCTTTTTCCAGTCTAATCTGTCCAGAGCGACACTTTGCCAGTTCCTAACTTTTAGTAACTTGAGGTCATTTTCAGTATCAACGAGCCATCATCTTGTTGGTGGTCTTCCTCGGTTATGGGATCCTTCTGGGTTCTTAAACGTTGATATTCTAGTGGGGTTGTTTTCCCGGCTGATCCAGACATGGCCAAGCCATCTTAGCCTGTTGCTTTTGATAACCTGGGTAATTTGGGCCTGGTTATACAGCCTATACAATTCAAAATTATATCTGGTTCGCCAGCAACCCTGTTCCTATACAGGCCCATAGATAGTTCTTAATACCTTCTTTTCAAAAGTTTCCAGGGTTCGCTGTAAATCGACATTTAATGTCCAGGTTTCGCTTGCATATAGCAGTACGGGTAGAGTGAGTAATTAGTAAGTCTACGAATTACAATACTCTGCATGAGTTGGCACGAGATGCCAGGAAGTGCGATTTGCCTGTAACTGTTAGGATCATTAGCCGGTTTGCTCTGTTTTATAATAAGAATGATAAAGGCTTCTTTTCAGTTCTTAGGGAGTGACCATTATGTCAATAATTCTATTAACATGATTATATGCTTCTTAATAGAATTTTTGAAAAAATGAACAGTAAATTTAAAAATGGACAAGAAAAACTTAAAAAAAAAGAAACAATTATTTAAATTTGTAATACAAATTCTACAACCTGATAAATGATAAAATTCAGATTATAAGCAAGTTATACTTTTCGTATTCAATAAAGTTTTGAATTATCTTTAAATGTAGATTTCGGTTATCAAAAATGACAAAAAAATGCAAATAGAAAAAAACTAAACGTGTCTGTACAAGCGTTGAAGTATTGCAGAGGAAGAAATGAAATAGATTATTTGCGATTAATATTTTTTAATGATCACGTTTCCCCCACCACTCTTTATTTTAACCTTCGGATTTAACCACAATATATCTATCGCAAAAATTATCAATTTAGATAAGATAGCTAATCCATCTTTCTGAAATCCATAGAAGGTAACTCAAATTCAATTTTTCATGAAATCAAATGCATTGTCTCAGCATTTTGTTTCTATTAGACGATGATTTTTAAACCGATAACAATCAAATTTATAATGGCAAGGAACAAGTCAAAGCAACTTACCATGGATGTTTTTGAAAATGACGGTAAATGCTTAATATATTTTATTTATCTATTTTTAATTATTTTACAATAGAAAAAAAGGAATATTTAACTAGTCTAGTAGACAGGTATTTTAAAGTCGAAAATTTTACATTAATTATACGTTAAGTAGACTGGTAATAGTTAATTAAACTAGTATATTCAATATATTTCTTTCTACTATTAATATAAACGTGTTTTAAGAAAACATCAAAGATTGTGTTTCTTTAGAAAATTAAAACTCCAAATCATTATATTTTACTATCCCTTAATGCTAAATAATTTTGTAATGTATCAAAGAAATATGATGTGTGCACTCATATTAATCATAATATAATATCACTTTTTGAAATAGCTCTGTTACTTATATTTTCACATTACATTATATCAGATTAAATAACCTAATTTATTTATTTATTTATGCATGGGAATATAAAACGCTTTGTGGAAATTTTTGACTCGGTTTTCATAAAGGATCCGTTATTTGTGCATTCATATAATCAGTTGTGAAAGATACTGGAATTTACTTATTTTTGTTCAAAATGAACATTTGCCAAGCAAGTTATTTCAAGAGTGTGTTTGCAAAATGAAAAAGTAACTGACATTTCATAAAGTTCAAAACTTAGAGTTATTGTTTTCTGGTGAACCTTTCAGATAAAAAGAACGTTAAATTTTCATTTTCGCTGGGAAAAAAAAAAACTTCTTAAAATCAATACATATGATGCAACATTTTCCTCTGTTACAAATAATTTGGAAGACACCCCAGATGATGACACTCTCATAGCCTCAGATTTCATCAGACGTCTCACAGTTGGGAAAGGAAAAAGTCGTTTGCTTATGGGACAGCAGCTCAAACCCCTCTCGCACACGTGTGTAGGTCCAGCCGGGGGATACGTATCCTTTTTCAGGCAGAGATGACTCAGAAGGAGTCATGATGAAATCACCACTTTCTTGAGGGAAAAAAATTTAGTGACCTGTAGTTGACCCCTGGCCACAGAAATTGAAGAGGTGTGAGGAGACAACCCTATAGACGCAGGGAGTCTTAAAACCCCTTGTCCAATGCTACCCCCAAACTGAGTAATGATCTGTGAACGGGGGTGGTACAAGTCAACGACCCGTGATTGACTCAAGTTTTCTCTATAGGGGTCTTTCATTGGCCCAGTGTAGGGATGGTATCATGCCCTGCCCAAACCTCCCACAGAAAAAAAAAAAAAAAAAACTGAGGGAGATAATGGTGGTAGAACATTCTGAAACGTGTCCGAACGTAAACAAATAATGAAAATGTTTGTCGTTACATGCTGAATACTGATAAGAAACTTTTTTTTGGTGCTGTGCAGATTTACTTATTTTATGAAAAAGTATTTTTTGTTTATAAATCCAAGTGCTCTACAATAAATAATGCTTCGATAAGAAAAAATAATTTGAAAAAATATGACAAATTAATATTGTTAAGAATCTTTTTTATATTATACGTTCACCATCAGCTGTATGTGAAAGAATTTTATAGTTTGATATAAACCTAGAATATTAGTAGTATTTTCTTAATGAAAGTGGAATGTTGTATGTTTAGGATAACAATTAGTTGCTTTTATCTTAACTGCAAAAAAAGAAAAAAAAATTACTTGTTCATATTTTTTTAACGTAAGCGCAAATGTAAATTAAAATGCGGATCGCAATTTATTTCTTAATTTTAAGAGTGTAACGTGATTAATATGAACATAAAACACGAACACACACACACACACACATATATAGTGCTTAGAGATTTAAATACAATATAAAATATAATTATATACACATTAATTTCTAAAAAATATTCTATGAATATGAATCAATAAACATTTCACTGTTGTCTAGTTACAGAATGAAATAATGTAATGCTTAGGATTTGTTCCCACAAATAGAATAAAGGGAGACCGATTTTGCGCTTTTGTTTTCAACATGGCCATCAAATCTGCCGGGGTAGGTGATTAGAAGTTTTCCTGATATATTTTCTTGCGACCAAAAAATTTGGCTTATTATCTGTAACTAGTCTTTCTGGAAGACAATAATAAGTTGTAATTAAAAATTTTTTTTGTTTGGCATCTACTGTAATGTATCGATCACTAATTAAATATGAATTTATTCTTAAAATGCAATCGAGAACCTTTGTCAAAAATTATTTATTTTTTATTATCATAAAAGTGAAAATGAAATTACCAAAAAATTTCAATTTTTTTTTACCCAATAATTATCTTTTTGAGTAAGTTTTATCATGCTGAAACATTACCGCAAAATTATATCTAACCTTATTCTAGAATGACTACCACTTTCGATTAGTCACTTTGTATCGAATGACCGCATTTATCAATACACCGTGAAATCATCATATCGCCCACCTTGGGTCAGACGCATTTATTCTCTTCGGCAGAAAACGATTCTGGGAAGAGGCACTAGTGATCGTATCCTTCTAATTAGTGATTCTAATTCTAAATACAGCTGGATATGGTAACATGGATACAACTTATTAACTCAAAAGGCATTTATAAACAGTGTCATTAGCCCCTTCAAATCTTCTGCGTCCATTAATATTCAAAACTTTTTATTGAACATCATAAATGATAATTGAAATAATCCCTACGAACAGGAAATTATTATAAACACTAATCCCACTAATTAATGCTTTGCACACCATATGCGGACGACAATAACGAATTCCTTCTTTTTTTCGACAGTTGCGTTTCGTTCGTCGTTATAAAAATCTCACTGCATATGGGGAACGAACACCATTGTTCCCTTTTAATTGTTCTTTTTCACTTCCGATGTGAAATCAACGCCCGGAGTAGAACCGCACCACTGGTATGCTGCAAACAGTGAACCGAGCCAAATGTTACGCGACACACAGATGTCGTTTAACCCCAGCGGTAGGAACGAGAGATTTTTGAGAATGCTTTTCTCTATTCTACACTTTTCCTCTGTTTTATGTACTGCAAATTTCTGGTTTTAACTTCAATTAATTGATTTTTAGCAGCTGAACGATAGAAATATAGTGGTTATTTATTTTATTTGAGTATAATTTTAATTTTATTAAATACCTTTTCATTTAATGCTTTTTTTCTTTTAAAAATTCGTATTTTTTTTTTATAAAAGCTCCTAAAATAGGTGATTATTAACTTCTGCTTAGTAGTATTTTAAAACATGAAATATGTTTGGATCGTAAGCCATTTTTCGTTACTTAAATATTGATCAATTATATCAAATGAAAAAAAATAATAAAAAATCGTTCTTGAAAATAACTTGATATGTTTTGTACCACTCTTCGATGAACACAATATATATTTTTTATGTTTACAATATTTTTTTTTAACTTTTAGAATTATTGGCAAAATGTTAAAATTCTTCGTTAATTTATGTTTTACCTTTTCCATTTTAATAAGCTTTACGTATTTCATTACTCATTTTGAATATAAATTTTATTTTATTAGTATTCTATCCCATTCATTACATTGTACAGGTATTTAATGGTATCATATTTTCACAATTATCGCATGACCGTCTGTGTACTGATCCCTAATAGACTGTGCAGTCACACTGTCGCGCCACAGGCTCAATTATCGCGAAGACACTGAGGTCGTCAAGTAGGGGCTTTCAAACCCTTGACTTGAGTGACTTTTAAAACCACATAAAGATAGCAGGCAAGACCACAGGTGGTTGTCAAAGTTTTCCCCATGACAAAGCGCCATCAGATAAAGTGTAGTTTTGTCTCTTGGTGCCAACTGACCTAAACTTATCGTTTTGCTCCTCGACTACTTCAGGTGTACGTGACAAACATGTTTTTAAACTGTAGTCGTTAATAAAACATATGGAATAAGTGGAGGCTTCAATACATAAGTTCAGGTGAAGGTTAAACTACAAAATCAGTGCTTAACTTTTTGACTGAAAAATATAATTAAACGTCTAGATTTAATTAAAAAACATCAATTAATAAAAAAATCGAATTATTGTAGTTATTTTGCATTAAAATGATATGTTATAAAACTTGTATTATCTGAATCCTATTAATATATATATATATATATATATATATATATATATATATATATATATATATATATATATTATTATTATTATTATTATTATATATACTATCGATAAATATTACTCCGATAAAAGTGTATTTCAGCACTTAATTCTAAAGAAAAAAAATTATAATTAAAAACATTTTTTTAGAATTTTAAAAATTAAATGCAACAAAAGATTTTCTTATGATAGGTTAAGCTGAGAGAGAGAGAGAGAGTGATTTCTAATTCATTATGTTTCTTTATTATTAAAGATAGTTTTATTTCATTTATTATTTACAAAAATGATGCAAATTATATTTTTATTATAACATTATTATATCAGCTTGAAAAGTACCTAATTAAAATTTTCATTATTTGATTTTATGACAGAAAACATTTTATTAATTATTTTCTAGGTATAGTAACATTTGCTGAAAATTGCTAACACATTTTCATTAATGAATTAGCATTGAAATCTTAAATGCATTGTTGGTCAAATTCATTGCTTGTACATTGGTATTATCTTTATTAGTATTTAGAAAAATTGCAAGATGTGTGTTATCAATTATTAATATTAGTTGTTAATAATGTTATTAAGATGTTTTAGTTTAAATTTTCTCATTTTTCTGTTGTTAAAGAATTTTTTTTATATTTATGTACTCTTCAATTTCCTCTTAATATTAACAAATAGATTAAAAATTACTTTTATATTAAATAAAAAAAATCGATAGAAAGAATATTCTTTGTTTGTTTAAATTAAAATAGAAAAAAATTTAAAAAATCCTAACTTTGTTTACATTTGTGTTTTTCTATCGGCATTAGTAATTATAATATATATATGATATATTTTAAAGATTCTTTTATATCATTTCGCAAAGAAATTTGTATTGTAAGAAATTTGTCCTTGTTGTGAAGGCGGTATTTACGCAGACAAATTTCTAGCTGAAACATATAAAATTAACGTATTGTAAAATTCGATACAAAATATTTTGCTTGTAATTCGATTTGAAATTTTGCTTTTAGTACAAAATTTATAAATTAGAAACAAAATATAAGAAATACGGATTAAGCGTAAAAATCATCACTTAAATATTTTTGAAAGTTGGAATTAATAAGCAAAACGTTTTGTTTACACTGAGTATATAGGTTAATTCACATAAAATTACCTAATTGATATATTTATATTTTTTTCTTATGATAACATTTAGTGTATCCTTTCTTCTTTCATTGAATGTATACGAATAACTTAAAAAAGATATTTTAATTTAAAGATAATCAGGTTTTATTATTCAACTATTTTTTCGGTTGGAGTACAAAGGAGTACGGTAAAAAGTAAGAACAATAAAATTTGAAATTATTTTTTCAAACAGAAAAATGAATTAAAAGATAAGTATAAAAGTTGATGTCTGTTCCTTCTGTTGCCAGGCAACGAGACCGGTCCTCTGCTTGGGAGGGTTACTGGTTTGTGCTTCTTTTTTATAATATACTGAACGCCAAGTCAGCTTATCCTCCGTTACCAAGATCATGCCAGAACAGGATTAAACATAATAATCCGAGAAACTGCTTGTTTCTTGATATTGGAAAATTATGAATTTTTCATTGATTTTGAAAATTATGTAAAAATTTGTGGGCAAAAGTACTTAACGTAAACCTTTTTTTTAAAAATTTAATACATTGATAGCGTGAAAAATTAAAAATAAAAATAAAGAAAAAAAATCTTTAGAATAAAAAATATCTTAACTTTTCTTTACAACTACTGTTTTTTTTCCCTCTCATTTTATTTTACAATGATTTTTCATTTATATAAGTCAATTAATTTGTAAATGACCAAACCATTTCTTGCATTATATATTCTAAATTTTAAAGAATAATAGTTTTTATAGATACTTTTTTGTACATGAATGGTTAGATATTTTTACTAACATTCATTGCAATTAACATTTTCCGTTTATTCAATTTTTTATTATAAATATTTATCATTTTTGTGTATCATAAAAATTATTAACAAATAATATTATTTTGGAGTAAATAATTACAAAATACAAATGCTAATTATAAAACATAATTTTATATGCCAATTTATTGGTTTAAATTCAATCATTTATGAACAACGTCATTTGCCATATACACACACACATAAGAAGCGTAAAAAAAGCTTCTTAAGCGGATATAATTTTTTGATATAATGGTACGCTAAATTAATCCAGATATATAAGTTTTATGAAGAAGAAAACGCACGTTTTTCCTGTTTTGAAAAAAAAAAGTTTTAAGTTTAAAATTCATTAGAATTAAATTGGACTTTCTAATGAACAAATATTTTCTTGCATAAATAATTTTTTAAAAATTGTAACAAGATTAAAAAAATTTTTTTTTAAATCTGATACTTATTTTTTCATGCTTATTTAGCAATTTGTAAGTTAGTTTTCTTAATATAAATTTAATCGAAAAAAAAATAATACAGATAGATAATATAAATTAGAGTGATTTGAATGACTGAAGGCAGTGAATGCAAAATGTATAAATCTGCCAGTTTCGTTCTTTCGGAAGAAACAAAACACTGTAGAAGCAAAAAATAAAAAAAATTATTCTCAGATTAATGAAAGTATGATGCAACAGTGAGAATAATTTCTTGAGTTAAAATTTATTTTTTAGGACGATCTTCGCCAAATGTGGTAACACAGGCGAAATCGCCGGTGAGTTCTCTCGGAGAGAACACGTGTGACCTTCATAGCACCCTTCACGTCGAGCGTTCTCTGTTGCTATGGCGAGCTACCGGGTTTCCATTGGCCAAACTGAGAACCACCACCCGTTCTTCTCATTGGAAGGCCTTACATCCAATCTCGATACCTCTTTCTAAATCAGCTGTTTCTATCCTGTTATGGCTCCCAGATTTGGCGTTGAATTGCTTGAAAATGACTATTTGTATAAAATCGAAAAATAAAATTTCATTATGCCGGTAGATGTATTTTTCATCGGCTTGTAGATGATACCAATAGAAAATATTTAAGTTTATAATGTTAAATAGATTCACAAATTTATTTCATTATTGAAATTCAATTAATATAATTACGAAAATCACATTTAATTACAACATGAAAAACTAACATTTAGTTACAATATATAAAATATTCAAATCTTATTTATAATACATATCCTTTTGAACAAATTGTATGTTTTTAGATTAAATCAACCAAAATTTGATAAAACAAATGGGTAATTTGTGTTATAAAATATATTATGTTTTGTTACGTACATTTTAAAATTATCTCTTATTATCAACTCGAATTAATAAAAAATATAATAATTCGAGTGCATCATTAATTCATAGAATATTATCTTATCATATATTAATGAAAATTTATAAGCAAAAATGTATAGTAAGAAAGATTGTAACTTAAAATACAGCATTAAATTAATTTCCATTAATTTTTTTTCTAACTGCCGCTGTATGCTACAATGTAATTTAATAATATTTATTAATTATATCCTCATTTTTTGAAATATATATACTGATAAATATTTAAATGTGCATTTTTAATGAGAATGATATTATCATATTTTAAAATAAAACATTGTAAAATAAATGTTTCATTAATTGATTCCGAAAATCTGATGCAAGTATAGCCTCATAAGCGTAAGCAAGGGTTTCTTTTTTTGTCAATGTGAAGCCAAGTTGGCGACTTCTACTACACATTATCTCTTTCCTTGGCACAGTACGAACACCTTTAATTGGGTAACCCCGGTCTCTCAGCTGTCATTCGGTTCACAATCTTCATTGGAGTAACACGTTTGGGATAAGGTGCTAGTTTTGGTTTCTTATCTTAGCTATTTTACCGGTGTTCTGTAGTTTCAAAATTTTTCAAAAAGCACTATGCGTCGATTGTGATTTCTCAGATTACCGAATGCCATTTTCTTCCAAGTTATGAGTTGCAACAAAACCTCTATAAAATCATCGAGTTTACCTCTTAGTCGCGTTTTCGACAAATTTGGAGATTTAATTTGTGACGAGTGGAACAAAAGTCAAAACATGAAAGTTCCAAATTCAAGCCCACCGGTTGTCTGGAGTAGACCATATCATGCCGAAGACAGTGATACGTTAGAAGCTTTAAAGAACATGAATAGTAAGTTCATTTTTGTTGACATTTTAAAAAACTTTAAACGTGGCAATTTCTAACTTCACGAAAGGAAGAATTATAAATCTGCTTAAAAATCTATTTGTCAGTATCCCAGAATTGATCTATGCATTATATTAAAAAAAATATTTGCTTTGCGATCCGAACTGATCAATAATTACGACAAAAGCGTTATTTAATGATAATGCTTCGCTAAATTAAGTTTGTTGAATACCCAAAGATTGATGGATTTTATATGGAAATTTACTATTGGATTTACAGTAAGAATAAAATGTTTAATTTTACAACTTTTTTGCCAAAATCTGATCTTCGGAACTTTAGGAAAATCGAAAAGTTTTTTTAATTAATAGTTTGCTATATTTGTTTCCTTTTTATGGTCATTTTCAAGTCTAAAAGTTTTTAATGCATATATACTGTGACCAACTAATAGATGGCTATTTTCAAAAAATCTAGTACAGTATTCAATAAAACTGCAATTTTAATAGATTTTGAAAGTGTGCATTATGATTTTAGAAAATCTGGAAAATTTAAAATAAATATAAGATTAATTTACTCATATTTTACCAATATAGTTTATTTTGGAGAGAACTTTAAAATAGAAATTATATGAAACTTAATCGATTTTAAGCGTGTCACATATTTTTGTCATTAGTATAATTTAGTGCTATTTAGAAAAAATTGGAATATCAAATAACTATTTCACTTCTGTTAAAGTTTTCTGTAGATGAATTTTTTTTTGTGAGAGATTTTCTAAAGTGATGTGTGTAGAACCAATAATCCTAAAATATGACTGCTATTACTTTAGATGTTTCTTAGAATCTAATTAATAATAAGCTTTTCATATTCAATTGTGAAATGTTCAGTTATTTTATGTATATTCAATTTTATTTATGAAATGCTCTAATTTTCATAATTGTGTATATTTATTAAATTATTAATATCGGAATGATTATTCTATTGCTTGGTCGACCTACTTTGTGTAAAAATAAAATAAACAACTGCAATTTCTTTATTGTTACATATTTTTACGACTTTGTTTCTTTATTGTTAGGAAAGTGCAGTTATTCCTAAATTTTAAGCAAACTCGGAGAATGATGTATTGTTTGCTGACCCAGTTCTTTTTAATGCTTTTCTCATTCGCTGTGCTTATTAGAATAAATTCTTCGGTTGTAATTGAAATATGCAGTCTCTCGTTTTGTTAGCGGGTCAGTTCTGCTTGAAATTTAATTAACGCTATTGAAGTTTTCATGAATTTCAACGGAATGCAACTTTAAAAGATAAATAAACTTTAAAATATCGTTGTTAATAAATTATAAATTAATATAATTTTTCAGAAATCGATATTTAACTATCCAAGTTGCACTTACGGTCGTATAGTTGCATTACTGTTCGGTCGTTTAACAGTAATTATCTAGTTATAAAAGGTTTTCAGTATATATTTTTAATTCTTATTATAATTTTATATAGACTTCATTTATAAAATTCAAATTTTGATTATTTTTGAGTTTTATTTGACATTTTACTGAGCGTATTTTCGCAAGTACTGTTATTTTAGCATATTTTATAATAAGTTGAGTAAAAGTAAAAGACAAGAACATTTTTTTCGAGTGATGAAATATTGTATGATTTATCGAACGCACGTTGTTTTTATCATTTCCCATTAGCTAGTAGAACCGGTATGAACGAGATCATTCTATGCCAAGAGTAAAAAAACATCAGCGTGTTAAAAGCTAAGCAATATTAATAGCTAAGAATCTTTTTTCTGCCTTCCGCTTAGTTTTCCAAGGTTATTTATTCTGTTCTTGATAATGCATTTTTGGACCAGTTGGGATTGTTGACATCCTTAGCGTTTCACATATTTTGCTGCTTTTTAAAATATTGAAATTGGCGATTGTATTAAAGAGAATGTCTTAACCAATTTAAGAAAATAATGAGGAATTTAAAAATAACATTTTTTTTAAATTCTAAAGCTATATTAAGTTTATATTTATTATCTCTTTTAAGATATATTTATGCATTATTTCATTGCAACATTTATTATAAAAAAAAATAGTACAAGTTTAATTCATTTAGCTACTATTTTTTACTCAAGGATAATTAAATTATTGTATTTGTGTATTTATTAAGAAAGATAAATCTAATATTAGTATGTTTCCCATAGGTGTCCTATATTTTCCTGATGAAGATGAACCATCAGAAAGGTTAATAGCTTGCCAAACTCTGATGGAACGTCTGGAACAAGCCCTCCGAGAAGCAAAGCTTCTTCATCTGCATTGTGGTGAAGTTCTATTGCCTCATGATCTCATATGGAGAATAGCAGACCAAGTAGTTGCTGCCTCAGAAAATGAACCTTGTGGTTTAAGGGGGTGTCTTATATATATTTATCTTCAGGTATGTACCAGCACAATTTTATTTTGTAGAAACTAGTTTATATTAGCATTATGGAAAATTTTCTATTTATCAAACTAAATTAACAATATTTGTTAAAGCATGATATTTTTGAAGTTCCTAATTACAAGAGGCATTATTGTCTTAGCTGTAACTAACTTATTATTCAATGCTATTTGTATGATTGTGTAATTTATGAAATAGAAAATATGGAAAAAATTAAATAGATTTAATATTTTTTCAATTCATTAATATGTCATTAATAATTTTTAATTTCTTAATTGTTGTGCACCAAAAAAAACCTTATGATTTTTAAATTGTTGTATTATTTGCATAGATTAAAATGTGCAACTATAGCACTAATATTAAATAATGCATTAGTAGAGCTGTACTTTATTTTATAGTTTAAATGATAAAGAAATTATCTGTTTTTTAGACTAAGACAATTTTGATTTGAATTCAAAATTGACATATTTTAAAATGGTTTTCTAAACAATGTTATTCAAAATGTATTTCTAATTTACAGGATGCCAAAAAGTTGGAAAGAAGAAGAGTTGGCTTAGTGAAATGTGATCCTAACACTTTAGCAACTTTTGAAATCCACTTAACTCTTTTTCAAGACAACAACAGTTGGTGGAGCTTAAGGCACCTCATTCCGGACAAACTGCTACAGAGCATGGGTAAAAGATCCAGCCTTGTTGTCAGCAGTCATTTCCTATTAGACAAAAAGAAACTTTATAGATCATCCAGTCAGTGAACATATGTTAAGCATTATTTACTTCAGAGTTCTTTAGTTTCATACATTTAAATTGTGGCAGCAACTTTTTTATTCATTTGGTCTACGCACCCCTTTTCAACTTCAAGTAGGCCACCTCACCAACTGCTATTTTCAGGGAACAATGCACTTTTAAGGGACATACTCTTTGTGCAGTTACTGTATGAAATGGCTGTATTAAAATTTAACTCCCACATACTGTTATTTCTTAAAATTTAATTTTTTTACATTTCTATGTGATTTTACATGATTTTGGCCAATTAGTCTACTTTTCTTGTAAATTCCTAAGCTATCATTTCTCCCAGTGAAATAATATTGAGGCAGGTGATTTAACCATTAAGTCATGTTAAAGGCATTATTTAACTAATAGGGGGTTAGTGAGCTATACTCCTAATGGGGGTGCGATAGGCAGCACAAACTGTAGCTGCTTTCAATCGATGCTTAGTACTAGATGGGGTCGCTGCTGGATGGCACCACAACTAGTACAACTCATTAAGTAACTGTCTGTGATAGGTGAAAATACTTTTCTTTCACATGGTCTTGAAATGAAAACTGAATCCGTTTCGTCAACTTTCCCACTGCTGTAAATTATTAAATCTAGAAAGCTTGACGTTGAGGAGTCTTATGCAGCTGTTTGCATAACTAGTGGCATGGTTTCTTCTTTAGGGAGATGGAAAAACATCTTTGTGGTTTTATGTTTTGTAAATGTGCCATCCAATTTTTTGAAATGTCAATCATTTTTAAAAGATTTTTCAAGCTCCCTGAATAATTTAAAATTTTTCGATACGTTAATAGTTCTCCAAGCCACAAGTGATAACTGTAACGCACAATTTGAGCTTTTCTAGTTTACTAATTCACAGAATGGGGAAATGTTGTGCCTTTTCTTTTACTATTTGCTTTTAAAAATGTACCTGTGGATACTTGAAGAAGAATGTTAAACATTCTAAAAAATTTTTTGAGGTTTATGAATGCTTGAATAATATCTAAACCATTTGAAATGCTTTAAATTTTTATTACTTAGCTTAATATTTTGATACTTACATTTTGTTTAAAAGTTAATATTACTTAAAAATTAATCCATTCATGCTTAAATTTTGTTAAACATTCTTCTTTAACGAGTTTATTGATTGGAGCAAATATTAATATTTAGGTATTACACAAATGCAGAATAGAATATCTACTTTTATTACAAATTAAAATGTAACCTGTTCTGCAGTTGAGCCTAAATATATTTTGCTCCTCAAAAGACTTTTTAACAGTGCATTTCATTTCTTTAAAAAGTGTTATGGAAATGCTAACTTTAAATCTTCCTTATGTAAAATTTATTGTAGAGTTTATATTGTGTATTGAATTTATTTCAAATTTTGTGATTTTTTCTTGTCTACAAGTGAAACAATTCTTGAAGAATTGCATACTAGTTTTAAAAGTGATATGAACACTGTGAATCCTTTTTAAATGCAATGTAATAAAATTTTATCATTAAAAGTTAAATTAAATATTTTCATTGTTAAATGTAATTTGAATGAAAGTGGAGAATAGTGTGTAATGAAGAGTGTATGTGTTTTATTTTGATAGAAGCTACAATTTTTGATCAAAGTTAACTAAATTTAATAATACCTGCCTCTCTATGACATTGTTTCAACCACCAATGTATGTCTCAGACAGAATTTCACACAGGTTTATGTAACATTTCTTTAAAGATTATTACGAGACCAAGCTGCTTATTTGTTTGAGCTTAGTTCTTTGTATCATAACTGAATTTCCTAATATTTAGATGGCACTTTTCCCAATGATAATAAAGCAACAGGGCAAATATTAAATTTTAGTTACATTTAATTATTTAATGATAATAATTTAGTTAAAAATGTCTAAATTGCTATTTATAAAATTTAGAGCTTAATTTTTGAAATGTGTTTTGACAGTATTACATTTAATGGCTTTTCTTAATTTTATTAAATAATGGCTAAAATTTGCTACTAAATTCTTTAAATTCAAATTGTGGTTGAAGCAATTAATCATCATTCATTTTTTGAATTACTACTTACTTGAAATATTTCCTATTCAAAAAATCAAATTTGTGTATATTATCAAAATATTTCTTGCACATAGACTTGTAGATTGCACATAACATTACCTTTATTATGTTCATAAATATATACTAGTGACTATGGGCATCTATTTTTAAACATGTACTTTCTTTCCTCATAAGTACTGTGTTCATACTATGCAATTATATAATCAGTGGCATTTTTAATACTGTTCTTTCTGTGATTTTAATTTTAATGTATTTTGATTAAATTGTTTTCAATATTTTATCATACTTATAGTTGAACCATGAAATTTAGAATAAATACATGAATTTGTAATAACTTTTAAGAAAAGTTTTAAATTGTACTAGTCAACATGATCTCTTAATTTCTTAGCTTTATTTATTCTTAAATTACAATTGTAAGGACTTATTGTATGACTGCAAAATTCGGTGCCCTTGTTGCTTTTTCTAAAATTTATTATTTCAATATCACGTAGATTCAATAAAATGTAAAATATTTCATTTGACTCATTACATTTGAATATAAACTGAAGCAAAAAAGGACACCCTCAATTCTGCAGTAGGGCCAAATTAAGTAATCTACTTATCTTTCTCTTAAAATTTATAATTAGTCATTTCATTGGTATGAATAGATTCTCTTGGTGGTCTAACAACAACCTTATATATTGTATATGATTTGTGATTGATCATTCCTAGGTCTTCAATTTTGTTATATTGTAATCTAATTAGTTTAGGCAAGAAATAAGAATGTGTATTGTAGATTTTTCTGGTGTTGATACTGTTCAGTAGTAGTTTAGTAGCTATAATCGAATTTTTCAAAACCAAAGTTCTGAGTGTTGCATGTCTATTTTTATGAGAAAGTACATTTCTGTATTTTGTTTTCATTGGCTGAAAATGCTTGGAAATTTGTGCTTGTATGTGTTATTGGATGAACAACTTTTTGTATGTGTTTATATTTTATAAGAAAATAAAAATAAAAAATCGAATTTTGTTTCTAAAGTTAATATATTAAATATTTCCAAGTTCAGAGTATTTAATGTATACATCAGCAACTTAAATCAGTAAAAAGAACCCATCTGTAAAATAACCCTAATACATTTGAAATACATTATAAGAAGAAAGGTTCACTATCTTTGGTCTGAAATTTATAGAGAAAAGATCAATTTAAACATTCTAGCTTGGTGTAAAAAGGAAACAATTTACTTGCAGTTTTGATTTGCTATTTGTTTTATGAGTATTTTACTGGAAAAAGAGATGAATTTAAAGCATTAAAAAATGTTATATGTCTATAATGTTAAAATAAAACGTTTTTTTTTAAATGACCTTCAAAAGTTTTCTTATGAGAATGCTACAAACAATTTCAGTTTTAAGGATAAATATTTATAAGTAATGTGCAAAATTCCTGACATTTTAGTTTTGCAATCATAATACATGTTAGTACTGAAATTCATATTAATTTATGTGATTTAAAGTTATTTATATATATATATTCTGAGCATTCCCTCCTATCGATACTACTGAAACTGACTGGAGAAAACTATTCTGACATTGATCTTCGAGAGATTAAATATTTTTTGAAAGAGAACATTGTTTTGATTATATTACTGCGTTAATCATGCAGATTAAATAAAAACTAAGTTATAAGAATTAGCAATTGAGAACAGTTATTTAAATTTTTATTCAGCTAAATAGAATTAAGTTTAGCTGGCAGTCTTGTGGTTAAGTGCTTTGCCTTTGATACAAAAGCTTGAGGGTTCCATCATTAACTCGGGTGTGGATATTTTCAGAGGTTTAGAATCCTCTTGCATCAATGCCACGATCGTATGCAAACATAACGGTTGGATGACGAGCCAGACATAGTATAAATTAATCTTATCGTTACCAAAACTTTTCTTTCTCTATATTTAAAAAAACATTTTTATTGCAAAGTTTCTTTTGGAGCTTTATGCTAGAATGGCATTCACTCAGCTCATGTTGAAAATCATAACATCAATTTATAAATTTTGTTACATTGAATGCAAAAAGTTTGAAACGAACTGGTTTTTGTCTTATATGAAAACAAAAATAAATCACTAAAACAGTTCAGAGATGTGTTGCATTTTCCTGCACATAAATAAAATATTTTTGTGGATTAAATATGTTTAATGCCATATAGACAAATTTCTTCATAATTGATTATTTCATATTACATCAAAAGATAAATTTTTTAATTTATCATTCATATTAATTAAAAGATACAATTAACTCTCAAAATTCACAGGAATAGTTAAATTTATCACACTAAAAGTGTTATTTTATTTTTCAGCATTATAACTTATATAAAATAATTAAAGCAAATTTAGGTTTTAATATTCGAGTATGATGAGAATTTTATTTTTTTAATAAAAAAGTGAGTTATTAAGGATTAAAAAATAAAATTCAAAATGATGTTAAATTTCATTCCAATTATATTCATAATTCTATATATATCATGTTCATAATTATATAACCAAGCTAGTTAAAATCAATATCCTATTTTAATTGGTATCAAAAGTAATAATGAATGAGAAAGAGTTAATATTATATCTTTGATATCAGAGAAGTTTATTAAAACTATAATTTAATTATGATTGTTAGAACATTCAATTTAAAAGTAATTTATTAATGAAAAATGTAATCAGGGTATTTCTGATGTACAGTGAAGGAATTAAAATTTATAGTGGAATTTTAAAAAATGGAAAATAATATATTAAAATGAGTAATAAATAAATTTTCTGAATTGAGGAAAAACAAAAGATTTAATATTGTTTTGGACAAAATTATATTGAAAAATTTTATTCTTATTATCATGAACTATATAATATTGTTTTGTTGCTTAAATATTTGAGTATAGTGAAACACAATTTTCATTTTGTGAAACATTTTAATAATTTTGAGTAATGAAAACAATAAAATCATTTTTATGAAAAATAAATACAACTGGAGTATAGTTTGTTTATTCAAATAATTTTCTATTTCTCTATCGATAAACATTATTCTATTGTCTTAAATTTTCTTGAATATCAGATTTGATTTTAACATAAATATGCATAACTTCAAATAGTTAAATAAAATGTACTTAGATGGCAGCACTATTAAACATCAATTTTTGTTATTAAAGCCACCCAATAGTTTGGGTATTACATCGCGGACATATATTTAATGCATTAAACTACAGCCATATTAATAAGAAAGCTTCCTGATTACTGCGTATTTTTTATTTTATAAATACTTATGGTAGTTAATCACAACTTGCCTGTATGCTTCAATTAAGGAATGTAATCCTACATTTTTTATGTGTTTGTAATCTCATAGGAATTTATTCCTTTACAATACCATTTATTATTATTGTTTTTCCTTTTCTTGTGAATAAAATTTTAAAATTTAGATATTAAGATAATCACAAAAATACTAGTTACTTTGTCACTAAATGGCAGCATCATGACTATTCATAACTTATGATACAATTCTTAGAAATTTCTATCGTATTAACTCAAATTGATTTATTTTCATTAATTTTTCATACATTATGTTTTTTTCCAAATGGTTATTTTCTGAAAAATTTTACAAATACGAAGTATTTTTTATATGTATAAGTGAATATTCTTTATAGTAGTAGATCCAAATATCTTGCATGAATATTTCAAAACGTAACTATCAGTTAAGGAAATACACTGAAAAGATTTATGGTTAATAATATTTAGTACAAATTATTAAGTAAGTGCATAGATTAAATTTATTTTGAATAAATTTTCATGCCTTAATGATTCAAAAACAAAACATAGAACTTTCAATTTATTTCTGTTATTTACTAAAAAAATGTGAGCAATTAACAACTTTATAATTAAATAGTTCAACTATTAATTGATAGGTTAACACAGTTTAAATTAAAAATTCATACTGTCTTTGCGCAATGCATTTATAATTACATAAAATAAAATGTAAAAGAGAAGTATGAAGTTTAAATTATATGTTAAAACACACAATCCTCCAAAAAAGCCCTATTAATAAATGTAGTGCTGCCATCTATTGGAAAATATTGTACTTGATAATTGATTATATATTTAATATTGAAATTTATTTTATATAGAATTACATTTATAAAATTACGTGTTTTCAGTTCAATTTTATAATAATTTTTATTAAATAAACTTTTTTAATGGCTAAATAAATTTTTTAATTGGGCTCCTTTATTTTTTTCTTTAAAAATTATCAAAAAATTGCAGAGAAAAAAATTACGAGGTTAAACTGAGAATTACGATTCGAGTCTCGAATTCAGAAACTTCTGCTTGTTGGCCAAGACAAGCACTTTCACTGTGAAAAATTTATCATATCCCCTCGTAATTTTTAGTTTTAAACGATTGATTTTAATTTTTTTGGGTAAATAGAGAAAAAGTCATTTGAAACTGATTTTTAGGGTCTCTGTATTCATAGTCTGAATTTTAAAGGTTGTAAAATCCAGTGTCAATGATGCTAAGTTTCAAAAAAAAGAAAATTTATTAAGTTGGGGAAATAAAAGGCATTAAACATCCTAATTTTAAAAGAAATATAAAGCAGCTAAACATTTACCTGACAGTGTTATTTTTATCAAGAAAGAATAAAATTTTAAGGATACTCCAATTTATTTATAAGTTTAAATTAAAATAGCATAAAAAATTGGCAATTCTTAAATTCCATCTTTTTAAAAATAATAAAAAATATTTTTGGCAACAAAGCTGGTTAATTTTATATGTAA
This sequence comes from Latrodectus hesperus, assembly GCA_037975125.1. Taxonomy (NCBI): domain Eukaryota; kingdom Metazoa; phylum Arthropoda; class Arachnida; order Araneae; family Theridiidae; genus Latrodectus; species Latrodectus hesperus. Next base: position 61,249,502 of record CM075860.1, read on the forward strand.
ATAATTGTATGCCAACAATGTTTCATATTGAAACATTTGAAGATTTTATTTCATAATTAAAATAAGTTAATACATTTTATATAAAATTACTATTTATTTCAAATAATCAATGCTTCTATTTCTTTCCTTAATTTAAAATATCAATAATTAAATGGATTATTTTCCTCTCAGTCACAGTTATAACTAAAAATACTTGCGATACTGATAATCAAAGCAAACTCTAAAATTATTTTTTCTGCAGTAAACATCGCAAAAATATACAATTTTTTTAAAATCACAATTATATATACCCTTTCCATTCTTAAATTCTTCATAAAAGTTTGAAGAAGCAACAATGTTTTCGATGTGCTGATAGAAACATTAAATTTTCATAATCATCATCCATCTTGCGACAGTTCTGGGAGGGCCAAGGTTTCTGCACCAAGTGCTTCCAATCACATCTACTAGCAGTTAAACTCTTCTAATTCTTTGTTCTGAGGAACAGACAGTCCTTTTCTACTGTATCTCTCTCTCTCTCGAAGTTTAGGTTTTCGTTTTCTTGTGTTATCAAGTTTATGTAATACCTACTGTACTCTAGTGCAATTAAGCGAACACACATTCTGTGAACTAAAAATGAAATCCTTTATCTTTTTTGGAGTTCGTCTACGAGAAAGTTTTTACGGAGAGGGATTGTTAGCTCTATCATATCGCCATAATAAGATAGGGACATTAAATTTTACTGTGTAACACACACACATTATTAAAGATTTGGAAAGATAATCTTTCTCGTGAAAAAGTGAAGAAAATGCCGTTTTCTTATTGATTAATTAACGTCACTAATATATTCCATACTCGGATTTTATATTATTTTATTCAAAACTAAAAAGTAACAAAAAAGGTTTTCCAGATTTGATTTTTGCTAATTTTGAATCACATGAAACAGATGTTAAGTTTCTGTTTGAACAGAATTTCAAACATAGGATTGGGTGAGTAGGAGTTTTCCAGATTCCCAGCATTGTGACAAGTTAATATGGCCCACTGACCATAAAAAGTGTCATGAAGATAATACGCTGAGGGAGAAAGCTTTATAAAGTTATTCTAAGTTATAATATGCTGGCAAATATAACTCTAGAGAAATCTCTTTATATGATGAAGCTAACTACAATATAAATGGTAATTCACAATTTTTTTTTACTGTAAGTTCTGAATTATGCATGTCTGCTGGGATCTATAATTATGAATAAAACTGAATTTAAGTCAATTGTAAATAATCATGTGCTAATTCGCTCAATTACTTAAAACATAATTATATGGAGTGGTTGCCGGCTGGCTGGTTGATGAGGTCCCTGGATCGACGATCCTCAACCCTCAGTAGTAGCTAGATGTGAGCAGAGGACTATGGCTGATACTGATTGGCTTAAAGTATGCTGTGCTTTTAAGGGGCGGGGCTTAGAGAAATTTTAAACTTAGGACTGAGACTTTAAAATTTAAGTTAAATTACTATAATTATTTAGTTTATTTATTGGTTATTATTATTATTATTAATACATTTAATTTTACAAGAATATTTGTATAAATGAGTAGAAAGAATTTACTATTAAGTTTATTTAAACATGCATGAGCTTGTTAAGAGGCAGTGTTGACATGGATGCATTGCTATATACAGATACATAAGAAACTATTTACAAAATACACTGAGATAGATATATACAATTTATATATATATAAATATTTATATATTTTTTTTTCACATTTTTTTTATATAAGCATAGATATGTACAGAATTTGCTTATGTATATATATATATATATATATATATATATATATATATATATATATTTTATTTTTTTATTTATTTTTATTTATTTATTTTTTTTTTTTATTTTTCCTAACACACTTTTTTCTTGGTTATATTTGATTTCTCTTGGTTAAAAATATACAAAGAGCATAATTTTATTTTACATTTTTTTCCTGAGTAAAGTAATTAGTTTATTTGCTCATGCATGTTTGCTATGGCGGTTGGTGAGGAAACTTTTGTGAATATTGTAATAATGCTCTGGGGCGTTGTCGATTACTTGTACTGAGGTCGTTATAGGACGGAATGTTGATAATTGATTGATTTTTTGTTTTTTCAAGATTTTTGTACATGTTAAACATTATATTAGCAAAGTAGGTCCGAATAAGGGGTAGTTTAATTTCTTTTCTAATTTTTTCATTTCTATAATACCATGGTGCTTTAACAGCAAGCCGAATGGTTTTGTTTTGGAGGGTTTCAAGTTTTTTAATTTTTGAGTCATGGGTGTAACCCCAGACAGGACAGGCATAGGACAACAGTGGTCTGAGATATGCTTTGTAAATGAGCACTTTATTTTCTGTAGATAGATTTGAACTCCATTTTAGAAGTGGATATAATGAGGCTGATCTTTTTTTGAACTTTTCAGTTATATAGTTTATATGAGGGTGCCAAGTTAGCTTTTTATCAAGCGTGACTCCTAAATATTTGCAGGTAGAAGACCAAGGGATGGATTTTTCATTTATTTTGACTCTGTCTACAGATATAGCATTTTTTTCGTAAACATTATAGCAGTACTTTTATTTTCATTTACTAGGATCTTCCATTTTTGAACCAGAGCTCAAGACGCTGTATGTGTGTGTTTAAATTTTTTGAGATGGTAGACATTTTTCTTTGTTGAGTTAAAATCATAGTATCATCTGCAAAAAGATGTAGTGATGTTTTTGGGTGTTTAGGTATATCGTTCACATAGATTAAGAAGAGTCTTGGTCCTAGTTTTGACCCCTGCGGTACTCCCGCTAAGATGGGTCTAGTTGTGGAGTGGGTGGTGCCTATGCGAACGTGGAACTTTCGTCCCAAAAGATAGGAAATCATGAGTCTAATGAGTGGGTCCGGAAGACCAATTTGTATGAGTTTAAACACAAGTCCGCCAATCCAAACTCTATCAAAGGCCTTGGCAATGTCAAGGGATACTGCACCAGTGCTTTTTCTGGTTTGAAAACCGCTAGTAATTGTTTCAGCTACTCTCATTAACTGATGAGTAGTTGAATGATGCAATCTGAAACCATGTTGTTCTGGAATCAGTATATTTTTTTCATTAAGAAATTTATCAAGTCTATTTAGTATGATACCTTCAGCAATTTTGCTAAGGGAAGGCAGCAGACTAATTGGTCTATAGTTAGACGGCAGGTGAGTACCTGTCCTAGTCTTTGGAATGGGGACTACCGATGCGGTTTTCCATATCTTGGGGAAATAAGTGAGTTTAAGAATTTGGTTAATTAGCATGGTAATTTTGAATAGGGTTTTTATGGGGGCTTTTTTTATCATTTTATTAGTGATGCCATCCATGCCTGGCGATTTTTGATCTTTCATTTTCTTGATTATTGCCATGACCTCTGAGGGAGTGGTGCTTTCAATAACTTGTGTGTGTGTTTTGGAGAGAAATCTGATTATGGTTTGAGCGACTTGTTTTTCAGTGCCTGTGTCGTGTAGATCATGTGTAATGAATTGTTTTTGAAAAACGTCAGCTATTGCCTCAGTTTTTTCTTGATCTGTGTATGCAATGTTATTTGGGCCTTGAATGGGCGGATAATGTTGCGCTCTTTTTTTAAACATACCGACGGCCTTCCAGATGGAGCGGTCGTGTGTAGTTAAAGATTGTAGTTTTTCTCTCCATTGTGTGCTGTTGTATTCGCTAATCTTGGCTCTGAATTCCTGATTAGCTTTATTGTAATTTCTTTTCAAATTGGGATCTCTGGAATTTTGATAATCTTTTCTAAGTTTGTTTCTTTTGGCTTTTAGATTTCGGAGGTATCTGGGGAGTGGGAGAGTGGGACTGGGGGAAACTGGCTTCTCTGATTCGCGGTGCGCTTCAAGTAGCTCCGCCTCCAAGCGAATCGCTTCAGTTTCAAGTTCATCTCCCGTTTGTGAATTGTAATAATAAAATGGTTTATTTTTTAAAATTTGATTGTATTTAATCCAGTCCGTGTTGTGTAATTTAGGTGAAGTACTCAGAGGGAAATTAAGATTGAACTCGATCATGACTGGATTATGATCTGAACTGAGTTCTGGGAGTGCATAAATATTTGTTTTGTAATTCATTCCTCTGATGAGTGCTATGTCTATTGTTGTAGCGGTATTAACGCTAAAATGTGTGGGTGTATTAGGTGCATGGATGTTTATTTCTGCCTTTTGGGCAAAAGTTTTAATTATGTTTCCAGTTTTATTTGAGTTTCTGTTATTCCATGCAGCGTGTTTGGCATTCAGATCTCCACAGATTACGATGTCATAATTAATTGAGAGAAGTGTTTCTAAGTCCATATTAATATATTGGTATTGTGGGTTTGGGCGAATATATGTGGAGCTGAATGTAATGTGGGGTAATGTTGGCAGGGTCACTGTGACCAAGGTTGCTTCAACAGTGTGTAGTCTATGGGTGTTGTTTCTGTAGTGTGGGAGACTACTTTTGATGAAAATTGCAGTCCCACCTCCATTAAGTGAGGCATTACCCGGTCTGTCATTTCTGTAGCATGTAAATCCTGCTAAGTTAAAATTTATTGCTGGGTGGAGAAAAGACTCTTGTATTAAAAGGATATCTGGTTGGTGCTCATTTACAAAATCCCTGAGCTCTGCCGTTCTCTGCCTAATCCCGCGAGAGTTCCATGAACAAATTAGAAGCCTCTGCTGTGTGGCAGTCATAATTTTTTATTTTGTATTGTCCTGAAACATTTCCATTATCAGGAACATTTTATCTTCCCTGCTTTCGCAGTTTTTAAGTCGCCTTAAGGCCTCTGAGATGTTAATTCCGGCAAAAACTTGCCTGATTTCTTTTAGCAGGGCAAATAAATCACCCATTTCAGTTTTAGTTGAATTTGCTCCATTACTTGGAGTTTCCTGCTCTTGGGCGGGGCTTAAGTTATGATGTGCCACACTAGCGTTAGCTTCTGTGCGACCAGCTGCCACATTAGCGTAGGAAGTTTCCTGTCTAACAAGATTTTCTGACTTCATTTTCTGACTTGCTCATTTCTGTCATTTTCTGACTTTCATTTTTTTCTGACCTGGCTCTAGCAGCCGTGAGGGAAGGACTTGAAAGCTTAAGCTCTCGAAGTGTGCTAAGTTAAGCTATACGGAGACGCCAACGGCAGTTAAGCCTTGTAGCGGAGAAGTGTGTATTTAGTGAAATACTGCGGATAAAATCAAAAAATTCTTGCCCATCACCGGGAAAAAAAAGCACTTTTAAGTGCTACAAAGGACTATTTTACTTGGACTTTAACTGGACTAGACACTGGACATGGACATGGCAATGGATACGGAAAAACCCAAAACTAAGATGGATAAACACACTCAAGAACGAATAGAAATTTTGGAAGCCAACATAGAGTGTCTCACAGCCCAGATAGTGAAAATAAGTGGACAACGCCTATGCACCGAGGAAGTACATCCAAAACAACATGTACTCGATGATCTTGAACGTCAACGGACATACTACAGAGAAACTTTACAGACAGCTAGAAAAGGTAACTATACTGATTCTGTTCTGGCCCCCCCTACATTAATAGCAACTAAAAAAGAAAATTTAAACTCAAAAACTAATGATAACATTAAACCAGCTAATGTTGCTGGAGGGAATAGGAAAAGAGCAAATGAGCATGGGACGGATTTCATCCTCCCCAAAAAAACCGCGAAGGCTACGCTCGTGCAGGCCACATCGGCCCCCGTAGTCACTAAAAATATATTCGCTGGGCTAAGCAACGAACAAGGCCTAGCAGATCAGATGGACGACAGTCCTTCAGTACAAGCCCCTCCCCCAGAAAAAATTGCACCAATTATAGCAAGATATGGTGATAACCACATCCAGTTCATAGATAACATCAAAAATCAAATAAAATTTCCATTCGAAGTTAAAACTTCAGGAGAAAACTTAAAAATCTTTGTAAAAAGTGCCGAAGAACACAGAGAAATGACCAAACTATTCGACTTAAAAAAAATAGAATATATTCTCCTACGCAACAGGAATGAAAAGCCCAAGAAGTATGTTATAAGAGGTCTCCCTCTTAACACCCCTACGGAGAGCATACACAAGGAACTCACAGATAAAGGATTCCAAATAAAAAATATCAATAGAATGACCAACCTTAAAAACGGTACCCCAATGCCCCTTTTCTTGTGCTCCCTGTTTGCGTCGAAAGACGCCCCAAACATCTTTGAGATAGATAGTCTGTGTCACATTTCAGGCATTAACATCGAAAATTATAGGGGACCTAAGACAGTTATGCAGTGCTATAACTGTCAAAGGTTCCACCACAACGCTGAAATGTGCCGCATGACACCACGTTGTGTGAAATGTGCTGAAAGGCACAACACAAGGGACTGCCCAGAAAAAATCTAAAATCCCCCAAATGTACCAACTGCCAGGGCAACCACCCTGCTAGCTACAAAGGGTGCCCGAAATATCCTAAACCCAAACCCAGAATTACAAAAAATCAAATAAATACTCAGGCAAATTATGTTAGAGAGAACTTCTCCTACGCTAACGCAGTGAATCCACCAGCAGCCCAAGCCCCGCCCACTATTACTGCACCCCAGCAGAGCCCAGTTAACAACTCTGAATTCACTGAAATATTTCAAGTAATTAATGAAATCAAAGCAATATTTGATGGAATCAACCTAAAACAACTTCTAAACGAACTGAAAACACAAACAACCCCTCAAGAAAAATTCTTCGTCCTAGCGAAGTTCTTCCAGGACCCCCAAAAAATTAATATGTCTGTCATGAAATCTGATCTGTTAGTTTGCTCTTGGAACGCTTGCGGGTTGAGAAACAGGGTAGATGAGTTTCGTCTTTTTGTCGATGAGCACTCCCCAGACATCATACTAGTGCAAGAAACAATGCTTACCCCCCAATTAAAATTAAACTGTCAAATTACCTAGTTTATAGGAACGACAGAAAATTCAGCAGCAATAGGCCTAGTGGAGGCACCTGCATCTATGTAAAAAGCTCTATTCCACACCACCACGTAGCTACACCCACTCTACAAACAATTGAAGCGACCATAGTCACCTTGACTATACCTTCACTCCCACATATTACCATATGCTCAACTTACATCAAACCAAAACCAAAATATAACTACATCAACATGGACCTAGAAATATTGCTAGCAATAAACTACAACATTCTAATATGTGGAGACCTCAACGCTAAACACAGGGCATGGAACTGCCACGCAAACAACAAAACAGGAAACATAATTAGATCTTTTGCTCTTAAAGCCGATCTAACCATCCATGCCCCACCAACACCCACTCATTTTGGCCAGATAAATGGCACTTTTATAGATATCGCAATCAAGAGGGGAATACAATACCCATTTAAAATTAATGCTCTCACAGAACTCAGCTCAGATCATAACCCAATCATGATCGAGTTCAACACTAACATTAAAAATTCTACAACCCCTCCAAACACCACCACGGATTGGGTAAAATACAAAAATTATTTAAATAAAAATCCATTTATTTTAAACACCTTAAACACACCAGAGCACATAGATGCAGAAACCGAAAAATTCACAGAAGAGGTGCTTGAAGCGCACAGCCAATCACAGAAGCCAGCCAAACCCCACCCACACCCCTCTCTCCCCAAGAAACTCCGCGAACTGAAAAAAGAGAAAAACAAGACCAGAAGATTATATCAAGAAACAAGAGATCCTAGCATTAAAAAACTTTATAACCAACTAAATAATAAATTTAGAACCCAGCTTCGAACTCACAACCAAGCACAATGGAGAGATAAATTACGAACATCGAGTACCCACGACAATTCCATTTGGAAACTCGTCGGTATGTTCAAAGCCAAATCACACATAGTCCCGCCCATCCAGGGCCCAAATGGACTAAATTACACAGATCAAGAAAAAGTGGAAGTAATTGCAAACAGTTTTGAAAAACAATTCCTTCCAAATAAAATATCAGTACGCTCAACCGAAAAATTGGTTGAAAACACAATCTTACATTATCTCTCCAAAAATCACACACTTGAGATCCCCCCACCACTCCCTCGGAAGTTATTAGCCACATACACAAAACTAAAGTAGACAAAGCACCAGGCATTGATCGAATATCTAATAAAATGCTTAAAAATATGCCATTAAAAACAATTTACAAATTCACTCACCTGATCAATGCCATACTCAAACACTCACACTTCCCCACACTATGGAAAACAGCATCAGTGATCCCCATACCTAAGCCTAAACAGGACCACCACATTCCAACTAACTATCGGCCAATAAGCCTGCTACCTACTCTTAGTAAAATTACAGAAGCCATTATTTTAAAAAGGCTGGACACACACCTAGAAAATAACAACATTATAATTCCACAACAACATGGATTTCGAATGAAACATTCCACCACACACCAACTTCTAAGAGTAGGTGAAACTATCACAAAAAATTTCGTCAAAAGACGCAACACAACTGGTGCTGTATCACTTGACATTGCTAAAGCTTTCGACAGAGTTTGGATTGAGGGACTCATTTACAAACTAATCAAGATTGGTCTTCCCGACCCACTAATTAAATTATTCATTTCGTACCTAACAGGTCGCAGCTTCAGAGTGGCAATCAACCACACATATTCAAACAAGAAATTGATAAAAGCAGGTGTTCCCCAGGGATCTAAACTGGGCCCTAGACTTTTCCTAATATACATAAATGACATACCCCACTCGAAGCTTACTTCATTACACTTATTTGCGGACGACACTTTCATTCTAGCAGAAAGTCCGTTTATAAGCTACATTATTAAATCACTAAACATACACTTAAAAGAGTTAGAGCTGTGGTTCAATAAATGGAAAATAGCAATTAACACGGAAAAAAGTACGGCAATCATATTCACAAGAAAAAAATACCCTCCAACGGAAAACATCATCTTCAATAACTCAATAATACCATGGTCTTCTGAATGTAAATATCTTGGAATCACTTTTGACAGAAAATTAACCTGGAACAAGCATCTAACCGCAATTATAAATAAATTCAAAAAAATCAGAGCATCATTCTACCCTCTTCTTAAACGAAATTCAGAACTATCCATAGAAAACAAAGTGCTCATCTACAAAGCGTATCTCAGACCCCTAATCTCATACGCTTGCCCACTCTGGGGCTACACCCACGACACAAAATTAAATAAACTAGAAAAATTGCAAAATATTACAATTAGAAATATAACCAATAGTCCTTGGTACTACAGAAACAAGAAAATTAGAGAAGAATTTAAAATACCCACAATAAGAGAATTTTTTGCAAAAATCATGAATAATCTATATAAAAAAAGAAATCTAACTAACAATTCGACCATAATTGAACTTCCGTCTTATGACGCATTTAATCCCGAAAACAGAATGAGACCCAGATCGTTACTAAGATATTGCCCAAATCCCTCTCATGCTCAAAATAATGCAACAAGTGCAACTAACAATACTAACCTCAATGTTTAAACCAGAATTTTAAAAGATTTTTATTGTATTTGTTAAGAATAAATTGTATATATATGTATATGTAGAAAAAAAAAAAAAAAAAAAAAAAAAAAAAAGCAAAGAAATTAAATTGTATATAGATAAATTAACTAATTTACTAACAACTAATTCACTAATATTTTCATTATTTTTATATTTTACCTCCAATTCTTTTAAAGACTTGGGTAGTTTAGTACTAACAACTAAGAAATGGCGTCAGCCAATCAGAGAAGAGCCCTTGTATATATGTTCAAATTTTTAACTAACCAACTAACAAATGCACTTGTTTAAATAAATTTAAATCATGTATAACTTAAAGTAATAAAATAACTTAAAATAATAAAATTAATAGCAGCAAATTAATGAAATAATTAAATATTAACAAATAAAGCCGAACCATAACTTACACAGTTGTAACAGAAAATTAACCACGCCCCTTTAGAGCACCCAACCAATTATGCCAGATCAGAATTCAGATATAGTTACTTAATCCACATCAGTTCCAGTAGAGGGTGAGGGTCCCAGGACCCAGGAACCTCCAAACAAGGCCCAGCCGTGCCGACGACGTCCTGTCTAACAAAATTTGTCTTGATTTTTGGTTGAGTTTTTTGGATTTTGGGGAATTTTGCGCAGCCTCTGTAGCTGGCGGGGTGGTTTCCTTGACAATTGCAACACACCGGTTGCTCTACTTTTTTGTCCTTTGGACAGTCTCGGGTGTTGTGTTTCTCAGCGCATTTCACGCATCGAGGGGCCATATGACATACTTCACTCGAGTGGTGAAATCGCTGACAATTGAAGCACTGTAAGATAGAATTTGTGCCTCTATAATTTTCAAATTTGATGCCAGAGACGTGGGTAATCCTGGGGTAGGCCACGTATGACAACTTTGATTGACTTGTCAGTAGGAAGCTCGTACGTATGAGCTTGGATGTTGTGTTGCTTGATGTAATCGTTGATGGTACGATAGTCTTCCACTGAGGTTGGTTGAAGTTTTAAAAAGTTTTTGGTAATGGTTGCCTTGATATTATTGTTAATTTTAGTATTAATGTCATTGACAATTTTGTTTCCATTGATTCTATCATCAATGAAAACAGGAGGAATTTTCATGGACGTTTGTATGTCACTATTGACTGTTGGATTAGTAGTGGGCGTGGCTACTGTAGGAATTTTGATGGGCTTTGATGAGGAAATTGTGGAAGGAGAATCCTTTTCAATGTCCATATCATTATCATCAGATGGTAGCGGGGGAAATTCCTCAGGCTCAAGAGCACTGAATTTGTTTGCAGTAGGGATCGGAGTGTTGTTATCAATTTTTCTTTTCCTATTTGATTTTTTGGTCTTCTTGCTAGGACTAGAAGGAACAGCAGCGGGATTAATAAGGGAAGCTTTGAGCTGCTTGACCTCTTCTTCAGCTTTCTGCTGCTTAACAACAGCAATTTGGCTAAGTAATTTCAATTCAAGGTTAAGTAATTTAGATAAAGTGTCCAAGTTGTAAATTTTCTTAACATCGAAGCTATCATATAATTGGACGAGAAATAGGGGAGGGGCTTGCCGGTTCGCAGGCTCGTCATCCTGCTAATTTTGTGGATTTTGAATCCAAGTTTTTCTAAATCATTATTAATTTCTTCAATTTTAGTGCTCATTGGTAAGTTTCTGACCACAAATTTTTTCGGCTTTTCGTTCTTGCCTCGCAACAGTATGTATTCATACTGCTGTGAGTCCAAGTATTTAGTAATTTGCCTGTGTTCATCAGGACTTTTAGGCATTAATTTGAGGTTTTCTCCGGAGTTTTTTGCTGTAATTTCAGAGCCTAATTCGGCTTTTAATTTCTCCATGAATTGGTAATGGCTTTCTCCATATCTTACTATGATGGGGGGGGGGGTTTTAGCTGGAGCTTCAGTGGCAGGCTGATCGTCCATTTGTTCATGGGTCTCCCCCTGTGGGTTGAGCCCAGAAAAAGTATTTGATGTAGCTACGGGGGTCTGAGCGACACTCGCAATCGTAGCTTTCGCGGTTTTTTTGGGGAAAACAAAAGTGTCCTCACCTTCAATTACTCTTTTCTTACTTACTTTTTCAATAGAACTTTTTTGCTTAGTGTTGCCGGCAACATTAGCCGTACTTATTTTAATTTCCTTACTATTAGAGGGGATAGAAGAGGGGGAAGCCAATACAGTAACATGACCATAGTTACCTCCACTCGCAGTCTTTAAAGTTTCTCTGTAGATATCCATTTGTTTCGATATACAGTCCAATAATATTTGCCTTGGGTTGCGGGCCTCTGTACAGGGTCTGCTTCCTTCTATGGCTATTTTTTGTGCCTTGAGTCGTTCCAGTTCTTGCTTGATTTCGTCTATAACTTCCTGCTGGATAACCATCTTATCTTTACTAGGTCCGTTTCCTTTATCCAAGTCCATTTCCAAAGTCCAGTCCAGTGAGTTTTTATTAAAGTCGTTGGTAGCACTTAAAAGTGCTTTTTTTCCCGGTGAAATAATGAAATTGGTTTGATCGTTTGAGCAATATCTAGCTAGATAAGCACTTATCCACTGCTAGGCTTAATTGCCAGCGTCGTCTCAGATATGCTAGGCTTAGCACTCTTCAGGAGCTTAAGCATTCAGGTCCTTCCCTCACGGCTGCTAGAGCCAGAATGAAGTCAGAAAATGAAAACATAATTATATAGTACAATCATGAAAACTAAATGTATGATATGTTATTTAAAAATATCACATCCCTACATATACAGATATCTCAGGAAAATTTGACATATTAATGTATATTCGTACTGAGAAAGGTATTCCTACATAATTTCTTGGCCATATATTTAACAAATTAAATATCATGGGTATTCAATATGTAATTTATGTTTTTAAGGATTATAATCAAAAAATATTCTTAAGGATTATTGATTAACAGTCATTTGATTATTTTCACTTTCTCAATATATATTTTTAATATTTTATAAACATAATTAATAAAATCATCTTCAACTTCTATTCAACCTAGGTTTACATTTCAAGCTGCCATTTTTGCTTTTGTTTTGAGTAGATTGCACATTGAAAAATAAAAATGAAATTATAGATCTGTTTTGTAATAATCTGACATAAGTTGCTGACAACTCTGAGATAGTGAAAAATGATTTAACAGTGTGTATAGTCAATTTTACTTCAAATCTGTTGCAGGCATTTTGTTACATTAGATTAACAATGGCTATTTTAACGATGTATACAATAAAAAAGATACAATTTAAAAGAATTTATCTTTTATTACAAAAATGCAAAAAGTGTATATACAAAATATTTGTGATACATTTCTTTTTATCAATTGCATTAACTTTTTTTCATGCAACATTTTCAAGATAGAGTTCTAGAACTATTATTGAATTGAAAAAAAAAAGCAATATTAAGGTAAATATCACATTTTTTAAAATATTACTTTTTAATTCTAATAAAATTGAAATTCTGTCTTTAAATATTTGATAAAAATGAATGTAATGATTTAGTTTTGAATGAAAAATTAAACTACATTTTTTTAAAATTTTCAATACTGAATAAGATTAAGAGTTGAATAAAGCTAAATCCTTTTTCACAATTGTATAATTTTATAATGATTATATAAAGATACATATTATATATAGGTATTTTTTAACTAAATGAAATATAACAAACAATAGACAAAATATAAATGCATTTAAAACACAAAAGAAATCACAGTACTTTGAAATTATACAGTAGAACTGAAATTATTTAGTAGGATAAAACAGTAGTTTGAACTGTTTTCCACAATCTTACAATTCAGTGTTGTTTCCCAGAACATAAATATAAAGAACATAATGAATATCAAATGTTTAAAAATTCTATTATCTAAAATAAATTTAAAGAACTCTTATAAAATATTATCATATCCTTTGATTAATTATTTTCTTGCATTTTTATAGAACCTTTATTTTGAATATTTTAATTTAAGTCCTTAAATTATAACAACAATTACTGGATAATTTTTATTGAACTGGTGCAACACTGAATACATTCTATATTATATCAATGTGAATATTATAAATGTATGATGATGATATATAAAAATACAGCTTGTTGTAAATTATATACAAGTTTACGGTACCTCAGATACCAAAATAGAAAAATGATTTATTTTCCCCCAAATATATAACATTTTAAATACCTTATTTTCAAGGAAATACTGCAGTTCAAAATAAATATTGTTAGATATAAAATGCAGTAACAGACTATTACATGTAACAAGGTAATATATTGTTTAGGTTCATGAAAGCATTTGTGGTACCAATATTACACTTAAAGTTCTGAAGTCTCTAAGTTAGTGATGTGAGGTGGAGTGATTAACTTCGGGACTTGCTCATAACTGTAGACAGCATTGCACTTGTTGAGATCATTTTGTCTCTTTGTATCTAAAGAATCATGAGACAGAAGTCCAGAACTGGTGTCATCAGAGTCTATAATATGGCTGCCAATTTTATGATGCTTATTATTTGGAGGCAAAGGTGCAATCAGCTTTGCGGGTGGTATGTTTGTGCCACCATAATTGGGATGCTTTGGAGCTGGTCTTCGCATGCCATTCTTCGTGGGATGAGAATAGTGGTTTTCTGAATGGTTGTGGACAGGAGACAGCTGTTGATTGTGCAATCCAGACTTTGTATTTTCTGATGGTGAGCCAATTTCAGAAATGGCATTTTCATCCAAAGAATTGTTATCTCCTGAATTGTGACTAAAAATAATGAAACAAACGATGTAAAATCATTACATAGTTTATTCAACAACAATAATAGTATTAAAAAAGCAAACTTTTAATGGAATGTAAAAACAACAATATAAACAACTCTTTTATTCCTATTCAAATTATCAATTTTATGGATTTTAAAATCATATTTATGGATGAACCTGCATGTAAATTGTATAAAATGCATTACAATTCATAACTTTTCAATTTGTGTTTACAGGATTGGTGCAATTTCGAAAAATTAACAATATCAACAAATAATTAAGTATCAATAAACAATTTTACGCACAAATTCTTTTGGAAACATTTTTTTCAAAATGTTATTTAAAATTGAATAGATAGATCTGGTTTTCCATCAACTTTTTTTGTAAAAAAATACACAAGTCATTTCTGATTGGAAAGTTAAATAGAGGTAAAATATAATAATCCAATATTACAAATTATCTAACTTATTCATTAATTCGTATGAAATATGTAGTTTAAAATTAAGTAAATAGATTATCAGTATTACATAAACTATATTGTATTAGCTGTTTTCAAATTGTTTTAAGAACTGAGTAAGAAAAAATGTAATAATCTAATATTGCAAATTACCTAATTTGTTCATCTTCTTTGTACCACTCATTATCATAAGAATGCATCCATATAGGATTAGATCTATAAAAAAAATTATTATCATTATGAATTCATTCAAATCTAGAATATATAGATTTTTTATAATATAAATCTAAAAATAAATGAATTTTTACAGTACAATTATTTAGAAATTTATGAGGAAAAAAATGATGTTAAAAAAAATAATACTAATTTATTCAACAAGGAATCCCAGCAATTATATTTTTTCTAAAAAATTCAAACACAATACTGATTAAAAATATTTAAAACATAAATAAAATTTAAATGTACCCTTCAACAGAGTGTTGATTAGTATTGGGCACATCCATTCGATTAAGGGCAGAATCTTGAGAGCCTAAAATGCAAATAAATAAATAATTAATTTAAATAATTTATATTATAGCTATGAATGAATTGTGTTTACAGAAAAATGCAATAAATATTAATGCATACCAAATGCAGTTGCTGTAGCAGCTTTTAACTTCCGTTCGTACCTAAATATAAAGAATTCAAAGCATTAAAGTACTTATTAAAGAAAATCGAACAATAATTTTTGGTAAGGGAAAACAATAAAAAAATTAAAAATTTTAATGTGGGAGCAAATAGCTTTATCAAATATTATTCATTTGTATTTCTATTTCTAAAAGTATTATGATATTAAAGAAAATATGCATGAATGAAGAATTAGATAATCATATTGAAAAATAAAATATATATGTATGAGAGCTCAGGAGAAGACCCTTTGTACCTTTACTTTCCCTATATAAACAGATACCTCTTTCTCTCTCTTTTCATAGTTCTCACTCTCTCATATTCATACGGGCACATGCATACAGTTGCAAATTAATGTTTCAGTAAGAAAAGCTACACATCCTGCTCTGCAATATGTAGTTTAATAATTGATAGAGAGAAAAAAGTTAGTTTTGTTAAAGAAAATAAACCATAAAATAAACTAGTTTGAATTCCTTTTGCTCTCACCAAGTAGAATTTTTCTTAAAAATTTAAGTTGAAAAGAAATGTAATTTTTTTTAATACTATAGAAAAAATACAGTAAATTTATAAATATTTTGCTGTTAATTTGTGCCATATTTATCTCTAAAATAAAGCAACTGTGACTTCTTGAAAGGTGATTTTACAAAATTGATAAGCTCTTAAGTTGAAAATCAACAATAAACTATTTTAATTAAGGTATTACATTAATTTGCAAATATAGTAATTAAAATGAGTCAGGTAATTCAAGCTTCATAAATTAAAAATTTTAACACTCTTTGGTTAAATATCAAATTAATTTGTAATAAACTGTTTTTATAAATATGTATTTACCTGCTTCTTTGGGTGAGGCAAAGAGATATTACCAAAACTAACATAATGGCAAGGAACACAGATAGGCCAATTAGCCAAGCTCGTACTTGGGCTTCAACATTATTATCGATTACAGCAGTGTCAGCAGGCTTAGGAAAAAGAGAAAAAACATTTTATGAATATTTTTAAGCTCGTCACATCAGCTCAAATAAAAGGCAAAATATAACCCACTTTTTTAAGCTATAAGAATTTATAAAAAATTTTCTAAATTTAATTTTTTCAAAAATGATTGCATTTATCTGTTACATAAACACAATGGTAATAAATTTTTATGAAAGCCCATTTGTAACTAGCAACATTCTATAGAATTATAAAAAAATGATTTACATTGGCAAAAGTAAATTAAAATAAAAAAGAAAACTTCTAAGACAAATAACTTTAAAATGGTATTTCCAATGAAGTCTATGCAAATAATATTATAACTTTTTAACAATTTGTTACAAGACAAATGGCCAATATAAACTGCATCAGAAGATCTACATTATTCTTATATATTTCAAATAATTGAAATATATTAAAAAAATTAATCTAAATGCATTAAGGTGTTAAATTTAAAAATAAAATTAAATTTCAAAATAGCAAATTGTAAAACAAAATATATATTTCTTAGGTATAAATAAATACAATACAATACTTGTGCTTTACTAATATGGCAAAATTTTTTTTAAAAAACATATAAACTTTATATAAGTGTCTTCTATTAACATAAAATAATAATGTAATAATAAAAGATTTACACATGCAATTAAGTAATTCATAAAAAAATATTGATTTCAATCTTTTTAAAATCTATACTTGCTAGTTTTATAAAAAGTTAAATAAAAAAAACTAAAATTATTCTTTGAAAGAAAACTAATTTATTTAATCAAAATTTTTATATAAGTTGAAAATTTTTAAAATGGAGTAATTCAATCAAATTTAATTTCAACTTACCTCACTATACAAGACATTAAATTCTTTAAACAATTCATCTAAGAATTCGATGTTTTTATCAATCAATCTGAAATTATTAGAATACAATGAGTTATTGTTGCATAAGTTAACACAGTAATAAAACTAAAGTTTTAAATTAAACAAACTTACGATAAAACAGTAGCAACTTCCATTATTGAGTTATCTTCTCTATTTACAAAATGGAGATACAAATCACTCCTAAAAATGTTAATAAGATGATTAAAACAAAATTAGCCACAAAATATTTTTTAAATTTATTGAATTTAACTACACAGTAGATTAGCTTCTAAATAATATGTTAAACATTGTACTTTTAATAAACAGTGAGTAAAGGTTTATGATTTCTTATACTTTAACTTTTATAAGGTACAAGAAGGAAATTAAATCATAAAAACGAGGACAATAACGAATCATTCAGTTGATAGTGAAGTAAAGATTTCTAATGGGATAATCGAATCTGAGATTACAAAGGAAGTATGCAAAAATATATATCACATATTTAAAGAACAACTACAATTTTTTGTAACATGTAGAAACGTTACTTCTATGGTATTTTATAAGGTAGTTAAATGAAATTAAATATTGAAAAAAATGTACTAAGTTTGAAAAAGTATATCTAAACAATTTTTAAGAACTGTACTCTGGAAACAGATGGTAATCAATTCTCTATTGGCGTAAATTTATGAGTTAACTGTTAAATGAAATACAAGGTATTTTAAAATCTT
Organism: Latrodectus hesperus; assembly: GCA_037975125.1. Classification (NCBI taxonomy): domain Eukaryota; kingdom Metazoa; phylum Arthropoda; class Arachnida; order Araneae; family Theridiidae; genus Latrodectus; species Latrodectus hesperus. The sequence continues at coordinate 61,267,419 of CM075860.1, forward strand.
AAAACATATGATTGAAAAACCAACAATAAATTATTAATTATAAAAGTGCAGTTAAGTTTGCTTTGCTTGTAGCCCAAAGGTAATTATTTGCAAATGAGGGCTAATTTTAAAGGGATGTATAGTTCAAAGTAGATTCTGAACCACTACAAACATATGTGACTAAGGTGAGTATCAAACCCATAAACAAAATTTAGTGCCAAAGCGCAGATTAAATGGTTGCCAGCTCATGAATTATAAAACGATTACCTTTTCTAGTTTATACAGTTTATTGTTGATGATAAAGATCATAAAATTTAGAACTAAGAAATATTTAATTTAATCATGTTATTTTACATTTTATGAATAAGTTATAATGCAAAGTTACAAATTTCGTTAAAAACAGGACTTCTGTTTGATTAATAAGATATTTAAGAAATTCATTATATGACTTATTTTTATAAATGAAATAAAAATAATTTTATATTATTTTTTACTACTGCACATATAAAAATTAATAAACTATGGTAAATAAAATCTCCATATATATATATATATATATATATATATATATATATATATATATATATATATATATATATATATATATATATATATATATATATATATATATATATATATATATATATATATATATATATATATATATTAAATATTTTAAATATCTCAAATTTCTATCATGAGAAAAATTAATGTAAAACTGGAAATATTGATATGTAAATTTTAATTTATAAAAAATTATATTTGTTATTAAAAATGTTCATATGAAAAAAGCATTAAATATTTAATAAAATATTAAAATTTAAGTTTTTTTTAATAATTAATTTGTATTATGACATTTGAGTTAAGCCTTTGTTTTGTACACTTCACAATTTTTTCTAATATTTCATATAACTCTAATTTTATAGATCTAAACAAATTAAAAGAATGCTATAATTTATATTTTATAGGTATTTAATGCTCAGAGATTTTTAGCATTATAAAGCAATAATAGGAAATTAACTTACTTCTTTTTATCAACTGAGCCATCTCTATTTTCATGATATTTAGTTTCATCAACATTAACAATTGCTCCAGTAATATTACTCAAGACTCTAAAGATATAAATAAATTATGTCATTGAAATGTACTCCTCAACATTAAGAATTAAATCAATTGCATTGGAGGTATTACTTATAATACAGCAATTAATTGCATGCCAAAATGCTGAGCATCATTGAAAGTTTCTAATGAATATTTTCCTTAAACAAAAAATCTAGTCACCAAAGAGAGAAAATTTCATGACAATTATAAAGCAATGAATACCATTTTTGAGAAGTAATTTCAGATCCAAATGCTTAAATAGTAAACTATATGTAATGAGATATCAAACAGCATTCCATTAGATCAGTTGCGCATTTTTTTATAAATTTTAGTTATTATGCATAAAAGGCTCAAAAATAACCAAATGTTTTAATTTTATGAACAATATGATATTAGTATAATGAAAATGATATAATACAACATTACAATAAACTAACTTAGTTGATATAAGAATGCAAATTAGCTATTTGATTAGTAACAGTACAATTTTTGTCTGACAAATACGAATTTTCTTGAAAATTCGTTATTTATTTTTCAATTATTTCAAATGACATAATTTTCATACAAAATTATTATCCTTTTAAAATAAAACTCTTCTAACTAAATTTTTAAAAATTTTGATGTTATAAGTTTGTTATTGTTATATATGAGAGATAGAGATTATATGCATTTTATATAGCACACATAACATGATTTCCAAAACAACAAATTGATAATCTTTTTTACCATAATTGAGTAAATATATTAGTAATTTTTCTAAAAAATTTACTTACTCCCTAAATTTTTCTAATTTTTCCCGAATTTCTTCTGGAGTGAGCCTGAGAACAAAACGAACTCTTTGATCTTCTCTCAATAAATAAATCTAAAAAAAACCATTTAAAGCAATAAAATTAATTTAAACAACATTAACATAAAACTGTTTTATTTAAATTTTATAAAATATAAACAGCAATTTTTATAATATTTACATATTGAAAAATATGCATAAAAATCAATGTTTATGGCATCCTTGATTTATATATATCATTCATCATTTCTATTAATTAAAAATATAATTTTTCTCACAATTTAATAGAATAACAGTAAAACAATTTAACAGTAAAATATAATAAGAATAACAAGCAACGGTAAATAATTTAAGAATAATTAACATAAAAATAATTTTATTTGAACTATTAATGCAAAATAAACTAAAGTTATTTTTTATTTCAATAAAAATCTAACAAATGCTTAACATTTAAATTTAAAACAATCATACCTTTTTCATCACAAATGTAATTAAAAATTACTATTACACTTTTAAAAAAGTAGAAGTAATAATTTAAGAAATAACAAAATAAAAATATGAATTTTAGTATAACAATATGAAATAAATATACAAAATATGCATTTCAGAAAAAAAATTAATTAATAATTAAATTATCTTGAACACAAAGAATTTAGTAATTTGAAAATTACACATATATTTATTTTATTCACATAAATTTTTGAACATAAAATACTTGTATTAAAAATATTATAGAAGATGCATCTAAATTTATATTTTAAATACATTTTATAAGGTAACTTAATAGACAAATTTAAATTTCTTCAAAAAGTATTGAGCCTGATTTGAATTTTTATAGTGATTCTGATTTGTAGAGCTTAATATGCTTTTATTTTGATAAACTGTAAACTTTAAATTGGTACATTTTAAAGAAATACAATCATTTAATATTTGATCTAAGCAAAAAACAATATTCAAATACTAATAAAATTTTTCTTACAAAAACTCTAGCAGTGTCAAAAAGCCCATCTGTATCATTGGCTATTATTTCAAAATCAAAATAGCCTTTCATTCCCTTTTGTGGGTCAAAGTTTAGGCTAATTACTCCAGTATCTTTATTCATGATGAAAGGAGAAACTTTCAAAGAATCCAATCCTTCTGATAAAGTCATTTGTACTTTTCCAGTAATATAATAAGTGATTATTGAGTTTCTACCAATGTCCATATCAACAGCCTAGAAAAATTATACCATAAACAAGGATTAAAATTAATTCATGATTAGTAAAATATATATTCTCATCATAAAATCATAAGTAATAATTTAAGAAATCTAAAATTATTACTAATGATATCTAAAATATCATTATAATCATATTTTATAAATGCATAATTATAATTACAACATATATCAAACCTTTTCAATTAATGCTAATAAAACCAGATAGAATTTTCTTATTTTGTAAGAAAATATTATTTACTTCAACAAAATTATGCAAAGTAGAACAAGTTTTATACCCCATAAAACAAAAAAAAACCCAGCATTTTTGCTGTTAAAAAATAATTTTTTCATTAAAAACAAAAGGTTATTTGAAAATCTTAGTAATGTTTTTTTTATTGTTAAAATAATTGTTTAGATGCATATCAATACATATTTTCATCATTATATGAAGCTTGATATTAACTAATCAAAAATCTTATGTATTTAATATTTATCAAGATATCAGCTTTCAATTATTTTTACATATATTTACTTTCGCTTTAAAAATAATGCATGCAACTCTTCAATAGGTAATTTTTAACCAATGGATAAATAACAAGCCAATTAATATAAATTATCAGATAATCAACTTATGGTACAGATCCAGATTATTAAATCATTTCCTCTGATTTGCCATGTCAATGACATTACATTCAAAATTTTATACTAATAACAGCATTAAATTCAAATAATAGAAATAATTTTTAACAACATAATTTGCATTTAAAATTTGTAAACATTAATTTTCTTTATGTTTAACAATAAAACAATGTTTAACAATTTTATTTTTATGTTGATTTCATTAGAAATGTATAATACCATTAGTACATTTCTGAGTTTCAGAATTCTGAATTAAATTTATTCATTGTTCACCAGTATATTTATGATATATTACTTATGTTTTAAACTATGTTTCAATGTTAACAGTGCCATAAGGAAATCTGAGAAATTGATCTGTTTTTAGAAACTTATTGCATTTATATGACAAAATGAATTATAACATTTATTTTCACTGAAAGTTTTTTTTATAGATGTGTAGCTTGAACATCTTTCAAAAAATGTTTTTTGAATAGTTGTAAGAAAAGAAATACATATTAATAAATAGATTAGTACAATTCTTGATATTAACATAGGATAAAGTGCTAAATTTGAGTACAGATGAATATAATTGTTATTTTACATTTACAACAAATAAAGAAGCTTATAGAGAAAGGATAATTTTATTTGATAAGTCAAGTGAAAAAAATATGTGCCTGGTTTGTGGGAAAGATTAAGTTGGCCAGTGCAAAAAGAATTATTAAATCATAAATAATATGCTAAATTACTTTCTGGATTTTCATAGAGTATACATGTGATTGTTTCACGAACCTGTCGTTTCCAGGATAGTTCAGTAATACAAAATTTCTTCATTTTTACGACACATTTATTTTACATTAACAAACATAACATTAATTACAGACACAAACATAAATTTAGATGGTTCTTTTTACATTATTCGAAACACATGTATTTCCATTGCCTGGAAGCGGTATCTCAGCTACCACTCATCTTTACACAACCCACCATTCCTCTCGCTCCAACACACTCCTACTATGCCTCTTGTGTCTCTTACATCAACACATAACGAAATCGAAAGTTCTCGTCTGTTAAATGTTTAATTTTCACAATACACTTTTGCAAATATTGTATTTTAATTTTTAATCATTGTGAACTGATTCATGATAATTCATGAATGACTATGATTATATAAATATTTATTTATTTATTTATTTTTTATAAAATTGACTTATACTTTTGAGATTTTTACAATAACTACAACTATAAAAAAGTGCTAACCTCAGATTATCCCATTGAAAACATTTTCAAATGAGAAATAAGGAAAACAAAAGAGGACCTACTTTTACGATCATGAAAGCTGTTCCAAAATCTGTTTCTGCAGTAATGCCACCTGTGAAGACTCTTTTTATAAATCTAGGAGGATTATCATTGATATCTCTAACACCAACATGCACTTGCAGTAAAGAATTATCTCGAGGGTCAAAATATTGTACAGGGGAGGGTGTATGAAAGCAATCATCAGAAGCTTGAACTATGAGTGTATAATTTTGCCTCTCTTCTCTGTCTAGTACTTCAGTTGCATACAATTGATGTGTAAAAATATCTAATTTGAAGCGCCCTAAATAATTACCACCTGAAAGATGAAAAGGAAAGTTTACAGTTAATTGTTGAAACATATTAATTTCAAAATTAAACATAGTTTAGGTTAAAAGTAAATATTTGATAAGATGTTAAGGCTCTTCCAGACCTACGTGAGAACTCCCGTTGTCTTGTCGCCCCATCTGGTGTTAGTTCTTAAAGCTTGTTGAGGGGAGTATCCAAAACAATATTATTGGTTGAAATTGCTTGTCAATCAATCTTTCGAAGTTAGCGAGTCTGCCAGATTTGGCGCGTTATATTGTGAAAAATTAAAGCTCTAACGCCATAAAAACAGCCAAAAAGAGAGTTTTAAATTTGCTCCTAACAGATGTTAAACCTCAAATTACCCTCAGGGTTCTAAGAATAGGGGTGAGGGAAAATGAGCGTGACCTATGAGCCACTACAAATGCTGAACGAACTGACACCGGAAATACGTGTTACTGTCTTATAGAAAATTAGCTGCCAGTGATTCTAAAGAAAATATTATTTATTTATATTTTAGAGTTCGGCTTTTATTATTTGCACTAAAAAATATGAAGACAAATTGCGGATGTTGAGTGGTTTTACAGTTACTAATTAAATAGTCAAAAATGATTATCAGAATTCAAATCAAACCTAAAATACTATATGAATGATTAAAAATATTTTCTTAAGTGCCTTGGTTGAATCTGATTTTATGAGACTTGATCCATTGAATGCAACAAATAATTAAAAGCTATTATTTTCAAAACTAACTCAATATAAAAATATTTAATTTTTTTCAAGTTTTTGTTAAAACTAACACACACACATATACATATTCTAATTATATAAAAATAGATGAAATGATAAATTATATAAATAATTTCAGTTACAATATATATTTTTATGAAAATAACGTTACGATTATCTATCTATCTATCTATCTAATCGTATCGTAATTTTCATAAAAATATTGTAACTGTAATTATTTTTTTAATAATCATTACATCTATTTTTATATATTTTTTAGTGCGAATAATTAGAATTACTTAGAGCTTGAAAGAGAGATTCATCTCTTATCTTTCATCTCACAAGTCCCTAACTTTATTTCTCTATATAAATAAAATTAAATGAGTTATAATTAGAAGTACACGTTTTTTAAAAAGTTAATATTTTGGTGTAAAATGTGTTGTGAAATATATATTTTCCCCTGGCTTGATAAAAACAAAATCAGATTACCACTAAATATGCCATATAAAAACACACAGGTAAATTAGATTAAAATAAGTTTAGTAAAAAATTGTGAGAAATATAAATTAGGTTTATATTTGTCAACAAATAATCAAATGCAAATGCAACTTATAGCATACGAGAAAAATTATAATTTCATAGTAATACGAGTAAAATATAATAGAATTTCATGAGCACATGGGAAATTTACTTAGTACCTTGAAATATATATGATGTAAAATAGTAATTAAAATAAATCTATTAATAAAATAAAGATATGCTTGAGCAATTCACATTTCATGAAGAAAAAACAGAAACTAAATATATATATATAAACACACACAAAAACTATATACAAACACAAACATACAAATTCGTATAGTTAAACTTATATTTTTTGGGGATTTTAATTTTTCATCTTTTTTTGTTTGCTTCTCAATTATATAAGTGGGATTTCGTATGTCCATTGATCTTGGATAACGTGGATCGATTAGTTCTGGCAAAAGACAGTCAAAATAAAAATCATTTAATTTAGTTTTCATTTGTGTCTCCCAAAACACATCATCTCTAAAAATATGTTCAGTTTTAATTCCTTTTGGGGACCAAATGGCAAACCAACAAAAGTTTCTTTCACTAATGTGTAATTGCCCTTGGATTTGATAGTAAAATTTATGATTTTTATTTATGCCATTAATTTCTTTTGTTTTTCTATCTTTTTGCCAGAAATTGAATTTAGATTTCTTTATAAATTCATTGGGATGTATATCGCGACATGTATATGGGCATTTAATTTCAACAATACCCTCTTTGCCAATTATTCCATCTGGCGTGGCAGCTAAATGAGGCAAATTTTTATCTATAAATTTCCCACATGGTTCTATTTTAAGTCCTATTTCTTTTTCTAGTTCGAGAATGGCAGTTTTTCATGAATAATCCCGTGTAAAATTGCTTCATTTTTTACATTAGAGTATAGTATTGTTTTCACTAAATTTTGGCATCCTGTAGAGGGTAACTTCCGACATACAGCACCAAAATTTGACGCTGTCAATCGAATTCTTCTTTCCTCTCTCCAAACAGCATTCTCACTTTGAAGTACAGTAGCTCTTTCTAAATCTTCTCTTTCTTTCAAAGTAAGAGCTAGACTAGTCAATAATTTCGATTTTTTTCCCCTCGTATTCATTATATGATAAATCTGGCTTTTCAGCAGCTGGGCCATAATTTTTGTCGGGACCTGGAAAAATATTTGCTAATTTCCTAGGCTTTGACTTATTTTTTGCTTTATTTAATTTATTTATAATTTTATTTTCGAACTGCTTGCAGTATTTACCTGGGCTATTTTCGTTAAGTGCTTTGTGCATTTCAATATATTTTTTTTAGTATTGTGGGAAAGAATTGAAGCATAGCATCTTGTTTGGTAGGAATTCTTTTGACAATAGTTCATTCTCTTCCCACCCGTTAACTTGGCAACCATTGAATTAAATTATTCTACAATGTTAGTATTAGCGTTATACAATAGACTTTTTGCATGCAGGGCTAAGGACTCTAAAATTTCTAATATTTTATATAAAATACCACCGCTTTTTAGGGGCTGAAGATCACTTTTTTTACCATTTTCCTTACAAAAATACTTTTTGCATGTTTCATGATTTTCAAACACATGATTTGGGATATTTATTATATCTGTTTTTAAATTAACTACTTTTTGATCAAAGGTTAGCAGTTCTTTGCGCCAATGACTGGCACTGGCTACCACATCTTTCCTGTTTTAGATATTTAACACAGAAGAACAAACAACTCAAAATTTGATAAAGATTTTGACAGCTAATGTTTCTTTAAAAATGGAGAACTTAAAATATTTTTCCCTAGCAGTTTCCTGTTATTTATATTATAACCCGATTTTGTGTTTTTGCTACTTCTTTTAATTTATTACACATATTTCTAAGCAAATGATTCTTACACTCTATTTTTTCGACTTCAAAATCGTCGTAGGGTCTAGTATCTAATATTTTTTCATGTTTAAAATAGACTAATTTTACAGAGTTTAATTAATGAGAAAAAGATCCAATTACATTTAAAATGGTAAAAGTGTTGAAATGAATTTACGAGAAATTTGAATTTTCCGAAAACAGCATTCAACATCAATTGAGAAATGCGTCAAGGGGAATTATATGTTCAACAGAATCTTGCGGTTGAATAGTTTGGAATGGCTGAATTAGAAAGCTGTTTGGAGATGGTATTGTACTGCGTATCCCATCTTAGTGACAAGAAGGTGATTAGCCATACAGAGAAAGAAAGTCGTTCAATCACACAATTTCTAGACTAGTCACGTTGAGCATATCTAATTGATTCTCAATTTACTTCCTGATATTCTCTTTCAAGCATTTCTCCTCGAACATCAATACTATAACTTCAGTTACATATTTTATATCGCCTTAAGGATATTTATTCATTCTTTTGATATTTTATTACTTTTATTCCTTTTTTGTCAAAAATAATGTCATTTGCGTTGCTCAGGACAATATTCTTCTCAAATAAATTTCGTGGGCATAAAATGATTCCCCTAAGAGCATTGATGTCATTTGTATTGTAGTGTGTTGTAATGTATTGTTATCATTCGTTTGGTTATTGAAATGCTTTTATGTTTTTCCGCTGAAGTTTTACTACAAACCCAATTTTTTTTCAAAGATATATATAGATTTTCAAATTTAAAATGTTTAATTTCTTATCAGACGCAATATTTTAGTATGCTGGTATCGTATGCTTATTAATCATACCTTATAGTGTATTTTTTTCTTCATGAAATAAGTCGAAAATAAATATTCTTATTATTCTGTCTTATTTCAAAATCGTAGTATATAATATAATTGAACAAGGTAACACAAAACAGTTTATAATATTTCATTTTTAAAATTTACTTAAATGAAAGTAAACAAAGTTGATTTAAAAGTACATATCATAGCTACTTTTCCAACGCTAATAAACAGAAATCTAACATGCATTATTTCTAGATGTCTTTTCAATTTCATGAGTAAGAAAAGCTAATTCTTCTTGCTCGATTTGGAAGTGTTTGCCAACCACATGTTAAAACAGCGGGAATCATATGGGGAGAAGTTTTTCTCAGAAATTCCTCCTTCTTTAGGTTACCGTAGTGAAGTAGAAAAATCAGCCAAATTTGGCGTTAAAAATTTTCCAGTTTCATAGGTGGCGTTGTGTACAGAGATGGATTTTCAGAAATAAGAATGAGTTTGATTTGTAATAAAAATTCGTATCGAAATATTAATGCAATCAAAAATATTTTTAGCTTAAAAAAAACAAAAATGTTCATTTTGTAACTGTACGGAGAAAAAAATGAAATATCTTTAAACCAAATTTTGTAAAACCTCAATGAAATTAGAATTTAGTTGAAATTTACTCGGATGGAGATATTTTGACATTTTAAAAATATTTGAAAAAATTTTAAACGCTAAAAATGGGCGTCGAGGTGACAGTAGCTCTGTTTTTTGTAATTTGCAAAAGACCGGAAGTTTCTATAATGAAAATAGCACTTGTGAAACGTTAAAATATTATCCATAGGATTAACATAGGATTCGATTTTCCCCGACGGAGGTCTAGCAGGGCCTTAATGAAAAATTTAATTATAAATCAGGAAATACTTAAAAGTTTGAATTTAATTTTACTAAATAAACAAAATTCACAAGATTATGCAATAAAAATTAAATTTCTACACATTTTTATTTTGACATTAATTCTATTATTAATGAAGAGGAACAAGAAATTGAATAAAATTAGTTAAAAAAATTATATTTAATAATAACATTTATAAAATATTTTGAAATAATTAAAATACAAATTTTCTTTATACGTTTCAATCCAAAATTTAAAATTACATTTATTAATAAACTGTTTATGATTTTTGAGATATAAATGCTAGATAACATTAAAATACTTTTTATTTTTTAAAAGATGAAATCTAATTAATTGAAATACAAATTTAATAAAGACTCTTTCTCATCGTAATCCCAATCACTGCTCTGTCTTCAGAAGTGAATTGATTGCAATAGACCTGGGACTAGAAGCTATTCTTTCTGAAGAGGATTATGGTGACTTATGGATCTTGTCTGACAGCTGTAGTTCTCTCCACCATCTTAGTAATTGGCTTCTTGTAAGCGACAAGATCAGCAACTCTATCCTGCTTAAATTAAAACTCATTTCACTTAATCATGATGTTCACTTGCAATGGATACCTTCACATGTGAATCTCCATGGGAATGAAATGGCCGATAATCTTGCTAAGGAGGGTTGCAGGATTTCAAATAGTCCCTCTTCCACACTTACTTTTCTGGAGTTATACTCCCGGGAAAAATCAAAAATCTCGGAGGAGTGGAAAACACCCCCCACCCATAATTGGTATAAGGGATCAAAACCGGGTTTGTCCCTTGACCTCCCGTGTGACAGACGTACCCGGACTGTTCTCTCAAGACTTGCTAGTGGTCATATTAAGTGCCTCACTTTCAACGAGGGCAGGAAAACTTTCGTCACCTGCACCAAGTGCCAAAATCATAAGCTTCTCCTGAGCATCTTTTGGATTGCATGGGTCTCTCTAGGGAGGATCTCTTTAGCAATCCTCTTTTAGTCTTCGACTTCCTTACAATCAACAAACTCGTGGATCTAGTCTGACTCCGTCAGACATGGAGGATAAGCAATAACAACAACAACAACAACAAATTTATGCCATAATGCATGTAAATTTTTCAAGCATTAATATTAGAAGTAACATTCAATGTTATTTAAAATAGAATTCTTACCAACAATGAAATAACAGGGAATTGGTTTCCTAGAACCAGTATCATCATCCTTGTCTACAGTAGCAATTAGCTTAAAACTTTCTTTACCAGGTTCCAAGTTTTCCGTAAAAATCACCTCATACTGAAATGTAACAAATATTTTTTCAAGATTTTTTTAATGAGGTTTAAATATGCAAGGAAATAGTTTTCTTAGATTATAATCTAAACATCAATTTAAATAACATGGATTATATTTTTCAGATTAAATAAATAAAAATATAAATAGATTAAAGAATATAAAAAAGGTATTTTAAATTATATAATGGCTAAAAACACTACTTGGAAAATATTATTTTTAATTTTAAAGAGGTAGAAATATTTACCTCTTTAAACTTAAAAATGTATTCTTACCACAGAATATTCAATTGGTTATATAGTTATTAAAAAATATAAATGTTGAAATTAAAATAGATGTTTTAATAAAATATATTATGTATGCTTAAAATAGCTTAAAACATTTAGAAATTATTATTTTTTAATCATTTTATCTCTGTATGTAATATATACAATTCCTTGAATTAAATTCTAGATAATAACACATATATAGAAACTATTAATAAAATTTAAGAGTTGATTTCTGGCAGTTTTCTTGGTTAAATTCCCTTAAAAATAGCTTACATGTAATAAATTTATTCTTGTTCATTGCAAAAAAGAGACAAATATACTACATACAGTTAATGAAAAAATTCTTTATTCCACTGAAAATAAATAAAAATAATATATATATATATATATATATATATATATATATATATATATATATATATATATATATATATATATATATATATATATATATATATATATATAAACAGAATACTTACATTATCTTCTGTAAATTCAGGAGCATTGTCATCTACATTTACAATAAATATTGTCAAATCTAAATCCGTAGAGAGTGATGTAGGCTGACCTAAATCATAGGCTTCAACCCGAACCTGCAAAAAAAGGAAATAGAGAGGAATAAGCAATATATCAAATTTATTCAGGTTAGAAAAGACACTGGGATGCAATTTTTTTTATCATTACTGAAATATGCAATCATACTTAAAATAATACCCAAACACAAATGAAAATTTTGAAAATAAAAATATTTTTTAACAAATTAAATAATTTTTGAAAAACATTTTGTTAATATTTTAAATTTTAACTTTCAGTGATAAAGGACATTGAGAAAGGATAATGACTGCCATCTCTAAATACAATTCATATTAGATCACTAGATGTTGGGATATATCTCAGAAATAAATGATCAATCTGAAAAAAAGGATATCCATTATCTTAAATGAAATTAAGACCTATAGTACACTATCCAGAAAAATCACTGTACTCTTAGTCTCAATTTTATTACACTAATAGATGAGAAATAAAATAAATTACTTTAGGTTATGAATTGATTCTTTTCCCCATAGAAAATAAAGATAAAAACACTTTAGCCTGTTACAAGTCATAGCTGTACTCAATAGTCGACGCCACCTGGCTTCATAAATTCCAAGGCTCCTCCAGTTTCCTTTATTTATCAGATAAAAGTCCTTTTCTACTGAGCCAAGCCATCTAATTGGTCTTGATCATTTTCTGTTTCCCAAGTTATTAGTAAAAGTGAGTATTTTTACTGGTTTTGCATTGTCAGATTGGAACAAATGCCAGAACTATTGTAGTACATTGCATTTTATGACTTTAAAATATCATGAATTGATATTAAGTGCTACAATTTTCTAGCATGACTATTGGGTAAATTAAATTATTTGAATTCTATCATTTTTTGATTGCAAAAGAATTTAATACAGAAAAAGGTTCTAAATAATATATCAATTCTATCAAGCATAAGGTTTGACATTTTTTAAACATTTTTAATCTTAAATTTTTTACCAAAATATAATATTTAATATTTTTTTGCAATATTTACATATCTTGAATCAAAATTTAAATGTAAAATTAAATGAATTTACCTCGTATACTTTTTGCCTTTCTCTATCAAGAGGCTCTCGAACAGTTATAACACCAGATATTTCATGAATGTTAAATGCCTTCCAATGGTTATTAGCTAGTTTCTTGAATCTGTATCTAACTTCACCATTCAAACCTATATCTGCATCTCTAGCACTAACTTCCACAACACTGCTTCCAAGAGTTGCATTCTAAAGAGTATGACATATAAATAACTTAGCATAAATATCAAAACAGAATATGTAAATATCAAAACTTTTAAAATATGATTATTATTTAACTAACAACAAATGAAATTTCACAGAATGAAGAAATATGAGAATTTAGAAATAATGCACTTTTTTACACATTTCTTATAATAAAATTAATTTAAAATATTTTTCTAGGAAATCCAATTCAATTTTTCTATGTTAAGTCATTAAATGTAAGCAATAAATTTTCCTCAAAAATATTTTTTTTAAAAAAGAGAAATTTAAGTGGACTATTTAAAATCCCATAGAAAAGAACGATTAAATGTAGACAATTTTAAGAAATTAAATAGATTCACCCAAGAATGGTTTTAAATTTTCTTTTCCATATAAATTCAACAAACTTTTTGTTTAATATTTTAATAAAATATCATTTTTAAAAGAATTACCTTTGAAAAATTGACTTACAAATTTTAATGTTAGTTTAAGCTATTTATTTATCAAGTTTTGATAAATTGGGAACACAACTCAGGACATTTTAAAATTAAGTTTTAGAAACATATTTTTTTAAAAAAATGGTTCTATATTCTTTAAGATTTTAAGTAGTGTTTAATATAATATACTCTATTTTATTTTGTAAATTAATAAGTTATGCATATAAATATTAGTTTATATATTTTAAAAAATAAAAGTAAATAGAATTCAGAAATAATTTGTATCAGTCTCTATTCAAGCTTTGTAGTTTATATGAGTAAACATTATTATATACATAAAGTCATTCATACAAATATATTGATAAATATTTGTAATAAAACAAATGATTCAAAAACAAGTCAGACATTAAAAAATTTAAAGAAAATAATCAGACTTTTCATAATTTTATGTTTTCTAACTCAACAAAACAATTAAATAAAAGAATAATCTGATATAAATCTTTTTACAATTAATGATATAATAATTGTTCTATCATATAAATTTAAAATTAATAAATGGATTTATAGCTAAATAGAAAAAAAAATTAAAATATTTTTGACACTGGAAACTGATAACACTCATAATGAATTTGAATTTCCCTCCAATAATATACTTTAGTAAGTAAGTAAAAAGTTTATACATGGTTCTACTGTATATTTAAAACTTTATTATAGATTACTTACCTCAAGAACACGAATAGTATAATTTTGTGGTGGTTTCACGAAAACTGGACTATTATCATTTACATCTGTAACACAAACTTGAAATCGAGAAGTAGTATGTAAAGGAGGATTTCCAGAATCTTGTGCTTGCAGTACAAGACTATAATTTCCAAATCTTCCTCTTAAAGAGTAACGAGAAACAACTCTGGCAGTATTTGAATCTTGATTCTCAATTCCAAAGAGTCCTAGAAATATAAAAATAGTTTTGTAAAAATTTGTCATATTTGATTAATTTTTGACAAATTCACCACTGAATAGAATATAACAAATAGATCAACTGTGAAAGCATGACGAACCTTCATCATTTCCACTAACGATAGAGAACTGGAGTTTCCCATTGGGAGTTAAAGGATCATCAGCGTCACTTGCAGAAACCATAAATATTGTGTCACGAATTCTATGAAATTCTGTCACAGTAGCACACACTTCTTGTTTGACAAATATTGGTGGTTCATCATTTACATCAGTCACATGCACAGTTATCTGAAATTCATTTTATAAAACTTATATTTTACAATATGATAAACTGAAAGTCACAAGAAATCACACGAATAAAGATTTAAAATAAATATTAATGTTTGCGATATTTGCAGCTAATTTCTTACAACTATCTGATAATAAGTTTAAATGAAATTTAGTACATTATTTTATTTAATTTTTGGCTAAAATATCTAATTAAAATTTTTAGCTGATAAAACTACCACAGGAAAAATAATCAATTCAAAAGATCCAAATAAGTAAAATTTTAATTGAAAGCAATATGATCAAATATAATCATTGTTTATATGTATTAAAATTAATATTATTAGAATGTGAATGTGTTTAGTGAAATAAGTACTTCAAAGAAAAATATAAATGGAGGCAATCAAAAGGAATTTGGCAATTTCTCTGAAATTGGAAAGAATTGCTAAATTAAAATAATTGAAAATAGAACCTAGAGCTTTGCATTCAAAGTCTTGAAATTAAGAAAAATTAAAATCTATAAGAGTAAAAACAACCAAGGAAAATTCTCACAGAAATAGCAAAACCAAACATTGTGTCGATTTTCAGGGACAAAGACAGAATTAATTAAATAATATAGAGAAGAATTATATAGTCCTAACTTTCAATTTTGAAATGTTCAATAAATAAACTTTTCCTTTAGATCAATAAATGCTTTTTGGGCCCTTACAGCTCTTGAATTATCTCAGTGCTCAAGCACCATTATGTTAGTAGTCTGAATAAGTTGAGAAACACCGAGCAAAACACTATGACTCAACGAGACCTAGTGATAAATCACTGCTTTTCAGAATAAAAGGTCCTGTGTTCAATCCAAGCCACTGTTGAACAACGGCAGATAGATGTTACTTAACTGGCTTATGCGTTCTTGTCTGTTGGGTTTGGTGCTGAGACTCACCTGGGTTTTCTCTCTTGTAACGTGTGAATGTAGTCAACTATCTATGAAAAGTCCTTTCAAAAGGCAATAATGTAATGGACACTAAAATACATTAGTTTTGACCATTAGACAGCTCCTACAAGTTGTTGAAAGAATGAAACATTGTGAATTTATTAAAGATTTCTTGTTTTTCCAAGACAAGGAATCCATGCATATTCTTCCTGTTAAGGAAGTTAAATTTCACAAAACTTTCAGCTGCTTTTTTCAGTTTGTGGTCCTTTTTCCCTCCATTCTTCTCAAATATTATTTCTGTTAATCACCAGCACTTGAAACAATATAAAACGTTTTTGTTCTGAAGATATTTCTGACATCAAATATACTGTTGAAAGTTTAATTAGAATATCAAAAAATATTACTATGAATGGATAAAAAAATCTGAATTATAAAAGCAAATTACAGTTAATATGCATGCATAAGTCCAAGAGAAGAATATATAGAATTTTTGTATGATTTTCTAATTCTGAAATTACTCATTTATCTTCTATCCAAAGTCACTTTCTTATTATAACATTTTTATACTACCTCCTTTTTATAACATTATTGATAAAATACTAAAATTTCTTTATTTAAATAAATTTGAATTTATACAAGTAATTAATTTCAAGTTAATTTGAAGAAATAAATATTAAGAGTCTCAGTATTTTTCAATCTACTATAATTTATTGGAATGTGACTGAAAAATGAAAAAAACCTAATATGATAAATAAAATTAAAATTTTTTTATCATTTATATTTTTTAATTAAAAATCAGATATTTTATTATCAATTGTATTTTATAAATAATTTTTCTGTAGTTCCTAATTATTAATATTGGAAGAGGAATTCAAATACAATCATAATTTTTGCTTTAATCAGTATCTAAAATCATTAAATATATCTTAATTACTAAAATTAAATTTAATTCATTCATTATCTTTTCTAAATTTCCTAAATAACGTTAATAATATAAGGATAGATATCGTATTTTAATTTTAAAAATAAATATACATTTAATGTATTTTTAAATATATTAGTTTATAAATGTATGACAAATTTTGAATACTTACTTGTTTAAAAGCTTTCCTGCTTTCACCAGTAGAAAAGCCATAATCATAATTATCCCAGGCTTGCACAACCAATGTATATGTATCCTTTTCTTCACGGTCAAGAGGAGAAGCAACACTAATAGATCCCTAAGAAAATGTTAAAACGTATGACACAAATGTACTTATTTGAACACTAAGAATTAAATTCACATGAGATATATTTGATTTTCTTGCTTTTTTTTCTCTGGAAAAAAAATTGGAAATTTTTTTCTCAATTATAAAATTTACATTAAGTTTCCATTATGTTAAAATATTATGACAATGAAAGTTTAAGCTTAAAAGAATAGTCTTAATGTTTATTAAAAAATCTGTATTATGAAAAGGAATTTATTTTATTATAAAATATGTATATAAAATTAATGAAATCTGGTCTTAAAATTTTACTGGCAAACTCAGTTGTATTGAAATAGCAATATAGTGAAATGAATTATTCTAAAAATCAATAGAATTAGTAGTGAACTTTCATTTAATTCTCATCAACTATGTGCTGAATTTTATTTTTAAATATGTTAAATTCAGAGATATATTTCAAGTTGATTTAAAATTAAAGGAATATATAGAAATATTTACAAAAATTATATTCATCATAAAAATTCTCAATGAAATTATAATAATGAAATTCCCTTCACAGCATTCAAAAATAATATGATAAGACATATTCCGAGGAAAATGTTGCAAATAAAAATAGGATGATAAATTCAAATAAAATCAAGACTAATATCATTAGCAATCACATTAATCAGTTCTTATAATATAAGCAAAACATGATATTTTGGCAATCATGTTGTAGAGTTTACTACATCCAACTTTACAAAACATTATAAAGAGTATAAAAATGAATAAAAAAATTTAAACTATACTTTTGGAGAAAAATGTATGAAACAAAACTTCAAGCACTTTATCAATGAAATAAATTAAACAAAACAATTTAAGGGAGAAAGATGAATGAAAATCCCAAATGATTGCTTTTATGCAAATTTTCCACATTTTTTAAATTTCCTGTAATTAAAAAGATTTTTTTTTCCATTTGATGTACTGTATTTTTTCTAAATTCATTTTCCTTAAGAGAAATAAGCTCATTCACAATAAAATTTTCTTACTTAAATTTTCATCATATATTAAAATAGTTTCCACAGTCATAATTCAGTTTTTAATTAAGGAATTCAATTTTCCCTTTTAATATTTTATTTTACTTTCTAACCAATCTATTATTTTTTAGTTTCTTCTTTTTTTTCTTACCACTTAAAATAAAAACCACAAAATAAAGAAAGTTTTTTATATTTAATAGCTCTGATGGAATGTGACAACATGGAATGAATTAGATTATGCATTTAAAGTGTTATAATTTTAAACAAGTAAAACACTGAAATTATATTAATATTAGAAATAAAGTAAAGTGCATTATTTTTAAAACAAATAAAATAAATTAAAAATTTCTTGGTAATTTTGAGAAAATATCTATTCTATAAGAAATAATCTCTTGAAAAATACATTATACTTACTGTTTCCTTATTGATTTTAAATCTTCCTTGAGTTGATGATGTATCTAAAAGATAAGTAAGTTTTCCATATTCTCCAACATCAGCATCAGTGGCTTGAACTAAGGCAACTTCAGTTCCAACAGTAATATCTTCTGCCACAGAAAAATCTGAAGCGCTATTCACAAACACTGGATTATTATCGTTTTCATCCAAGACCTGCAAAGATCAATTTCATCGACATGCAGTTAAAAGATTTCATTAAATACATGAATTGCAATTAATATTTACAACTGATTAAAGGATAGAAAAAATAACATCATTCATTAAATACAAATTATTTGCATGAGACTTACAAACAATGAGCTCTAAAATAATTATGAGGAAAATTATAAAACAAAAATAAATAATGGAAGTAGTATTTGTGCTTGCTTATAATTAAATTATATCAAAATATGATTTTAGTAGGCAACTTTTTATCAAATTTACATATAAGGAGGAAGAAACTTAAATAAATGATAAAAATTTAGAAAATAGCTACAGAGCCTAGTGAATAATTATTTTTAAAGAAAACAAAGATAAAATCAAACTAATAACTTTTAAGAACATAGCTACTAATTTAACAATTTTACAAGCAGGATGACTCGCAAACAACTGAAATTTTACAATAAATTTTAGAAAAAATATATGTAAAACTGAAATTTTATATAGAAAATATAAAAAATATTTTAGAAATCGTGGAATTTTAAACAAAGGACAAACAAAAACATCAATGATAAATGTCAAGAAATTTGAAAAACTTTTGATCGAAATTAGCTTTGATATTTTTAATTGTGAGTTGTTTAAATATGAGAAATAAAGAATAGTATTAGTAAATTTGTCTTAAAAATTATTTATAACAATTTAAATAACATTTTACAATGAATTTGTTAATAAAGTTTATCTTATATCATGTTTCACTGTAAATCCTGTGAATTTTATTTACTTGAATAAATATATCAGCAGCTCCTGAAAGAGGAGGAACACCATTATCAGTGGCAATCACGGTAACATTCAGCCAGGAAAACATTTCTCTGTCTATTTTGTTGCTCACACTCATTTCTCCTAAAAATATAAAAATTTGTGTTTTTTACAAATATTTCAAATTAAGAAGTTATTTTTATAATGCAAAATTGTTAAGATTATTCCAAAAATTATTTGATCTTATACTCCAACGTTTTAAAATTTTAAGAAGAATGCTAATTTTATAAAATACTTTTCTCAATGTTGTACACATAAGTTAAATTTCTTAATCATTATTATCAAAGTACAGATATATATATATATATATATATATATATATATATATATATATATATATATATATATATATATATATATATATATATATATATATATATATATATATATAAATGCTTATTACATACATCATCCTTAAAATAACTATAAAACCAACTTATTTGATAATAAGTTGTTTTATAAATAAACAAAAAAATATTTATAAACATAAATTTATATTGTTTATTTTATATAACATATTTGATTATACTAACAAAACCTTAGAAATGAATTGTATAAAAAATTTATGAATACTTTACTATGAAGTAATCATATTTTTTTTTTAAAGAAAGGAATATATCATAATAAAAGAATTATTCAATACGGTCGTAATAATATGCAACATTAAGGTTAAAGGAAATGTCATTTTGAACATCATGTTATTTTTTAATACATAGTAATATATATATTCATAACAAAAAAGTATTAGAAATTCCTGAACTCCCATTCTTGCATAATTTATATACATAAAAAGAAAGTTCATGCCATTTTTAATGACCCAAAAGAATATGACTTAAGGAAAGTGTTTGATGTAATCACAAATGATGTGATTATTAGTTTTTGATGTAATCACCATTGACATTCAGCATCATCTGCCAACATGTCTCCAGTTGTGAAATCCCCTTGCAATAAAACTTAAGAGTTTTGGATGAAAAGAAATTTGTGAGTGTTTAGTGCAAATCTTCTTCATTGATGAGGGAATTTTCACAAAGATGATTGTTCATGGTAGAGGTGGAAATCTGATGGTGTAAAGTCAGGTAAATAAGGAGGATGACCAAAGTCTATCAACCAAGACGTTGTATTCTCGATAAGGAGGTACTCTAGGCCACCCACATGACCTTACATTATTGCCAAGAACATTACAATCTTGTGATTAACCAGTGCTGTTTCTTCTGTTGCACACATTCCAATTGTTGTGAGTACAGGTTTGCAGAGACCATTTAGCCCATTGGCAGCAGCCCATGGTGACTAGTCTACCAGACATCAGGTTTATCAAAGAGGGACAACTCTTGCAACCTAAATTTGTGAAACCATTGCCTTCCATAGCTTCATTCACAGCATCATTCCCACATATTTGATGACATAATGCATCAGCTGATAAGGCCACTTTGAAGTTGTAAAGCAAATAACACCAAGTGAGCTCCTCTGACATATCCAATTCTCTTCACTACTGTAGGAGTAACAACTGATGAATGTGAGCAGTGTACCTGCTTCAATGACTGATATTCTTACTTTTGACTGACCAATGTCTCAATGTCATTCATCAATTTGCATATTTATTCTCACTTCATTCAATGGCAAAGTGAAAAAATGATAAGAACTTTCTTGTTTATCTTATATATCAAATTTTTTCTCTAAACATTTATTCTTATAAATATAGCACACAAAACAAAATTACCTATTTTGTTTTTACTGGTTGAAATCAAATACTAAAAAATTGATTTTAAAGATTATTTTTACAGCTAAGTTATAGTAAAAATATTAAATAAAAATATTGAAATAATATTAAAAATGAATCATTATGTAGAAAAAAGATATAATGAATTATTTTAATTAAATACATGATTAAACCTCACAAATTTTTAAATTTCACATAAATTAAATATAAAATTAAATTTAAGCACTTTATTAATAGAAAACATTTTGTAGTATAGGCATTTTAAAATTTAGAGTCTTTTTGATGAACATTTTGATATGCTACACTTACATTTATCAAATAAGTTTTAAACTACGCACATGCTTTAATATTTAAATAAAAAATTTGATTACAATATTTTTAAAATAAAAATTTAATTTTATACTGAAATTTATGTAACTTCAAGCATGAACACATATAATTTGAAATATTTAATCTGTATAAAATAACAAAGACGAGATATTAAGCAGAACATATTAAAACATTTAGAAAAAAATTATACAAAATTTTCAAAATAATTCATATTACTTAATAGAGAACACTTTTAAAATACAGAAAATCATCCACTCCATTTAAAATAATGTTTTTATTTTTTTTAGTATTTAATCATAATAAAATTGAGGGAGTTAGAAAGTTTACTTTGTGATATTAGAGAATAATTTTTAGAATTATTAGTTTTCTTGAAAAGAGCATCTAGTTATATTCATAGATGAAAAATTTTTATAATAGTTATAAATAAATATGGCAATTCTAATTGAAGTTATAAATTCCTAACACTATAAAATAAGGATTTTTCTGAATGATTAGAAATCTGAAGCATTAATATAGCAATTTCATTAAAAATATTTATTGCTGCTCAGTAATAGTTTCTGCAGTTGAGGACAAAACTTAATTCTTGCACATGATGTTTAAATCAACTGGAACCTAAATTTTAAAATGTATCCTGAATCACAATCTGACGCCATGTTCAGTGTGGGAATAAAAGTCATGAATTGTTGAGCTGAAGCAGAAAATGCCAATCATTCAATTATCAATTCATCATTTCATCTGATAAAGATACAAATTAAAATTTGAACTGAATTTTCATTATCATCCTGATTATAATTATCCCTAAGGTACGTATAGAATTCGAATATCAAATCTCATCTTTCATGGAGAATTCTAAAAAAAAATATATATACATATAATTAAAAACACTTAAGTGAAAATAATAAGTGAAGATATTTACAAAGATCTGTCAAAGTCAGTGTTCATAAATTCCCTGCCTATAACGGATAATCTAATAGCTTCACATGTTATGTTATTTACTATACTACTAGGAATTCTCAGAACTCAAAGTCAACAACAAATGCAGTAAACAAAAACAACATCCATTTCCTAATATTTAACAATGGCTAGGACTGAATTAATAATTTGTTTTCACTACTATGCCAAAATAAATTCTGGAGAGCCCATAAATTATAGTGCTTTATGTCTAGCATAAATTTAATATTTGTTCATAATATTAATAAATGTTTTTTTATTTTGTTAATCAAAATAAAAGTTGTGAATTAATTATTCACATAAATGTCTCCTTTTCCCTCAGTGAATTATTTAAAAATAAACTTCACAACAAAATTTAAGATATCTAATACATACAAAAAAACATTTTACCTTAAATACAAGTCAAAAAATTATATTTTGTATAATTGAATTCAATGTAAATAACACAAAGTTCACATAAAGGATTTTTACAAAAAAAAAAAAAAAAAAAAAAAAAAAAACTGAAAAATAAAAATTCCATATTTAGAGTTGAATGTTTTGAAAAGATAACTTTTAAGGAGAAAAAAATGAAAAGACATAGAAAAAATGCTCAGTTCTAAAATAGAAGAAAAAATTATAGTTATGAAAGAAATCTCAGAAAAACATATAAAAAAACATATATTTTTATTTATGAAGGCAATATTCATGTATGTTATAGAGGCAAAGGAAAAAAATTAATATATACAAAAATTTAAAAAATAAATTGTTTTTACAAACTTATAAAAAAAATTTTATCACAGAAAAAGGTAAATTGTATAAGACATCTATATTTGAAATATAATAAGTAGTTTAGAAACACATTTTTTTACATTCAAAACGACATATTGCTTTTGTATAAATGAAATTTTAAATATTTAGAAACAAAAAAATCAAAGTATATTATTAACGACAAAAAAATTAAATTAAGAAATTTTCAGTGATTTATAAATATTTTGTTTAAAATAAACCCACCTGTTATTGGATGTAGCCACAGCAAGCCAGTAGATTCTACAAAAAAAGAGCATAGAAGAAAAGAAAGCATTGTTAGCACATAAGCCCTTCAGCCCATTACATTTCATGATTAGCATGTTAATAGCCAAAAATAATGAATCATATAGCCTGCATCAGAATTTTTTTAAAAAATTAACAGACAATAATTATAAGAATATCTGCATAATATATATATATATATATAACGTAATTTTAATATTTCAATAAATATTAATTGACATTAAAAATCTACATAAAATTAGATCATTATGTAGATATTTAAATTTTTTTCATGAATATTTCTGAGACAGGCTACATACATGCAATTATAAACAATATTTATATATGTTATAGAAGCAAAAAGAAGCTAACAAATTAAGCTTCAATTAAATTTTCTTAGTAAATTAAAGTTAGCTGAATAAATAAATTCTAATAATTAGTTTCCATGCTAAATAAAATATAAAAATTATAAGATTATTTATAATCTTGGTACTTAAAATTATTACTGTTAGTGTATGAGTATTTATATTAATGCTTTGATCATAACAATGTTAAAATATTTTAGAAAAGCAATATACTAGAATAAGAGAAGAAATGTAGAATGAAATTATGCATTTCTATAGAAACCTGAAGACTTTGTGTAGTTATGTTTTTTTTCCAATATTTGAGGAAGGTTGAATTTATTTTCATTAAAATTAATAAAAATAAATTCAACCTACCTAAAATCAATAGGAATTATGTGTTTGCTATATTTGTTTCAATCACTCAAATTCTTTGTTAATATTTTTCATGATAAAAACCTTAGTGTTTAAGCTTAATTTTTTTATTCATATATAAATATTCGAATCATTAAACATTATCAAGCAACAGCAATTAAGCAATGTTTTCCATGTCATATACTACTGTTGTACATTTCATTGAATAAATAAAACCCAAAAACTAAATACTATGAAAACATTAATATTTTTTTTAACTATAATGAATTTTGAAACAAAATTAATTTTCAAATAATTTAAAATATAATTATTTTAAACTAATAGTTGTATATAGAATCAAATAAGAACCTTTAAATAATAAATTGAATTTCATAAGCTGTAATTAAAATACAATGTAACACTCTTTATGGATAAAAATGAATTTCTTAAAAAAATATGAGTTATAAAAGCTATTATTCAAGGAAAATTGTATAAAATAATAAGTAGAATGAGATTTATATGATAAAATGTTATATTTTGACAGCAAATTTGTAGTATGACTTTCATTTCACTTTATTTAGTATAATCTTTATTGGAAAGATCATTTGACGCATAAGTTTTTAAATATCATCATACCTGATTTTTTATCCATTCCAACAAGACCAATGATATCAGAATTACCCTGAAGAGAATATGTAAGTGATCGATTTTTATCAGCGTCTTCTGCAACTACTGTTACAATTGGAGATCCAGGTTTTGTATTTTCTGTTACTGCTTGTCGATAGTATCTTTTTTGAAACTGTGGCCTGTTGTCATTAACATCATCAATTTTAACAGTCAATGTTGCTATTAAAAAAGGATTTTATACTGCATTAAAATTTGCATACATTTGCACACAACTAAAATTTTAATAATAAATAAAATTTTTTTTAATTAAAATACATAAAAATTTGAGATAAAGTAAAAAGTACAATTTAAATAAACATTTTTTTAAATAAAGAATAATAAACATTTTACTAATACAATTTAGATGCGAATAATTCAAAAATAAATTTTATTACAAAGTCAGATTAATACAAATTAATATCCCTATTGAAATGTTATCATGCTTCAAAATGTTATTATTCAAAAAGAGCATGGTGATAGATTCATTCTAAATATTATAATTTCAATAAAATGTATAAGTGTGTGTGTGTATTTTTATTATTTCTAACTTTTTTTTATAACTTAAAACTTATTTTTTGTTACTCAAATAATATATTTTTGTTAAATAGAAATTAAAAATTAGAAGCATTCAAGACACTTATTAGCATAAATATATGTTGACTATTTTTAATGAAAGTATATATATATATATTCTGTTACACAAGATATATAATAAACTACATACAATTAATGACAGAAAATGTTTAATATTCTTCACATAGAAACAATTATTATGTTTCAGAAACTTATATTATAACATACCAGTTGCTGTTTGTCCCTTTGTTGCTGCTGCTAAATCTTCCACTTTTATCACTAATTTGATGAGTTCCATTCTTTCTCTGTCAAGCTCCTTTGCCACCGTAACAGTGCCATCAACAGCATTTATTGAAAATAAACTATTGTAATTATATTCAGAAAGTGAAACTAAAGCACCTTCTTCAGTTCTTCCTTCATTAGATCGATAATCTATAGAGAATCGTAGCACTGGTCTGTCATCAGCATCTGTAGCAGATACTCTAGTTACAATTGCTCCAATCTGAGCACTTTCTGTTACAGTTACCTAGAATTTGGAAATTAAAAATTAAATTATAATACCATCAATTTATGCTTCTGTTTTTACTAAAACAGTAATATCAGGTAATATAATTATAAAAACATAAAACATATAATTACTAGCTTTTCGTTTATTTAAAATATCATTAAAATATTTTGAATGTCAAAAAATTAAGAATATTATCAATTACAATTCAGTATTATATATTAAAAATCTTCAATACATAATATTTTAATACCATAAAAATGTATTAATATAAAGTGTTCTTTTTAAAAATTTACCTGCTTAGGATCAACAAATTTAGGCGCTTTATTGTTGACATCCATAATCGATATGTTTACAGGAACTCTGCTTTGCTGTTGTTCAATTCCAATTCCTCCATCAAGTGCAATAACATCTAATAGATAGTAATTTGACTTAGGTATAG
Source organism: Latrodectus hesperus (assembly GCA_037975125.1). Lineage (NCBI taxonomy): Eukaryota > Metazoa > Arthropoda > Arachnida > Araneae > Theridiidae > Latrodectus > Latrodectus hesperus. Next base: position 61,293,990 of record CM075860.1, read on the forward strand.
TTCTGTCTGGATCTAAATTAGCACCTCGTGCAACACTTATTATGCCTGAGTTTGCATCAATTACAAATTTATCTTGAGCCCCAGATTGAATTCGATAAACAACTTGACTATTAGCTGCTGAAGCATCCCCATCTAAAGCTTTCACTTGGACCACAGATGTGCCAGGCTCAATATCTTCTGGAATGGATTTGCCATAATATGGTTGCACAAATACTGGAGGAAAATCATTAACATCCTAAAAAACAATTAAACTCAATTTTAAAGCTATTGAAAATTTTAAATAATAAATTTTTCAATGCAATATTAAAAGGTGTTATATATTCAACTTGAATTGCAAGTTAATATTTAAGTAAATTTAAATATTATGAAATATTTTTCAATTGATTATTGAATTCAAGAGTGTATTACAATCTCATTAATTCATACAAGTTGCAGTATACACACAAATGAGTTAGAAACCTTTTGGAATACCATAAATACTATAAATTTTTAGGTATTATTTAAGTATTATTAGGCTATAGTATTTTAGAGAAAAGTAGGACATATCAGAAATAAATAAGGTGCCTATATAGAATTATATATAGAGAAAGTACAAGTATTTATGAGTCTTAAAAATATCTCTATTAATTTAATATAATAATCCTTATTACTTTCATGACAATATATTCTTATTTTATATGTATTTAATGTTTAAATAAAAATTTCTTTTACAAATATTTTCAATTCTCAGTAATAAAGTATTTTCTTCCATCTAATTACTATATTATAAAGTCTGATTTTCTTTCATATTTTCATATTAAAATCTAACATTTTTGATTCACATTCATATTTTAAAGAATTTAACATTTTTGATTCACATTGTGGTTGTAATCAGACTCTGAAATAGGTAGAATGAAATGTATCTAAATTTCTTCTTAAATGAAGAATATACTTAGATATAAAGACACAATACATACAATACCAAACAAATATAGGGAAAACTTATCATTAAAAAGTCAAAAGAGACAACAAATTTTAAAACATCCACACGAAATAACTTTCAAATTACTGTGACAAATTGTTTGAGTGGAATTTTTTAAGCATTGAAATCAGAAATATTAAATACATCATAATTTGTATTGAAACTATTAAATTTTAAATAATAGTTTTTTTATATGATTAAATAATTTTAATAAGTTAAAATAATAATGCAAAAGAAGAAAGGAATATACTATAACTAAAAATATACTCCATTATGAATTAAACTGAATTATTTCTGAAAATATTTGACTTTAAAAATTATCAATTCTTTAAAAATGGGCATTACTTAGCATATGTACTGTGAAGATAAGTTGATTAGAAGCATTATCTAACATTAATGAAATTTGTAAAATGCTATCTTTTACAAATCTTAAAAAAAAGTTTTATAAATTACTTTTACAAATATTTTCAATTCTCAGTAATATTTTTAAGTAATAAGTTTTAAATATTTATTATATTAATAAGTTTTAAATTTTTTTTCAATGGCGGGCACTTGGGTGACAAACCCTATGCCACAACAAGGCCAGAAACTGCTACTCATTTGTCATTACCCAGTGGGCACCTGTGAACCAAGTCACAGAGGTGAGTAGCTAATTGTGCCATACCACCACAAACCTGGGTTTTAAATATAATAATTAAAATAATATGCAGATATTAATGATATGATGAATGACATCCAATATATTTTATTTTAAAAGATATTTATATTTTGAAAAATAAACCATTGAAACATACTTGTACATAAACAGTCACTGGAACATCGCTATAGAGAGAAGGTGATCCTAAATCATATGCTCTTACTCTCAACTGAAAAGTTCTTATGTCACCCTTTTCATTAGACATTTTTTCAAAATCTACCATATTTCTAGGTCTTATCTCACCAGTTAACTGATTGATTGTGAAGTTCTTATTTCTATCACCATCCACTATTTGATATCGAACTTGACTATTAGAAGAACCTCTCAAATCATCATCTTGAGCCTGTAGAGATTGAATATTAAGCTCATAATATAACTTCTAAATAAATAAAAAGTTCATTTTAAGAAAAATTAATAATTTCATACCTGTACAATTAATGGTGTAAGAAAATTCTCTTCATTTTCATTCAATCTTGCTTCATATTTTTGTTGGAGGAATCTAGGAGTGTTGTCATTAACGTCATCAACAGATATTACCAACTGAACAGTATTTCTATTTCCTAACCCATTACTATCTCGAGCTTCAACTGTGACAAAATATTGGGCTGTTGTTTCACGATCCATTCCGTGATCAGGACTTTTGATTGAAATAACTCCAGTTATAGGATCTAAATACAGCCTGTAAAAAAATTGCATTCACAGGAAAAAAATGTGAATAAATTAGGATGTCAACTAAAAATATATATGAAAATAAATAAATAAGATTGATGTCAACTTGTATAAATAATTTTTTGCTTTATTTTTATGTTCTATATAAATAATTAAAAGATTATAGTTTTTGAAAAAAGATAATTTTAATTTTACAGAATAACTATGTAATCATTAAAAGGTACGGAATTCAAATATAGAAATTAGATATTTAGCTAAATTATTTTACATCATAAATTCAATATTTTTATTTAAAAATCAAGAATAAATAATGAATGTTAATAAAAAAGATTTTTTCAAATTTATTATAAAATAATTTTACCAATGCAAGCAAAAATAAAAAATAATTATTCAAATTTTTAGTATAAAATATGAATCTTCAGTCAAGGAAAAAATTACATTTTGTCACAAAACAATATTAAGTAACTATTCAAATTTCTTAAAAAAAATTCTCTAAATATACCATTTTTTCACATATTATTAAGTATTTATAATAGCTATTGTAGTTTTATGTGATTGGATTATTTCATATAAATTTTAAGTGTTTAGTTTAATTGTTAATGAACCAAACAACTACTGCGAATCAAGTAATAAAAATGTTAAACAAAACTAAGTTAATATTTATAAATGCATTAATATTTTGTTAAAATTTAGCATGCAATCAAATTAATAAATACTATAATTTATCTTTGGTTCATACAAAAGACTGGTAAATATATTGGTTTTTATGTGGTAAATAATATAAAATATTTAATAATAATTTTAATAGCCCAACATAAAAAATGAACATACTTATCAGCAATTTGTCCCCTCAAATCTGTATAACGAATTCCTTTAGTTCCAAATTCTCCAGAATCTTTATCTTCAGCCTAAAAAATATAAGCAAAAAGTTATTATAATGAATGTAATAAAATAATTTAAGCAATGTAAAATATCAAAATAGTAAAAATAAAATAAAAAATTCTTAGAGTTTAAAGTACATGCAATAGAACCAAAGCATTCTTTAAAAAAGTATTTCAATGTTATATCAATTTAAAAAATATTGCTATGAATTTTAAATTTCAGTATTTAAAATTTCATTTTGTGTATTAACCATAGTGTATGATTTTATAACTAACATAACTTTTATTAAAAAATTTTACACAAATTTTAAAACAGCAATCTTATGTTTATTTTAAAAGCCGGCATTCATTTACATATCTATTTTTAGAAGTCTTAGCAAAAAGGTAGGAAAATAATGATTTAAATTATGAATTGCAGATTACTGCACTAATATTGCTCATCATTAAAATTTTCAATTCAATATTTTTTTGCTTACTTTTAAGTTAACCAATTAATTATTCCCATGCATACTTTCATTCTATATATACTGAATGAGAAAATAAATTTTTTCATTTTATAGCTAGTTATATGCAATTTATAAATAAAAGCATAATAATTAATATATTAATACTTTTTATTATAATTCGAATTTTGTAAGCTAATGTAACCATAGAAGCACATTGATAAATTTTCATTTAATACCATTGAAATAATTTGGACTATTTGAAAGAATTCAATATTATTTTATGATGTTAGGAACTTAAAGAAAATTTCAGATTTAATAATATTTAAAAATTTTATGATACAAGTAAATTAATACTTTGCTTTATTTCATTTTCTTTTGTTATTTAAATTTTGATTGAGAACAATGTCGCTTTTGTGTTTTAAACTAACAATCAATTTGATTTGGTTTCATAGTACACAAGTTTCACTTAAACATCAAATTTTAACAAATATTAAGTGAATATGCAACTCAGAGATTATCAAAGGAAATGAAACACTGCAACTACATTTTAAAAAATCTTATATCTTGCAAAAAAGAATTTATTTACATACTCTAATTGTTGTAAGGATGGTTCCCGCTTCAGCATTTTCAGGAACAGAAACTCTATAAACATCTTCAGAAAATTCAGGAAAGTTATCATTCAGATCTCTTATATATACAGTAACATCAGCTGTACTTGATTTTGGCATAATGGCAACAGTTTCTTGAGCAACAATCTGTTTACATTGAATTGGGTAAAAAATATTATCATTAAAGAAAAGAAAAGTAACTATGACAATAGTAATTAAAAAATTTTTGATAAGTCTTACCCTGAAGTTATATTCCTGAATTTTTTCATAATCAAGAGCCAAAGAATTTTTCACTCGAATAAGAAAGGAAGCTTCATTAACACCTTCTGAGGGAGTGACATCAAAAACAGCATCATCACCTTCCAAGAAGATCTTGAAAGTACCATTATTTCCCTGACAAGTGAAATTAAATATATTAAATATTATTATAAACTTATTATACTGTTTTTCAGTATTAAAATTAATACAAAATATGGTAAAGTTTGCATTTTATATTCTTAATAAATTCAAAAGAAAAAATTAACATACTGCTTTAATTAAAAAATAATCTAATAGTACTGTAATATTCTTATGTAGAGTATATTGTTAACATTACTTGTATTATTAGCTAATATAATAAGTAGAATAATAATGAAGCATCCTGAAAAGTAATTTAATTACCTGATCATGATCAAATACTTCAGCAATACTAGATCCCAATAAATTTACAGGGACATTCGCTTCAGCATTTTCATTAATTTCAGCTATATATTGTCTACTTAAAAATGTAGGTGTCTCATCATTAACATCAGTTACAATGATCGTCACTTCTGTTGTAACACTGGGAGATGGAAACACTCCTAATGCTACTTCTTGAGCCTAATATATATAGTAAAAATATTCCACAGTTAGAAAAACTGTAATTAATTTATTTATTAAATATTATTAATACATGATAAAACGTTGTACAGTTTAATTATTTTGAAACATTTCTGCCATGTGACAATGAATGTTTTGTTGTGTGATATAAAGATAAAACCTTTTAAAATAATGTTCAGAAACAAGATAGGTAATATAAATTAAAAATTTAAATACATTTTTTTAAATGAATAACATCATAATTTGGTATTTTACATTCAAATTTCCAAAACAGTTTGTTATATTTAAGAATGAAATTTGAGATTTAGTGTATTGAAAATACACTGAGCTTAACTTAAAATTCTTTAATTTTTTAAAGATTAAAAGTTGATAATATCTTAGGTACATTTGTATAACAGGTTATGACAAGATCAATTCAGAAAAACAAAAGATTGTGACATTTACCTCTATTTCTAAAATAAATGCTCCATTTCTATTATCAGTGTTTTCCCTATCAAGTTTACCACTAACAATAACTAAGCCACTAGTGCGGTCAATAGAAAATAATCCCCTGGAACCTGCAAATAAAAGATACTTCTAATTAAATTAATTGTAAAATCTTCCTTATTAAAAAGACAGAGACAGCTTTTTTAAATCTATATTGTATTCTATATTGGAATTCTTATATTTAGATTATACTTTTATAATAGTTTTCAATGTGTGATAAAAAACAATTTCTTAATATGTAAATGGCTTTATTTCTAAAAAGAAGTCATTCTTTTATTCAAGAACATTTCATATGCATAAACTTTTTTTATTATTTTGGAGTAATCATAAAACCCAAAATTAATTAAATTTGAAGAGAATCTCATTTATTTTATACTTTTCATATTATACATTCATACAACATATTTTAGACGAAAAATAAGCAATAATGACATAGAATTGTGTTTGAAATTAAAAAATATTTCTCTGCAATATATTTGCTAAATATTTTAACAAAGTTGTTTTAAAATCATTCTAGACAATAAAAAAATAACTAAGAAATAAAAAATTTAATTAGTTTCATAGAAGCTATAACTAATAAAAGAAAATCAGTTTAAATTTTTATTTTTAGTTATCTTCAAATAAATGAAGTTTTTAAAATGAGAATTATATGGTAATCTTTGAAGCATAGCAATTTTATTCTTTAGAAAATCACAACATTGTCAAAATAATATGAAATTAAACATTAAGGTATATAATTATAAGAAAAGTCACATTGAAGTTGCAAAACAATTTATTCAAATATTAGAATGAAAAGTAATCAAATTTTGACACATTAAAAAGAAAAATAATGTAAAATAGAAAATGATTTGGCTGGTTTATGGTTACTTTCTGCACAAGATGGCTAACTATATTCGGACCTATAGTTTAAAGTAGGCTCTAAACCATTGATTATCCATGTGCAAGGTGAAAATTAAACTCACAAGCTGTTTAACTGAAGGCCAAAGTACTAAACATTTAATTAGCACCTCCACAGCAAAAAAGTGAGCTTCACCAAAGCAGATAATTTTCAAAATCCCAATATTTCCTTTTGAATTTATTAGAAAGGAAGACATTAATAAAAGAATGTTATTAATATCTAGTGTTATTATTGTTATTTTGTTTAAAAACTTATGTTATACTTCTCCAGATTAGAACATATAGAGTAAACAAAAATACCAATATTGAATTTAATCAAATTAGATGATGAAATTCTCAAGATACAAAACTTTTTGCACATCAAAGTTCTTTTTTAAATGAAGACAGGTGTTTGCTTTCTAGTATTTAAGAAAATTACAAGCATTGTAAATGACATGTCTAAATTTGTAAGAATCAAAAATTGAAGCACAAATATATAAATATTAGCAATAAAATATTATTTACCTTTAGATATTCTGTAAGTTATACCATTATTTATACCTCTATCCCCATCAACAGCTTTAACAGACAAAACTGCAGAGTTCTGAAAAATTTTACCATTAACATTTTGATGCAGAATTCAAAATAATGAAAAAGTAATTACTCACAATTAAGAAAGAAATTACTCACAATTGGCAAATCTTCAGGTATTCTTGTAACAGATGGAACAGATATAAATATTGGTGGTTGATCTTCAACATCTTCTACTTTTACCAATATAGCAGCTGTTGCTGTATTACGGCGGCCAGTATTTGCTCGATCCTAAGTTTCATTAAATAAAATATTCATGGATTTTTTAAAAATATTAAGATATTAAAAAATAATATCATACTGAATACACATAATTTATACAATGAAATAGGATTTAAACTTACCACAGCTAAAACTCTGAGTTGATAAAGACTTTTTCTTTCATAATCTAATTTGCCAATAAGTTTGATGACTCCTTTACCTTGAGTTGTTTGTACAGAGAATGTTTCCGATGTATCTTTGTCAGCATTCTGTTAAAATCACAATAAAAAATAAAATATGCATAAAGAAGGGCAATAATTATATTTAGAAGTAATAGATACAGATTAAAAATTTTACTGCTAAACAATAGACACTCAAAAAAATCAAAAAGATTAATTACTATGAACAATTAAATTAGTCTCACTAAAAGCTTTTTTGAACACTAGAATTTAAAATATAATGAAGATTGCTTACAGCCAACTGATATATAACTTGGCCAAAGGGTCCAGCATCACTATCTATAGCTTCAACAGTTTCTAATATTTTAGGAGAAGAATCCTATAAAATAAAAATTTTACTAATAAATTTTACACTTTGTATTTTAACAAATTAAGTATTTTGTTTCACAGCATGCAATAAAATACATATAATTTTGGATAAGTATCAGGAATGAAATTGTGCATTAATAATAATTATAAGGAGGACCAAATGTATATAAATATTTATAAAATTACTTATATGTATTTTTTATGTGATGATACCAATATGAAATATTTAATAAATAAAGGACCAGTAATTATCAAATATATATAGATTAATCTATTTTTCAAATTTATTTCTTCCAAAAACTAAAAAATAAGATTATTTCTTGATTCATAATTTTTGTTAAAAACAATAGCTAGAAATTAAATGCTAGAGGGGTATAATATAGATGCACAATTATCACAAATACATATATACTATATCTATACTATATATATATATATATATATATATATATATATATATATATATATATATAAACATGCATTGTATACTTCTATCTAGAAATATCAAACTAAAAACAATAAAAATTCCTAATAATAAGAAATTTAAATAGCTTATAATTTTTTTATGCAAGAAAAAGGATTATATTATTTTTCCAATTTACAAGAAATTATCAGTTAAATTATTAATCACTCTAGTAAAAAATGCATTTTTCAAAACGTTATTTAACATGTTAATTTGTTTCATTTAACTAAGGACGTAAATTATTATTTCAATCCTATATATATATTTTATTTAAATACATATTTTTGTCGCATTTATTTGCCTTTAATTATAATCATTTCATCAAATTTATGGTTTTTCCCTAAAAAATATGTGTGCATAATATAACTTATACCAATAATTTCTTAAAAATAATAGATTTTATTACCAAGGGATAAAATAGATTTAAAACAAGAAAATAATGTATAGAATGATCATTAATAGATATAATTAATAAATATTAAATTAATTCTAACATTAATTTAACTTTGTTAGATATTCAAAAGCAATTTTTAAGGATATTTTGGTTTTACTTTTTTCTGCACTCACTATTACAACAAAACCAAATTTTTTAGAAATCAAATGGAGAACAGTAATGTTTGCATTAGTATAGTAATTTTAAAAGTCTTCAATGATGTCATACTATATTAACATCATCATAGATCTTCATCATGTCTTAGCCAATTTGAGGGCAAAAATTTAAACTTGTAACTTAATAAAAGCTAACTATTTAAAAAAAAGGTTTTTCCCTAAAAAAATATGACATTTTATGAAATACAGGAAACTGTAGCGATTTTTCCCCCAGTGGAAAATAGCTGAATTTTCTTGCCAGTCAATTTAGAAATGCAATATGGCAAATTAAAATCAACATGCTAGACTAAGATATACAAACTGTTTCGAACAAAGTAGTATTCTTTTACCAATAGATAGAAGGTTTATGTATTGCTTGTGCTAAGAAACAACTCGCCATTAATGTTTGTGACAAGCAACTTAATTAGATTTACAAAACAATAGATTGACCAACTATTTAAAAAATATAAATTCAGAATATGAAAAAAAAAGAAAAGAAAATTGGTAGAACAGACTACACTGAAGGAACATATAAATAATTCTTAGATACATATCCTAAAGAAAAAAGCTTTTTAGTTACTGCTCCTTACAAAGTTACTATTATACTTCATATATATAGTCAAAAATATTTGAGAACACCAAATAAGGAAATACAATTTATTTTCGTAATTAGAAAGGTAAGAAGACAGTAAAAACATCAAAAAAGGAAGGGTTTCTTCATGCAAAGATTATAATTATAGATTCAATTTTATTCACTTTGAAAGACATATTCATATATAAATATAGGAAAGAGTATGATGTAATACCAAATGGAAAAAGAAAGATAAAAGAGATATCTCAAAACCATTTAAAATCATACTTATGTAAATTTATAAGACAAGACTAAGAAAAACAATAGAAAGATCTTTTATAACAAGAATTTCCTTATATATCATTAAACCATTATAATAATAAATTTAAATATTACCTCAGGGACATTAACAGTAGATTTAAATGATTTAAATACTGGTTCATTATCATTCACATCCTCTACTATAATGAGCATTGAATGCCTGATCTAAAACATAAAAAAGTAATATATTAAAAATGGATATTATTAATATAAATCAAATACATAGCATATTTTTAAAACAATTTATAAGTAAAGAATAGTTTAATTGATGGCACTTAATTAAAATATTTCAATAAAAATTAAAGTTGAGCTTCAAATCATATATTTTATAATAATTCAGATAATTTATTATGAGAGATTAAAATATCCATCTATATAAAACTGTTACATTATATACAATACATTCTATAATAACCGGATTTATTGTTTATAAGATAATATCATATGCAATACATGATTTCTATTTTTCATCCTATTAACAATTTTAAAAATATATAAGAACTATGAAAGCAGTCTTACTTTACCATAACTTAATAAGCTCGTAAGTACATCTAAAACAAATTAAGAAAAATCACATGCTTTTTAATACATATTATGTTCTTAAACTATTATAAAGAGAAATTTTTATTAATAGTCCATTATTTATTTAATATAAAGTCAGTTCACAGCTGTTTAAAAATGTCATTAAAACTGTATGTGCATGCAATCTATCCTTTAGAGATTTGCTAAAGTAGATTTTAATAGTAAAATAAACACTCTCAGTTAAAATATTTTCTTAAATAATTATTAGGATTTGATATCTATACAAAACCAGATGATTATTTAATATAATTTTTTTATTCAAAATGTCAATATAATTACTCTAATCTAAATTTTTAAGTCCTAATATTATAAAATATATTGAAGAGAGAGAATTTAGAAAAAATATAAAGAATTTTGTGTGGTAGAAAGAAATATTCTACTCTTGCAGAAATTAATACCACTATCATGAAGTCAGAAGGGAGTGGAATAACAAAATAATGAAATTTTAACTTTATTTTGTGTAATTGAGGTTTGTATTTGCATTCGAATGAATAACTTTTTCTGTAACTTTAATGTTAGTCTAAATAATGGTCATTACCCAATAGTAACATCACAAGGAGCATGTTCCTTGGGCATTTTTTAAAATTTTCATCTTAAATTAGATATCAGATTTGCCGAAATCTAATTTACGATAAAAATTCTGCGAAATCCTCTTTTAATTTAGAAAAAGAGCATGATCACAATTTTTAATACACTTGAATCCTTTTCATACTTTAGAAAATCAGTTAGCTGTTTCTCTTTTATATTTTTCGAGGAATAATTATGATCATATAAAATAAGAATTATATTTTAATATACATTCCAAATGTAATTTGAAAATAAAAGAAAATCATGTTTCTTAATTGATATTAATTTTAACATAAAAAATTATAAAATTATCCAACATTCAAAACTAGAACAAATTATTTGATGATACCTTACAAAATTTTGTTTTTACTTTCTTTATAGGAATTTTTTTTCATAACAAAAATAAGACTGAATTTCACTTTAACTCATCTAAAAAATTGTTGATTGGTTCTTTTTTCTTTTGACTGACTAATTGAACAAACAATTCATAACAAATATTTTCTAGGTGTGTGAATAATGTATATTGATCAAGATACAATTCAAGAACCACAGAAAAATAGATAATTTAAATTACTATATAATTTTTAAATTTCGCCAAATCATGATAAATATATCTCATACGTATAAACTCTGTCCGTTTTTTCCCGCGAAGAGTTGCTAAAATTAGTGTGAAAGTAATTTATACATCATTACTCCTAAGTCAGAGACATGAACAATGACTTTTGGTACATGTGATATAACTAAGTTTACAAGAATTATTGAAAATAATTTAAACAAACCCATAGTTTAACTTGTAATGTAGTCAATTTGTAGCTACGGTAGACGAAAGCAATACACAATTTAATTCAATAAATAAGGAAATGCTGGATTTGTTTATAATGTAACAGACACACGAAACAGAATACTCCTTTTTGATAAATAAGGATGCAACACAACATCCATATATGAACTCGAAATTAATCTCAGAGGAAGTCATGAAATCGATTACTGTTGTTGTTATTGTTACTTATGTCACTTTAACGATTCAAGCTCGCTATGCCTTGGCTATGCGAATTTATTTATTTATTTTATTACATTACATATATTCAGACTTGTATGCTTGATTCTTGAGATCCGCTTGTAAGTCTTCGTCGATAATAGGACAAATAGCACAATGACAGATGTACAACCACAGAAGAATAACGAAGAAAACACCCAGGGCCACGCTGGGAATCGAACCCACACTCCTACGCTCTCAAGCGATTAGCAGTGATGCCTTTGACCACTCAGCCACGGAGCGCCCTGCGAATTTAAGTCTATAGGGAGCGTCTTTCGTTTTTTATTCTGAGCACCACTTAGGTGGAAGTACGTCTTTACTCTCTTTTAAATACTCCGATAGATGGCACCACCAGAGGATCTACTCCCTCAACTTTCACATTTACATGAAGGGGGAGAAAATTTTCTCCAGACCATTGTACCCATGGTAACTGCTCAATGACAGACCACAGGACTTTTTTCGAGCACGTATATCGCATGTACTCGGTGGGTCTATATTTTATGAAGTTCGATTACGATTACAATATTCGTACGATTACTTTGAAATTCAATCAGTTTCTAACTTAATTGTCCTACTTATGCTAACTTCAAAAAGCTTTATCGTACAAATATGGTGTGAAATATAGCAGAAACTGTTTCAATTCTCTACGACAAATACAAAATCCTAAATTAAATTTGATCATAAATATGATATTTTCTTCTTGTATATAAAATCTAATGAATCATATATTTTACATTCGTTAAGATTTAATTTTAGTGGAATCTATTTAATTATATTTAAATTACTATTTGCCGAAACTGGAGAAATTAAGATTGATTACATTATTTTTCTAATGCCCGGTTGCCCTTAGGCCTTTGGCCTATTCAGCTGTATAATTGGTGAAGTGATGGCATCTCATAGCCAGTGGGGTATCCAGTGGATGTGCCATCTTCGCCCTGAAAGTGAAGTGATAAAGAAAGACAAACACAAAGAGAGAAAGAAACATCCATATCCGAACCAGGATTCAAACCTGGGTCTTACTGCTTCGAAGTTGGGGACGTTAACCTCTCCTCAATCGGTCAGCTAGAGAGATTTCATTTATTGTGATTTTTAAGTACACTTAGATTATTAAATTCTGTTTAACGCTTTATAAAGTCAATTTTAACTGGAAGAGTTTTTGCTGTTAAATGTAAAATTTTCTTTTTATTGATTTCTTTTAAAGAGGACCGTCTAAAATTTTGATTTTATGAAGATTGGTAATTAATGGGAAATTGTTCTGCGAAGTATATTTTCTTAATTAAGCAATTATTTCATTATTATAAAACCGAAAATATATTAAAGTTGTCGAGGTATTGATTAAATAAGCAGTAAAGCCAGGTTTTAATGTAATCGGTAAAAGGTATGGAAATTAATTGTTACTAAGCAGTTTCAGATCCCATCTAAAAATATCTTCGTTTATTTTCTGATGATTTCCCTTCAGAATATCATCAATAGTTAAAGCGTAGGTATAAAGCGAAATCGTTACAATTACGGTAATTTCTCCGTGAGTGATTATCTGCAATTCCAGGAAAAGTTTGCAGTATCTAGAATTGAAAATAAATTATTTAAATATTGTTTGTTTAACACATAGGGGTTGTTCGATGAGTTCTATTAATATTTTAAATTAACAAAATATATTATAAGTAATATAATTGATTCTAAAAATTATACATAAAAATAACTGAAATATATTATTCTCTTCTGTAGTTCTAATGGATTTAATTTTTTTGAATTTATTCAAAAAATTTCTTGTTTTTCCTTTAAAAATTTTTTCTGATTTAATCCAAAAAAATTAAATTTTAAAATATGAAATGAAAGCAATATTCAATTTCTGGGTTATATATATTGATATATATATATATATATATATATATATATATATATATATATATATATATATATATATATATATATATATATATATATATATATATTGAGTATATATCTATATATATATATATATGTATATGTATATAGTATAATAAATACTATTATATAAAATGTATATGATATATAAATAAAACTTGTATATATTATAAACTGATATATATATATAAACTAAATATATATATATATATATAGATATCAATATGATATCATAGGTTATATATATAATTATAATATATATAAGTATATATATATATATATATATTGATATATATATATATATATTATTATATGATATATCCCCATTAGTTATAAGTGTTACTTGCTTGAAAAAAGTAAATGTAATTCATTGTTTTATAAAATTATAATATTATCATATAAAATAATAAATGTTTTCAGATATTCAATAAATGAATGAAATTAAATATAGTAATTAACCATGAAATATTATAAAAAATATGAATTTTATTACATGTAAACTTAATTTCGAATATTTTTAACATAAAATATCCAAAATATGTAAGTTTACATATATATTTCTGTGATAATTTTTTTCAACTTACAAAGCTTACACAAAACCAAAAAATTGTTAATCTAACAATGGATAGAAAAGAATTATTTTTATAGATAAGTTACGTTAAACATCTAAATTGAATTTTAAAAATATAACATATATACTTTTAAATATAATGTGACTTTTGCTTTTAGAGAAAATGTTAGAATGCTTTTTTCAAATTAGTTTCTTTTTTTTTAATACCGAATACAAATAAATTATTCTTGAAAAAGTTTTTCATAATCAATTTTTGCGTTTGATGAATAGTAATCTTGATTTTATAATTACTCAATTATAATATCATGCTTCTTAAACAAAATATGATGTTATAAATTCCTCATTATAAACTTAATTTAACTTTGCTTAGAATAATTTGACTCATTATCTAAAAACCTAATAGACAGAAAATATTAGTTTATTACAATAGTATGAATATAAATTTTTTCAGAAATTTTAACTCTGATTTTTGAAAATTTTTTATGCCGTAAACAGTAGAAACTTCACTTGCGAAAAAAAAACTATATAGATTTTTGTTCATGATGTTTATAAATCTTAACTGTATTAAACTTTAAAATTTTATAATAATTGGAAGGATTTTATATATAAATAAATATATATATATATATATATATATATATATATATATATATATATATATATATATATATATATATATATATATATATATATATATATATATATATATATATATATATATATATATATATATATATCACAATTTGTGGAGAAATAGTCTTATCATTGCTATTTATGTATACCAATTATTTTGCTCGTTTAATTTTGATTTTGTAAGTTAAACAAATATCATTTACATTATCATGGCTTATTACACATCATCAGAGCTAATTACACTGGTCATCTAACATGACGGTATTTCCATCACACAAAAATGAAATGTCATCTTTCTACTCCACCCATAACTTGATTCTCTCTGATGATAGTGAAAGCAATTAGCTTATGCTGCTTAATAACATTCCTTTGATTGAGTAGATCAGTAATTATCATTAATGTGCTTGGGTAGATTAGATGATTTTTAGCACTTACTAACCACCCAAGAAGGCTATATATCTTTTATTAATCATGCATGCTACTTGACAATATCATTAAAAATATTTATATCTTTAAAATTAGATTATTAAATGTATTCATTTCTTTAGTAAACATGACAAATATATGATCTCAATTATTTTATGAATGTCTTGATTAATAAATATTCTATGAGTAAAATAGCATACAATATTTAAATTGTTTGTTGATGATTATTATGAATAAAGATTTAAGAGATATGTGATTTAATGCTATTCAAATAAAATAATTCAGTATGATAGCACTTATCAAAGCTCGAACTGGAATGCATGTAAATTTCTTTTATTTCATAAATTTAAGGTAGTTAATATATGAGAAAATTGAATTAATTATTAATTTTGTAATAATAATTCATTTCTAGAATGTGAATCACTGTTTTGAACAGAACTCCTGAATACATTTCCCGCACATATTTCTGGAAAGAGTATGCGCATACATAAATTTCGCATGTATGTATGCATACATAATCTTTTCTCATCTCATAACACTCCTGCATAGCATAATATTTATTGTTTTAAAGATTAATTGTATTATAAAATGATTCCCTAAGCGAATCACTCACATTCATCATTCAATCGCAGCATTTTTATTAAGTCACTCGTTAAAAAATTCAGAACAATTTTGCTAATATAAAGAATAAAGGAACATACTTTCTTGTATCACTAAAATTCATTGAGTGTCTTTGACTCTAAATAAGCTTTAATTCAGATTTACATAGAGAATTCGGTTGATAAAATGTTAAATAAAAGTCTTTGTTTTATCATTAAATTGCACGAAATTAAAAATTCGTGATGTAGTGTCATTTCTTGGAATGAAATAAAAATGTAGACTAAATCGGTATAACGGGCTGTTTTATCTCAGGGATGTTTTATAAAAAAATATTTTTCATTTGAAATCTATTTGGTTTCCAGATATATTGCGTATAATTTATGATTTAAATACAAATAAATATGACTTAATTAGTAAAAATTAAAAAATGTAATAGTTAAAGTTAACTAACAATTTTGAGGTTATTTTACTATATTTTTTTATATTGCTTCCTTTAATTACTTAAGAACTACAAAAGGTAAAATTCAAATATTAAGTATAAGAATTAAGAATATCAATGTTCAATAATTAAAATCTTTGATAAGTTCATAAATTTGCTTTCCTTCAGAATTTACATTTTTTAGCAAATCGTCTCAGTTTCAAAACAACTGTTTATATCTTGCCTATAAAGATAAAATATATGTAGTATTAATATGTTTATTGTTTAATATGGGAAAATAATAGGCAATAAATATTTGTTTAACATTACTTCTATTCGTTTCTTAATCGGATCGTTCAAAAGTAACATTGTTAGTGGAGTAACTGTACAGCTTATTAAGGGTATAATTTGTATGGATTTAATATACTTACGAATTGCCCGTCAGCAAGGCGGCCATCCGTAAGTGTAAGGACCAATGAATAGGAGTCCACCATCTGTTGAAATTAAATATAAGTATTAAATGTAAGAGTTGAGTTAACACAAAAATTACAAGAAAAAAGGATGCTTTTATGAGTTCAAATATCTTATCTGATTTATCTTTGGTGCATAACATTTTATTTATCGTTAGTCATATCAAATAATACTTTGAATAATTTATTTTTAAATCTATCCCATAAAAATGAAAAGATATTGTTTAAAATGATAGGTTTAAGAATAAATATAATAATATATTTCTTCTTAAATTCACACTTTCTTGAGTGTAAAATCTACTTTAGTTAAAAATTTTTGGAGCGAAGAATGGGCATAATTTTCAATTACTCTAATTTTTTCTGTTTGAAGTTTAAAAATTCAAGGTAATAAAAATTTGTAAAAAATAACTGTAATACATAAAACTATCCAAATTTGAATTCCCAGTAATAGTTAACTCTATAATTTTTATTATTTCAAAAATAAAATCTTTAAATAATTCAAACATTTAATTTTTTTTCAAAAATTTCTTCTGTTTCTTATTTTAAAAACAAAGAATTTATGTCATTAAAATATTTTTTTAAAAAATATTTTTTGTATTTCAGAAAAATTTATTTTTTCCTGTGAGCATTATTTTGAGTGTTATAGAAAATTCATTACATATGCATTTTTAATTAACTAGAAAAAATTCCCATTTATTTGAAGAAAAAAATCTTTAAATATAATTAACAAACTACCCCATTAAACATGATCTTATATTATGTAAATATATTTTAAGTTTATGCCTGATGGAATAAAACAGTTGTATATAGAATGACTAATTCTTAAATATAATCAATTTGACACAATTACGCTCAGAAAATTGTGATATATTCAGACAAGTTAAGAATATAAAGATAAAATCGATGGCATTATTCTCGAAACAACAGAATGAGTAATTCGATAAAAGTCTCAAGATGTTATGAAGAATGCATTTGGTTCCATCTGTGGAAACTAAACAACTATTTAAAAGGTCATTTATACCACTATTCTGTTTTTCATGAATGGCATCGAACATTGTTTTGATTGAGAACAATCATCATGTAAAGCTGCAAAATGGTGGATGATGTTGCATATCAATGCATGTATCCGTCCAATAAAACGAAGTCTGCAATTATCGGAAGAGGCACTGTTCTACTTGGAATGCTGTGAAACGATCTTTGATCTGTAAAGGAAGTGACACCATTAATTTAAAGTGAGATCGAACTACTGACCTCTCGGTCAAGCTCTTTGTTGAGATAGACATTGGCTTCTGAGGCTCCCAGACGTTCGAATCGAAGGATTTCCTGTCCCACAGGACCGACGACACCGAAAGTAAGTCTGTCGCCATCTGCATCTTCACCTCGTAGCCTGTATAAAAGCTTGCCTGTAAAATAGACCAATATGAACAAAATGGAACAGTCTGCGACGGTAACATTCACAGAATATAACAGTGTGTATGCAGCAGAGAAAATTTTCTTGTGTCTCAGACAATACATTTGAGAAAGAATATTACAAACTAGCATTTCATTTATTTTTATAAGAAGAAATTCTAAATTTCTGTACTTTTTAAAAAGAAAAGGATGAAATAAATTGGCAATTAAATTTTTAACATTTCAGTTGATATACACAATAAGAAATTAAGAATTAGTATCATTCGATAGTTTATTAAATTTTTATTGTTTAATTTATATGAAACAATTAAATGTAATATTTTCTATAAAATGTACTTTTTTAAAAAACATTTACCTATACTATCAGGTCCTTCTCGGACTTTGACTACAATTTCGCTTGCCCCGTCAAGGGCAAATTTTGGTGGAGAATTGGCGTGTACTGGAAAAAAAATTATAACAAATTAGGTATAGAGTAAGAATTTTTTTCAATTAAAAAGTTCTTGAGAATTTGTTGAAAGGATTTCTATGATTTGAGTATGACAATGATTAATTTACAGACTTACCTAAGAGCAGCCTGTAACAACACAGAATCACTAGAAGGACCACCTTCATCACCCGTGCTCCCTGCATAGTACCATGGCAGGACCTAACAACAGGTCGCGCCTACCTATAGAAGAAATATAGGCCCATGAGCACAAATTTTAAATTTTGAAACATTTTCTTTACAATAAACGAAGGGAGATACTTAAAATCGATAAATACAATAAATAAACACATAGACTCATATTTTATTTGAACAGTAACTGTTACAAATTTTATATTTAAATAGAAAAGGCTAACTATTTTTCTATTATTAATAAACTAAAGTCATTATATGAATTTATATTTCATGCTATCTGACAGCTACAAGTTATTATTGAATTTCTTTCCAGCTAATTATATTTTGAAATGGATTATTTTGTGTTTTTGAAATGTATTATTGATCATAATCACAGGTTCTACATCATTTTGAAAATATTAGATCATTTTCCGTTAAATAATTTCTTATATTTTTTATATTAAGAAAGTAACAATAACTACGATAAATGAAACAAGTAAGTCTTTATAGTAGTTTATTACATTTCCTTAACATTCTAGAGATAAAAATAATCAAACAATTTAACAAGTTCCTATAATTTTGTCAAAAATAAATAAATAAATAAATAAAAATAAAAATATAAATTATATATATTTCACGTTTACTTGGTTGGAGAATTAACTTGATAAAAAATTTTTTTTGCAATGATTTTGTTTTCAAATCAAATTTATATGTGAGGTTTCTAAGGAAAAAGTAATGTAAAAATAAAAATCTATTTCTTATACTCTGTTGTCGCATGAGAGTTTTTTTCTATTCCTTAAGCATTTCTTTATAAATGTGTTTAAAATCAAATCACGTATTTTTTTCTGATGGAAATAGGACATGTTTAGCCACAGAAGTTGCATTCTTCATGAAATAAAAATAAAATAAGTTAATTTTATTTAAAATATTGTCGTCCCACTTTATTTATATATTTTTGTGAGGTCAGTAACTCCCATTTTTTGTTTAAGAAAATGGGAACTATTTTATTATAAACGTGATCTTAAATTTATCCAGAAAGTATTCAAGCATGATTAATGGATGTAAATATATGATTAATCTTTTGTAATAGATTGAATTTAAATATCAAGAAACTCATTGATAGAATGATTAATACTATTACGATATGATTTCAGTTTCTTAATATAAATCAGATCTATACTTTAAACGTCACGATTGTTAGCAAAAAGTAACTAATATATAGTAATGCTTTCTAAATGAAGTTTTAAAATAAAATATAGTAGGAAATAAATATGAGAATAGGAACATAAGGAAAAGATTAGTAAAAGCGTCATTCTAATAATTAAAAGTTAATAGGTTCGAACCTGATAACGGCAATAGACAACATACAAACAAAGGTATTGAGGGCAAACTTATAAAGTCAAATGATTCGTATTTCCCTGAAAATCTGAATAGGAAATTGATATATGATATGTCGGTTCACTTATGAAACTGACTTTAAAGTTATGTTTTTAAAATCCATGTGTTTATAGATATGATGAAATTTGAGAGCGAGGTTAATATAAAAATATTAAATTGTAGTTTAAATTTTTTCATAAATTAGTAATGTAATCTTTATTATGGTAATTGATAAAATACTTCTTATAATTATTGAGATTAAATTTTATTAACTATAAAGGAGCTCTGATATTTGATATTATTTTGTGCATTTTTCTTGCTGTTGAGACTTTCATAAGAATTGATCATTTTTTTAACTTTAAAAATATTTGCCTTTCCTAAATTTTTAAATATATTTTCCCTATTTATCTTTTATAGCAGTTCTACACATAATTTAAGTTTTTTATTTTTATTGGCAAAATTTATTTGGCACTCACAGTACAGATAACACACAGCTACTTTTCTAAGGCATTAAGCTTCTGTTTCGACTTGTTTTTAGTTACATAATACTTATATTATCTCCTTCAACTTATATTTCAGTTAAAAGCAATGTAACTAAATGTCTGAATTAATTATTAAAAAGTGCTTAATTTTTTTCAAGAACCCATTACAGTTTATACATTTCTTAATAGTGAATACTATTTTATCAGTTAATATTGTACCTTGATATTGAATGCTTACATCTGACCAACTACATTTAAGCATTTTATGAAGTATAAAGAATGTACATTTTCCATAACAAAAATACAAATAATATATTTAACTACATATTCAACTATTTTTGAAACTACAAGAACATAAAATCAACTAGCAAGGTTCAGCTTTCAATAAATATAATAATTATTTATTTAAAAAAAGCCACCATTTTTCAAAAAATTGATGTACAACTATTATATTATCAAACGTTAATCAACATTGCGAAAAACAAAAACTAAACTTCTTAAAATAAATCTTGATAAGAATATTTGAATGTTGCAATAAATAGAATTTTAATGGAGGATGCATTTGCTTTTTTAATGATAAGAGAAATTTTCTGAGGGCAAAATTACTAATGCAAAGCATTCTATCGGAGTTCTACTATCATTATCGTAATGACGATTACTTCTTGAACATAAATCTTTGAAAATAGATTAGCGTTTTATTTATACACTAGATATATGATTGAAATTGGATCAAACTGACATGCAGTTGGGATTATTACAAGCAATGCACATGTTTTTTTATAATTTTGACTTTCTGCGCAGATAATAAATTAAGCTCTGAGTTTAAAATCTTATTTTATTATTTTTATAATTTTCATAATTTTTTCAAGATAGATTATAAAATAATATCGAGTCATATGTCAGTTACTAAAATACTTAATTAATCCAATAATATTTTAGAGTAATTTTAAACTTTTATTACAATTTTTACTTTTTTATTGATAAAAGAAGTAATACAATAATATATATATATATAATGTTGTAGGTACGTATGTATAAGTTATTTAGGCCTAATTGTAAGAGCTATGAAAATATAAATTATACTTATTATTACAAATAAACAATATAAAGAACGAGAAATACATGATAGTATTTTAAATGATTTTTTGTTGATCAAATTTAAATTTGCTTGTTAAAGCTACTGATTGATTAGCTCTAGATTATACCTCTATGTAACCATAATATTTTTGAAGACAAGGAAAAACAAGGGTAATACAGCTTCTGCTCATGATATAATCTGAAATATTCTAAGATTTAAAAAAAAATAAAAAAAAACTTTGTTCATTCCGAAAAGTGAAATCTTTATAATTTAGAAACATGGAAATACATAAAACAACTCAAACTTTGCTATCATCTCCGAAGGTATTATTTCTCTTGGAGGACATTGTGACTATGACTTGTTTTGAGTACCTAACCGCAATTAAGATAATGGCCATTCGACTGGATAGAAAACAAAACATACCCATTCCAATATCCATACATTTTAGTACATATAAATTTAATAAAGATCATTAAATTAAAATTTTATAAATTTAATAAAATTATTAAATTAAAATTTTATAAAATGCTTGAAATCTACCTAAAAGCATCATGTTTCAAAATGTTAAGGTATTTGTCCCTTTTATGTATTTAAAATGCTTGGTAATAAATACAAATTACAAAATCAGTCTATACAAGCAACATTTCAATATTTAAAATCTGAGCAAACATGTTTTGTTAATTTCAATACATTTTAATAAATTTTCTTTATAGTTTTTTTATATTTCAGGTCAACATTATTTATTAATTTACATGGTAAAAAATTGTTTAATAACAATGAATTTTGAGATAATATTAAGTAGTTAGTAATTATATATATTTAAACTACTAATAATATTACTAAAAGTTCGACATATTTCTATGTGCTAGAAAAAGTACTTTTTTATATTTTTAAAAGTATTTTATAAATTCGTTACACATATATTATAAAAAAATGCTTTGTAAAATTTTATTTATTTTTTAAATAATTTAACAAAACGTTTTTATTTATAATGTAACGAATATGTAAAATATTTTTATAAATACAAAACGTATTTTTTGTTTTACAGAATGCGTTGTCTTAGATGTCTTATATACATAATATTTATGAGAATGCTTTTCTGTTTTGCTTTGGTTTCACCAAAGAATTTAAATATAATAAAATTCAATGAAAGAACTTTTTTTAGATTGTTGCTTTGTATTGTTTATTACGTATATTTCTCACGCTACACCGCATAATGACAGGGCAATGTAGCGAGACGCAAAAAGTTAATGTCACTGTTGCATGTTCTGTCTTACAAAGAATAATGCTTGTTTTTTTTGCCATACCCCCAGGATTAGGAGATGGTAGAGATTTCATGTAATTAAGTGATTGACTTGTCATCAAGAATATCAAGTTTATTTGCTGAAACAATAATTCGTTTTTATAGTTACAAATATTCTAAAGCAATCAATTTTATACAGATACATTCTCTGGACAAACTTGGTTTTTACATTTGAAAAATATGAAAAAATTAAAATTTTTCTGAGCTGTTGCAGGTTAATATTAAAAATAAACAGAAAACACCGCATATAGTGAAGAACGATTTTTAAAATTATGCCTCAACTTTATTTTGAAATTTATTTTTAATTATTCAGTGATAAAATAGTTCGTTTATATTTCTCAAAGTTTTTAATTTAATTAAAATTTTCATGTATTTTTTCAGTTTCTTTCTTTGGAAGGTCGAAAATTTTGATTTATATATTTATTAAAAATATAAAAAGAAAATTCGAACTTTCTTTTTGAATAAAATATCTAAGGATTACAATTACAACAAGAAATTTCCGGAGATATTTTCACCACAGTTAAACCTTACTATTGAAGAAAATATCGCTTAATATTTTTTTATGTGACAAATATTTGATCAAGCTGTCAAATTTATTTTCAATGCAATACTATAGTAAATCACATTATTATTTCTAAGCAAATAGGGATTTTTTGTATAAAATTTCTGATAAGGAAAATTGTATCCTAAATTTTTATAATCAACTATCATATTTTCATTCTTTTAAATATAATTTCACTTAAAAATATTTTATCTATGCCTTATTATAATAAAATGGAGAAGTACCAGTATAGATTTAAAACTTTTTTGTTGTCTTAAATTAATCATCTTCCACACCTACCTCCCTTTACTATATGACAGTAAACCACAGTAAAATGTCGCATTGCCGAATCTAATATGTGTTTCACAAGATTTGAAAATAATGCGGCTAATAATACCTAAACTTTTTGAATTTTACAGAAGACTTATTTTTTCTCAGTAAATATGTTATTGTTAAGGAGTCTTTTTCGTTAAAGTCTTCAAGCTATCTGTCTAGGTAAAGGTTTAAGATATTACGAAGTAAGTATAAGCTAATATTACTTATAGTACATCTTTACGTGACCAGCTTTCATTGGTACAAAGAATAATAGTATCCTTAAAGGAAATAGTCAAAATATGGAAAAACTGTCATTGCATTTTTTTCATTTAATGCTGTTAATGTTTAAAAAAAGCAATGACGATATACTTTAACATGAAAATAATTTTTCATGAAAATACATTACATGATTTTTACATGAAAATAATTTTTTATGAAACCAATCTTTGGACATCATCTGAATTTTCTTTTACTAAATTTAATTTAGAATTTTCACATTGATATGATGTGTTTAGTTGTATATATTGACATTCATTCACGGTATGTTCATCATTTTTGATAGCCTATTGCTGGATATTTTATCAATGAAAGAAATTCATTTTTATAAAATATTTAGCTGAATTTTAAAACAAAATATTTGATTCTCTTCTGAAATCCAAAAAATTTGACTTTTTCTTAAAATGATAATTTTTATCTGCCTTTTCTTGTCCACTCTGGGGATAAATATATCCATAATTTTTACGATTATCAACTAAAGATAATTTTTGTAGAGTAAATAAATTTTAATGAAAGAGATACGTTATTTACATTGGATATTTCAAATTCAAATATTATATCGACCTTATTTTTAAGGGAGAGCGGGAAGTACATCAAAATTCTTCATTTTTCAAGCGATAATCAAATAATTCAAAGTAAAGTATGGATAAAAATATTCAATTCTATGTGTTTCTGAAAATAAGATTTTGGTGTTGATTAAATAAGGGTTTTGATCCAAAATAACGAAAGTCATATTTGATGTGTTTATAAATACAATCTAGAATAGCTTTACCACAATTATGATGATGACATGTATCGAAATGTTATTAAACTAATAATTACATTATATTGTAAGAATAATTTCCTATTCAAAATTAATTTTTTTAAAAAAATACTTTGTTTTGTGATTGATGATTGTTTGGCGATAAAAAGTGCAAACAACAAAGAAATGGTTTGAGATATTGAAAATACATTGAATTACAAAAGTGGCGTAACTAAACACCATCAGCACCAATGTTTTCATACATATTGATGATCAGAGGTTCGTCTAATTTATCGCCAACAGTCTTACTTTACACGCTGTTTTGAGTCTGTAGGTGGCCTACCCTCAAAGGATGACTTCTTCGGAAGTAATTACGAGAGCGATTGCTTCAGATTGACTCTCGAGGACAAGGTTGGACATCGTTTTACGGTGAACACGCTTCTCATCTTTGAAAGGCCATTCATTTCCTTTAGTTTGATAGATGATCTTGCCTTTGTGAGGGTATCTCGCTTCCATTAACGATCGTTTTTCCTTCTCCTTTAGGTTTAAAGGCTCTCCTTTATTAGCAAGCGGAATTATGTGCATAAAGTATGTAAGATATTCGGCGTGAGTTTGCCATGAAATTAAGTACCTCCACCATTATCCATGCACGTGATGCATAATCTGGGCTTTGTGCACATATAAAAAGGATGGCTTAAAACATTTATCAGATTTCGCTCAAGGGGTTATCTAACCTTTTATCAGAGACTTAAATATGATATATTTATTTCTCTGTCTGAAATATCTTTTAGATAGGAAAGTGATTCTTGTATGGGTCACGAGGCAAAAAAAGCTTCGTTATAATTTAAAAACATAAATTTAATTTTACAAACTTAAATCAATCTTTACAATTTAAAAATTATTTTGTGGAAAAGTTTAATTGAAATTAAATTCGTTTATAATTTTATTAATTTTTTTAAAACTTATATTTGAAAGCATTTTTGGTATCGAAATTGTTTACTAATCATTGTACTTGTCATTATTTTTTACTAATTATTGAATGTTATCAAGCACAAATTATAGTGAAAATTATGTCAAGAAGTTTTTTATAATGTGGTTGGCAAGGAGTTTACATTTATTGATATGAAAGTTTATTTCTTATTAACTATTTACCGAATAAATTGTGCTTGTCAACTAAGAAAATAATCTTTCATTTAAAATTGACTAAAATTATTTTAAATTTGACTAAAATGATTAAACCAAAAATATTTAATATTATTTAAACTGACAAATTCGGGATATAATTTTAGAAGTTGTTATAAATTAATTTCAATTTCATTTTTATTGAATATCCTGAAAAATTCTGTAAGAAATTTTATATTTAATCAATATTTCCCATACTCATACATTTAATTATGAACAAAAAATGAAAGTAAGAGTTTCGGAATAAAAAAATATTGAACACCTTATTTGTACTATACAGAAATTAACTAATTAGCAAAAGTGTTTTGATTAACAAGAGAGAAAGAAATTAAAGAAAGTGAAAAGAAACTTCCAAAATAATTTTTTGTCATTTTATGGATAACGAGTAAGAATAAGGTGTTCATTTATTATTTCATAAAAAAAAAAAATATTACTTTAAAGTGAATAAAAATCAATCTCTATTTTAATGTATTTTGTCTTTATCATACAAAATAGAATTTTTTTTAAATACATAATCATTAAATATATGGTTGTATAACATACATGTAAAATGCCATATATGTAACGTATGTTTAATAAATATATAATTGCGCTAATTATATAATATGGATTAATCATAAGAAAAATTATTATACAAAACATGCATTTTCTACAAGTGCAGGAATCTTTGAACTTTTAATCTCTTTTTGTGATTCTATGAATTCTAAAAGCGAGCTTTTATTATGTTAGAATTGAAAGCACTCATCAGATATTGGTGGTTTTTAAAGATAAATAATTAAAAAGCAAATTCTATATCATAAGTTCACTCACCCAGAATTATTGAAAATCTATTTTTAATAACAGATGTTAAAGAAAATTTGAACCTTAAAGTACTACTTAAGTATCAATTTTTCTTTATTTCTTTTAGCCTTTAAAATATGAATAAAAAATAAACAAGCTTATAAATAACAAACTCCTAAGTGTAAACTCTTTTTTTTTCTTGGAAAATTTATTTTATAACTATATTACGTGAATGAAGGCGGAACTTCAAATCGCCAGGCAAAAAAAAGTGCCTCTTTGAATATCGAGCAATTTTCCAAAATATCCATTTTCTTGCCTAAGGATACTTTGTGAAGAATAGCATAATAAACTGATTGATCAATTTTGGCGAAAATTATTGCTCTCGAAGATCTAAGGAAATGTAAACATAGCTTGGTAAGAAAATAAAATGATAGCACAGAAACGAAAGAGAGAAAAAAAACGAAGAATTTGAGGTTAATTTAGTTCGTTTGAAGGTCGCTAGGTCGGTAGCAGAAGACAAACACCGGTTGCCATATCTGCTTAAGAAGCGTATGACGAAATAGGGCAGGGTCATCATCAGATTATTGCCAGATTTAGAAGAAAAAGAAAAACTCTGAATGTTATTATAATTTGTGAATTCTTTTAGTGGTGTAAAAAACTAAGTTGTCACCCAGAGAATTACTGGAGTGTTTTAATAAATTATCTCGTTTACGCTGTATACAAAGTTAATTTTCGGTAGCGTTAGTATATTGGTATTCTGAATGGAAAGAAATATATTTTCAATTTTCCTTTTTTTATTTGTTGAAAAAAAGCGAAGTAGAAGAATAATTTTGCCAAACGACTTATTCGATGAAGTGTAATTTTTTTTGGTATAATAATTTATATATCTTTACGATTTGTGTGTGTGTGTGTGTGAAATCACCGCAATCTTAAATTGGAGAATTCTTAATACAATCATAATTGTAAAAACAATTGCAAATTTTTTATTTTTCAAAACAATTTAAAAATTTTTTTTGGAATTTTTACTATGTAAATATACGAAAGCAGCAAGTATTAAATGGTAAGAAATTGAACAGAATAATTTTTATACCTAATTTTGCTCTATATTGATTATTTTTATGCTAAGGAACTAGTTCTAGAGAATACAATTAAAAAATACTAAAAATCAGATTTATCAATGACCAAGGTTATTATAGTACCAATTATAGCTGACAGAAAAGAAAAGGGTGCAAATCATTTAGTTTCCAGTTCATTTTAATATCTTATTGAATACATCTAAAATAAAACATATACAATGTTTTTGATATATTATTTGCAGGAGCAAACGAGCATAACCCAATTCGAGCTGGCAGCCGAATGGTTAGCGCTCTGACATTTGGTTCTACAGTTCGTGGGTTCGAATCCCACCTTGGGCATGGATGTTTGTAGTGGTTCGGAATCCACTTTAAACCGTAGGTCCCGGTCTAATTAGCTCTCGTGTGCAAAAAATGACCGTTGAGCGACAAAGCAAACCGAAGCATAACCAAAAGTGCTTAAATTTACATTTAACGTTTCTTGCTTTTTAATATTTTTATTAGATTCTTGTATTGTTATGTATCCAAAAAAAAAAAAAACACATTAATACATCATACACAGAAAAAATCCCAAGTTTAAAATTATTATTTTGAAAATTACTTTTATTTCATGAAGATTTAGTATATTAAAAAAAGTTTAGTGATATTCCTTACAAAATTAATATTTATGCGTTGTATTAAAGAATTAATTTTATTTTTTCGTATCCTATACTATTATGTATTTCATTTTTTAAATTAATATAAAAAAAGTTTATCACCAATTCAATTTTTATTTACTAGCAAAATAGAAAAAATTAATTCAATAAGTTTCATATTAATGTAGAAAGAATTATTAGGAATACGAATCAAATTTCTGTATGAATATGAGTCAATAGAACTCAATTTTTCGTATACTTTTGATATTCACTCTGATTTAAGTAAATGCCAACATTTTAAAACAAAGAACAATTTACCTTATTCTTCATATATTTTAACAATTATATGGTATATTTATAATTATATGGATTATGTTATATTATTATGATAATGTTTGAACTAGGGAAAAAGGCATGGCTGTTGATAAAAGTATTGTATTTCTTTAGTCTTAAAATTACTTTTAACTAATATATCTTGCGAAAGTTAGGTTATGCTTTTATATACCATTATTCCTTTTATTTGAGTTTAAATTTATTGCATACAATTTACGAATATCCAAAAAAATACATTTTTGTAAAAAATTATTGTCTATTTATAAATAATTAAAAACAACGTAGTTCATAATTAAGATTCAGAATTGTGTATATAGTGGCTAGAAAAACTGTTATTTCCTATGTCATATATTTATACTCGCATATAATTTGCTCATATGATTAACCGACTCTGATAATCCTTGTATTTAAAAACTTAAATGAAGCTAAAAAAAGAAAAGCTACGTCTATATATGCGTTTCTTTCTTTCAAAAGATAAACATGGTTTTAATGTGAATATTCTAACAGTCAAACTCAAGTAATATTGAAGAAAGTTTCTAATTGCAAATGTTGATGTTGAATGATTACTGGACAACGTTAATATCGAGCCTTTAATAACAGGTTTTCTCAGCGATTTTTCAATGGTATATAATTGTACGTTTCATTTTATTCGACGGGATTGCAATTCATATGGAAGCGTTTATCTTGTTTCATGTCGAGATAGATTAGTCTTATTTGACCGTTTGCAAATGACACGTGCCAAAAGTTTGGTATACTTGCATGTTGCCAAACTAAGAAACTATAATTTTAGTATTTTTATATAAAAGAAAACATGCAGACGATTCCGCAAATCGGAAAACATGACAAGAACGCACCTTCGTAACATATAATTGTGTTAACTGTGCCGATGAAGCAACGAGTATATCAATTAAGGATAATTTAAGTGTCCAGATTATCTTGGTTTGATGCTGATACTGTCAGTAGGAGAGGAAAGCTGCAAAAAAAATTTTTTTTTCTTCTGATGACAGATCAGTATATCAGAAGGTTTTTAAATCTACTGCATCACTTTAGAAATTAGTATTTACATTTGATTATTTTCAAAAGGGGGTTGTATATAATAAAATAGTCTTAAAATAAGATTTAAGACATGCATGTATATAAAAGTTAACACATTTATAAATCACTTAATAATATACAATATTTCAATTTTTTTTAAAACTTATGTTTTACCATAATTTATAAATAAATTATATACTTTTGAATAATTTATATACATGTATATGCATATATAATATTTATGTATTGCTTATTCGTTTGTATTTTTCCCAAATTCTTTTTTATTTTAATATTTCTTTGTAATTACCAGTAGAAATTCACCAGTATTATTGTGTTTTGAATAAAAAACAAAATAAAAGTGTTATCGTATTTGTTGTTTAATATAACAACTTTGATTACAGATTTGATGAGAATACCTGGATAGAAAGAATGGTATGTGTGACACTAACTTATCTGTCAGGGTCTCAGAAAAAAACTCACAGTAAATTCCCGATATGTCAAAACAACCGTAGCTTATTCATGTGCTTATTTCACAAGTAAGTTATTCTTCAAAGATAAGATTCTCAAACTGTCTCATGTTTGAAATGTAAGGATTAGATTTATGCTGATAATGTCGTAAAACAAACAAGCGAAGTAATCTGATCCATTTCTGCTTAAGAAAATGTGTGGCCTGTCATGAAATTTCCCGCCTTTCTAAGGTACTTCTTACCTTCAGCAAAGCCGAACACCCTTCTGATGCAGTTGTTCACGAAAAACTCTGCAACCACCCCACTCTAAACTAATGGCATCCACATCACAGATCACCCACTAAGTGAAAAATGAAATCGTGACTTAAAATAAGCGCACATTTGGCTTAAATAATACTCTTTAAGGGCGAAAACTGAGATGACTGCTGATGCTGATTATAACGTTGTTTCTTTCCGATTTCTGATCCCTATAATCATAAATTTTGGAAATAAAATAAATTACATTTCAAGTTTCGATTCAAAAGCGAAAATAAAACAGCAAGAAAATTGATATTCAAAGTTATATTCAAGGTGCTTATTTAGAATAAATAAGAGGTATTTACTATTAACTTATATGCTAATATAGTTAAGTTTTCAAATGAGTTGTAAGCAAAGTTTATAATTGACAGTCCGCGACAGTTAGAAAATAAGAATAACTTAAAAAGAATATGGTACAAAAAATGAAATTGATCTTAAGATTAAAATAAGACATTAATTTTATATACATAATTAGAGTTTTAATAAGTAATGTCTAAATCATTTAGAAAAACGAATCACTTTCAATAAAAATAACAAACTATTTTATATTAAACGAAATATTTTTACGTAAATATTAGAGCAATATTAATCATCATTATTTGGGGATTATATGATAATTTAAATTTATTAAACATAAGCATATACTTTTGAATTAAATATTAATCTTTATATATATATATATATATATATATATATATATGTGTGTGTGTGTGTGTGTGTGTGTGTGTGTACCTTTTTTGAGCATATCACTTGTTGCGACTTTCACGATTGAATTTAAATTTTTTTTGTTATCAAAATAATATCGTGATACGCACAAATTACATTTAAAATTTAATAATTACCTACAACTGCAATTCAAATTATCAAATATAAAGTGTTTGATTCTTTTATTCTTAAGGAGGTAATTTTTCACTCAATTATGTAATGAGAGAATAATTATATACCAAATTCAAAACAATGAGGTGAGTGTTTATTCTATGCATAATTATCCTAATCAAAATTCAGAATAATTAATATTACCTTAGGGTGATAAATTACCTTCTTCTCAATTGCAATAATTAATAACATTAAGTCTTAAGAGGAAGATATGATTTACTACAGTACTAATTCTTTTCGATATAATGAATGTATCGTGACTTTGATATGATTTGAACTTAAAGGTTACTGAAGATACACCCATTTAGTGCAGAGATTTCTGGAGTAAAACAATAAAGTAAAGAATTTTAAATGTAGTTCTATCCGTCATTCTCCTATTTTAGTGTTTCATAATTTCGAGATAGGTCTAATTTTAGTTGTAAACTTAGATTCTTAATGCCATTTTAGTTTTAGTCTGAAGATGTGGTTTTTATTTTAAGCAAAGAAAGTGATGATTGAAATTTGATAATATGATTTTTTTCTTCCAAAATTAATTAATTCAATTATTTTACAATGCAAATCTCAAATCAGCAGCTTTAAGAAAGTGAGAAAGAGATTTACATACAAAAGTTAATAATTAGACCAATATTAAAAAATCCTATGAAATTATCCTTTTTTATTTCAGAGACAGTTTAAACTCTGAATTTTTCTATTCCGAATTATAAAATATTTTTATAAACTAATAAATATTTTGAATCTTTTACAAGAAATTAAAAAAATAGAATATTTACAATAAAAGTTAAAATTTTTGTTAAATGAGCTACGCTATAAATTATGACAAATGATGAAGAAATAAAATAATGGCTTCGAAAATTATATTTTGATCTTATAACGCGTTTTGGAAGATAACAATTCTCTTTTCTTAAATAAAAGTTGTCGACGTCACGTTTGTACGGTTTAGTGCAAGCAGAAGTCAATTTTTGAATGCATTTTGCGAAACTTAGGGATGAAGTGAGTAAAATATCAGTATTAGAGAAACATATATCTTGTGAAAATTATTGAAATTTTGCAATCTTGTCGAAAAGCATATTCTTATTGGAAAAAATGGATATATTTATACTGTCATAGAATATACACACATGTGTCATAAACTATATTCTTCATTCAACGTACAAACAGTTTCCGAATAAAAATTGTTGAGCCATGGTTGTCAGAAAAGAAAACTGAAAATGGAAATTAAATTTATGTTGTTAAAAATCTCTTATTTAATTCATGAGTTAGAACTTGTTAATTTAGAATTTTCTTTTTACAATTTTATTCGTCAGCAATTATTCGTTAAATTGAAAAATTCGTTAACATAAAAATCCTAAAATTAGAATTCAGTTATATTTTTAAATTGTCCAAATGAAATTCGCTAACAAAGATGTACAGTAAATGATAAATCACTTAATTGAAGAAATAAATTATTTCCTTTCATCATTTAAATAACTTGTAATTGAATGCATATTTTTATAATTTGATTTGATAATTATTTTTAAAAGCATGAAATTATTACATTTAAATGAAAATCATTGTTGAAATATTTTTCGTTAATTAAAGAAAAACATTTCAACAGTGATTCTCGTACCGGTACCTATGGCATGTATGTACTGAGGAAGTCAGACTCCACCCGAAATTACGGTTCAGTTGGAAAAGTTGGGCAGCGCACCCCATATTGCCAGCCTAGTTGGCACAAGACAACAACAACAGTGATTCTCGTCAGTTAAATAATTGTTAGTCTGACTAAGAGTGTGAAAGACGATTTAAAAAATGTCTTATCTTAGCAGATTCACTTGTAATCATTGCAATTTACAATGCCTTTTTTCACATGAAATTAAAGAGAATTATTACTTCATGAATAATTATTGTGAACTAATGTAGAAGCTTAATGTAAAAATATATCAATTAAATTACATAACAAATTGATGATGCAATACTTTTCTTATTAAATCATTTGTTGTTCTAATAAGGGTTCAAAGCATTAAAATTTTTTTATCAAGTTTTAAGATTCAAATATTTTTTAGCATTCTGAGATAACTTAATTCGTATTTCAAGAGTCCAATTTCTTTTCCTCAAAAAATCACGTGGTATTTGATGGGAAACTTATCGAAGTGAAATAAATTAGAAAGAAGAGCACTTGCACGCGACAACTGAACTAACACTTAAAACATACAACAGCCCAGATAATTATGACAAGTCTGCATCGCTAAATGGTGGGAAATGAATGAGATCGAATTCCTCTTCATCAACATGGAACAAAATCAATATTCTGCCGGCTTTTCAAAAATTATGATTGGTCGTCTAGTGGTGGGTTGATCGAGATCACTTACCTATTCCAGCCAGCCATAGCTCATTATCGTTAAAATGCTGATCAAGAAAGGAATCTGGGAAAGATAAAAAACGTTTTGCATCATTTTGATTGTGTTAGATGAATACGAATGACATTTTGCAGATGTTAATGTCTTTATCGTATAAAGGGTATTTAGTATTGACGTATTAATATGCTACCAATATTATTTTTCCTTTACACTGTTAAACATTAAAACTCAAACCCTTAAACATTTTTTTTGAACAAGATTCGTTGACA
Organism: Latrodectus hesperus; assembly: GCA_037975125.1. Lineage (NCBI taxonomy): Eukaryota > Metazoa > Arthropoda > Arachnida > Araneae > Theridiidae > Latrodectus > Latrodectus hesperus. Next base: position 61,328,347 of record CM075860.1, read on the forward strand.
TTCTTTTAGATATCGGTTTGAATAAGTTTGGCGTTTTGAGTTAGGAATTTCTTTTCTTTTAAGCGAATTAAAAAAAGTAAGATTGTTAAATAATGTTGCATATTAAGTAAAATAATTCCAATGGTTTATTTTTTTATATTATGTAACACCTTCTATCTTGATGCATTAAAACATAACTAACAAACAGTTTTTTTAAATAGAATGACAAAATGTAAATTCTTAAGCTGGTTTTGTCTTCTTTCCGCACTAAAAATGATGAGAGGCATACAAATGTTGAACTTGCAAAGTCTGCGTGCTTTTTGTCGCATTACGTTTTAAAATTTAAATGATCATTAAATCTAGTTGACTCATAATTTCAAATCAACAAGTGATGAGGTCAACACCAGTTTGGAAATGTTATGTGATTTGAATTTTAACATACATATATGTCCATTTAGGACAACTTAAATCTATCATAAGTTAAACATGCCACTTTTGTCTGACACAAAAGTGAGACCTTTGATCATTAGTCCATTGTTATATCATGTAATTATTAAAATCGTATGCTGAGTAACAACCACAGTAGGCAAATTTTTTATGAAGTTAATGTTTTAAATTTTTTTTCGTAATGTATGAAACCATGAGTAGATATGAACCGTTAGTGTTCTTTTGCTAATGTTCTTTCTTTATTTTACTTTCCTAATATTATGCTCACATTAAAAATTAGCTAAATTTTTTATTGTGAACATAGTTTTCATTATGAGCAATTTAAATGGTCATTAGTATTGGCAAGGCTTATTATTCATATTTATTTAATAAAACTCATAGCTTTTTACATTAAACTGAACTAAACAAAGTTAAAACAGATAAAAATGAATACATTTATTAATACTTTTTGTTATTATTAAAATATATTATTTACAAAGAGTTAAGGTGAAAGTTAAGAAAGAAAAAAATAATAGATAAAGCTGAACAGTAATGAATAAATTTTTATTTATTTAATTTCAGTTATAAATGATCATATTCAACATTACGAACTATGAATTCAACTAAAAATAATAAGGCTGTTTAATTTTACTCATAAATGAAATTAATTCTCAAAACTAAAAAACAAATTAAAAGTTTAAAATTGTTTTTGTATTTTTTAAATTATTAATTTGGATTTTATATTAGGTAATCAATTAAAAAACAGTTAAAAAATAATTTTACCATAAAAAATTGAAATTTTAAATAAATAAAGTGCTTAAAAGTAATATTTAACTGAATTTTGTCATCATGACAGAAAGAGATTCTACTGAAAAAAAATCAGTCATACAAATTTACATTTTCATTCCTTATGAACTTTTTATATTACTGTTCATCTCATACTTAGTATTAAAAGTTGTATTACTGAAAAAAGTAAAAATATGTTATTTTTTATTTAAGAATTTTCAATAATAAAATCTAAATTATTCTTTTACTAATAAATAAATTGCAGAAAATAAAGCAAAAAAACTTTTGTTTAAAATTTTTTCAGAAGTGTGAATTGCATCAAATATATAAATTAAACAAAAAAAATCAATCTTAGAATAAGATATTTTATAGATTTCACAAGAAAAATTCACATATTTTTTATTTATGGGTTATAGCAAATATTAATCTGAAATTATAAAAATTAGAAATCTATTATATTGTGGCTTTTTCTAGTGTTAAATTCATATCATAAAGAGGCTTGCCAGTAAAATTGATTTAATTTTTTTCATTTAAATTAATCTGATTTATGTATTCAAAGAAAAATAATATTACGTAAGTTCATAAAGTTATAAGAATTACACTTAAAAAAATAAACTTTCAGATTTGTAGCCAAGAAATAATTTATAGTTGCTTCACATAGTAAAAATATTTTTGCAAAATTTTTGAATTTCATAATACTAATTTAATAATAATAGGAATTTGAAATCTTTATTAGAAATTTTAATAATTAATTTTGTAATATGTTTCTTCGTATTATACACATATTTGAACTTAAACATTAATTTAATAGCAATATTACATTTGTTTTATAATTGGTGTCAATACAAAAATTTTTAGGTTATTATTATCAAAATTTTCCATATAAGGTATATTTTTAAAATTTTAATTGCCGGATTTATAACTAAGCTTTGCAGAAAATTAATTACTAAATTTTTGTGAAATATTATTGCATATAATCATGTAAAATGCTGAAAAATTAACAATTCTAGATGCTAAGGATAGAAATTATTCTTGTACTAAAATATGTCCTATTAAATATATGTGCTTACATATTTTATATTTAACTAATATAATAAAGAAATTTTTTTGAATTTGAGATGAACTAGTTATTAATTGTTTTATAGAAACACAGTAGTATTAAATTTATACAAAAACACATATCTATCTTTCTTTTTCGTTTTTTTACATAAAATACAGTGATTAATCACTACTTAATGGTAGCTAGTGAAAAGATTTTTCATTTTTATAAGTACCACTGACTAATGATTCATATTTAGAATGACTTAATTAGCTAGTATAATTATAGCTCTATATTGAAGTTCATATATTTGTACTTGGTGAACGAAAACTCAAATATTACTCTCATACTTTTAAATGGAAAAAACAATTCGGAGTATTATTTCTCATTAATACATACGATTAATTTTGCCGAGATCATGGCCTATCATATAAATATCAACATTTTACATGATTACGCAGTTATCCTTCATTAATAACTCTCCTCCATTCATGGTAATACTCAATCCTCATCAGGACTTGAAGATTCTGTAAGATAATAATGATAACCATCGGCAGGCGTCAAATACTTTATAATTAGAGAGAGGGAATCCATCGACTCAGGAATTCCTCCTTCGATGACACCTTCATTAAGGTCTTCTGCGACAAAGGGTCCACCAAAGGAAATGGTGGCACAGTCCAATCGGAATAACGAGACACGCAATAATTTAAGATAATGCCTCCTCTTTGCAGAGTAATGCCAAAGCTCTTTTTACCCTCCCAAGAGGTTCTTGGAGTGTTATTATTATTATTTGCCCTTATAAAGGTTCAATGTATTCGGAGATTTGACTAGAATCATGTTTTTCAATTAAGTACAATTGTTGCGGATGTCATTGGTCATAAAATGGGTTTGTTGCCTGCATTAAAGAAAGGATGTTGATAAATTTACAGGACTTCCACCATTAAATGCTTTAAATTCCTCACCTTTGTTCTTGTTGATTGGCAACGTGAATATAAACTATTTTAAGATCGTGTTTCTGAAGAAAGTTGTCTTAAGAAAAGCTAAGGTGTAATGTTTTTTCTGTGTTATTAACCATTAGAATGTACATGAGAAAATATTTTTGTCTAAATGAAGACGTACATAAAATGCTTAAATTGCTTACAACATGCGTGATGCATTATGATTTCGAGAAAAAAATAATTTTTAATATTTGTTCTAAGATGTTTGAAAACATTACAGAGAAATTACTAATGTAAGTTTTTAATTTGTTATTGCTGAAGATGAAAAATATATAAATTACATTTCGTTATTTGCCGATAATTCAAAGTCTCATTCAAATTTTAAGATCATAAGAAATAAACTTTTTGAGTAAACTATACCTAACTTCTTAACATATTACAAGTGATACCTTCAAAAAACAACTACTCCTTTCCTTAATTAATATCCAATGTTTTCATACACAAATCACATCACTTCTGTTATAATGTTTATGGAGGAAATATATATCACAATTCAGTTTGAGAATTCAAATAAACAAATACAGAAAAAGTTTAAAAATCAAAAGATATAAATATAAAGAAGTCATTATTGATTTGAATAATTTGAAAATTCTTCTAGAATGTTCTAAAACTAAAAGAACATGATCTAAAAAATTTATTTAAAGTTTACATTTACATTTAATTTCAATTTAACAGGAAAACAGTAAGAGTTGTTAATTTTTATTTTAGAATAAACATTCATTTTTGATGATAAACATTATTTTCCAATGTGATATTTAAAGGAAACTTGTAGAAATTACCATCAAATTAGTATTGTGATTACTATGATTGTTAAACTACAAAAAAATATAATTTATATATTTTTATTTCATTTGTAACTAAAACTATGAATGTTATTTTATAAATAATAATTTACAACACAGTACACAATTAATCAAATATTTTTTTATGTTTTCAATTCATAGAGAGGAATTTATTAGAATTTTCTAGAAACACGTGAACATTGAGATACAATTTCCAACTTTTTATATTATTCTAGTTTCGATAAATTTAATATTCGAGATAAAATTGCATATTCCATGCGATTATTTTAACAAAATATTTTGATTAGAAAATAAAATTTATTTATAAAAATTTTCATATTACTTAACTAAACAGTTCTGAAATATATTTGCAGTTTAACATCATTTATTATATTCGAAAATATTCTCAATAAATCTTTTCAAGTAATCAAATTTTTAAATTTTACAGTAATTTTTTAAGTCAACTAAAAATCAATTAAGTTTATTTATTTAAAAAATATTTAACGCAAAAAGTTATTTAATATTAATTAAATCAGTTAACTCATTTAAACTATTTTTCTTATGTAATGGAATGATTTTAATTATTTATAAGAAAGGGTTTGAAATTATCGTGACATTTAAAATAGCTGCTTTTTTTAAAACTCACTTTCACAACTAAAGTTTGAGAAAGTTTATTTTATTTTTAATTTATCTTTTATTGGAACAATTACATTTAATAAAATATTTAAATTGGCGTTATCTATAATATAGAAACAAAAAATATCCTTTAGAAATCTCTTTATCAACAGGGAAGTATATTGTGAATATAATAGATGATTTGCTTATATTGGAAGCTTCTGAGTATATAATTTGCAGTTGATGAACTCTGATGCGATATCTTTTCCTTATACAAAGATTGGTATATCATTTGGAAAACTTCTGTGCTATACGAATTATATACTTCTATTTTTTTGACAAATGAGATTACAACGCCTTCTGAATCCGGCTACTCGACATCCATTTTGAGTGCCTATCAGATTGTTTCTATTTGATCAAAATCAAGCATGGATTTTTTTTAGATAATCTATAGACGTCCATATCATTATGGATGGTAATCACCGAAGGCTTCACTGTTTTAATGGGTGTTCCATTCAACTCTGGCGTTTTTGATATAATTTGACTTTGTCTTAACAATCGGATGCCTTGAAAACCATTTTGGCTCAGAACTGTTTGCTTCAAAAGATAAAGATTCACCAACAGCAATGGCTACTCCTCCTCTAACGGATGGACGAAATAATACTGCACGTGGTGGAATAACCGTAATTTTTACTATTGTATTATTGCACTGTCATGATATTTTGTTCGTGATGAGAGATATCTGTAGAGGGTCGGAAAGGGTTAGTCCTGTTTTCACTTTCAGACCCCATTCATTTTGGGAGGGCAATTGGCGCAAAATGAAGGATTGGCGAGGAAATTAACCATCACCATCATTCCAACTTTAAATCTGTGCCAATTGCTACGTGAGGTGCTGGAATGTCCATCACGATTGACTTGAAGCAAGGCGTGATTTGCAACACGCTACCGGATCCGCGTGTACAAAAGGGGGGAATCATGACAGAGAGATCAAGCATAAATTTTGGCAGCACGAAAGCTTCTGCAATCACTCAGAGTAACACCCTACATGTGTCACTTTAGTTATCAAGCATGTACTCGGAACTCACGAATCTTTTCGCATTTTTATCATTTGGAAGAATTATTCTTGTAACTTAACGGCACTTTTTGGATCAATTTGCCTGTAACGGTTGCTTAGTGGAGTAATATAATACTTTCAAGGTTACAGTTGGTTGTAATAGCATTATTTCAATGCCGTGTGCTCCAAGTTAATGTTTCTTGCTGAATTCTTCACCATTAGTAAGAAAAAGAAAAGTTTTAACAATAGTGAAATAAACTGCTTTCATATGTATTCAAATGTGCTTATTTCACTGCATACGTATTTAAATAATTTTAATTAAATCCAATGGGATATTTCCCATGATCTTAGAAAATTAATAAAGTTTATTGCTATTATTTGATTATTAATTTCGATCGATATTAACAATAAAATGCTATTAAAGAATATTAAACTCATATAAAAACATTGATTACTTAATATAATTAACATCCACTCTTTTTAAATTCTTTAACTAAAAATTAATATAATAGGAGAGCCATTGTAGAAACATCCATAAGATGCAGGCTCTGATTTTATTTGATTATCATTTGAATTTCAGTTTGAGTTATGAATATTACTAAAAGTTCTGTTGTTTTAGAAGTTAAAATAGGTAAAAAGAATTTTTTTATATGTAAAAGGAATTTTTTTGTCTGTATTTAATATATTTTTATTTTTTGCACAAAAATATTTTTTTCGATATAATAGGATAAATATTTTTTGATAATTTTTTTAGACATAAAAGAATTAACCGCCGTATAATAAAACAAAAATAATTCAATGAATTGTAACTAATAAGCAATTAATTAAGGGATTAAAGTTTTCTATATCTAATCAACTGCAAAGCAAATTGATGTGAAATGTAATTAACTTTTACGCTATGTTCGGATTCAGAGATGTAGATTAATTAATTTCTCTACTAAGCAACAAATAAACTAAACATTTTATTAAAAAAGAATAAATTTTCATTACTAAGAAAATAATGTAATGTGATTTAATAAAAAAAAGTATGAAAGATTATTAGAGCAAAAATTAAAAATTTAGTTCGTAATTTCATTGTATAATGGAATAATTTAGCATGATCATATAACAGTTACTCTAGTTTTTTTGATAAATATAATACAGATCAATCATTGAACCATGATAAATGTTAATCAACAACATTATCGATTTACAGACTCTAATTTTCGAATTAATTTCATCACAGTTACGGTTCCAGTGATTTGCTTTTGCTTATTATAAATTTTCCTCTGTATTATACAAATATTCTTTACCTCTAAGTACTTAGTTTTCATTAATCAAGGGAAAAATATGTCATGCCTATTTCTGTTACGTAAAATTCTTATGTTGTTCAGAAATGTATAACAAATATAATATTTTTCCCCAGTATTTAAACGAACTATCTTATGTTCAAAATAGTAAATATCATGGTTGTTATCACGCCAAATTTGAACTTTATAAAGTTATTATACATGTTTTTGGAGAAAAATAATGTTATTGTCGTTACAGAAAAGATATTTTGAATAAGGACAATGAACTTATAATATAGAAAACTTGCTCCATATAACTTATGCGTATGCTTAGTATAAAGCTCAATACTATTTTTCGAACACTAAAAAATTACAAAAAAGTCATGGCAACGTAATTCCGTTTACTAATCACCACTTTCACTTCTACATGGATATTCGTGTAATCATTTATTTTCACTGGTTATTCTACAAAGTTATTCTACTATTGGTAATTACGGTTCAATGCCACGGCCACGATTGGGCAGTTCCCTTTTTCTTATTCCAAATATGCATATGAATGAAATTGTGGAAATTATATCACGTATCCCCTTTTTGTATCGGCATTGCGTGCGGCTTGTTATTAAGGAAGAAGAGAATAATAACAGCTTCCTATCAGTATTGTAGGAGAGCTTAGTATCGACCCTTAATATATTCATGATCTCAGAGGGGTAATTTCAAATGATTCCCTAACATGAGCTTGAGTTCATTCATTGGTGTCTTAATCGCTACGTGGGATTCAAAATATTGTGATTCCTAATCATTGAACATTGAATGATTATTAATTATTGGAATAGAGTCATCAATTCAGTATTTATTTGAAAAAGTAGTTTGATGATTGCTGGATATTACTAATAATCGATACCACCAGTGAAGAGTAGGTAGTTTATTGTTTTAATGGTAAATTACTACCTATAAATTACAAATTTTAAGGCAAATTTATAACTAATAATACCAAATGCATAAGCGATTAAGAATTTCAATGTGAAGAAAAATAGAATTTTCTTAAATCAAGAAGAAAAATTAGTGTTGTTTATTCTTAGCTTTTCAATGACAGCAACCATTGTAGTGGATATAATAAGTATTTGCGAAGTAATATAGTATCCTTTTGGGATAAAAATCAATTAGTTAATTTACAGTCAAACTTTTGTTAAGAAAATTGTCTTTATTTTAATTAGATTATTAAATATTATGTATCAACCGAAACAAAAAACTAAATTTTCTTCCAAACAATTCAAGGTAACATTTTTACTATATAAATAAATATCATTTATAAATACAGTCACTATACGTCAGTGTTACAGAAACAATAGAATTAAATTTTTTTTATTTTGCCTGTTAAGTTTACATGGCTTTTCTTGAACAACTTTTCCTTTGATGTTGAAAAGCATTCTCTCTATATATATTACTCTTCCTTTCCATTAATTCTCTCTTACTAATTAGCATATTTTCATGCACTCATTTGTATTATTAAATGATAAAGGTTTATTTACTTACATTAACTTCAAATGCTTTCACTTAGAAACTTGGATTATATAGACTAAAATTTGCATCTGTAAAATGTACTTCAAACGTGTAGAAACAATTGAGACAATATTAATGAAATACTACAATTTTCAAGACAATTGTACACTTAGATGGTTTGAAAATTTTGTTGAAAATCATATTGCTAATGAAAATGGGCAATTATAATGTTTATACATTATGTAATTTGAAAGTTTTGATGTATAATTTTTATTCATAATGTAGTTTAAGTAGAAATAAAAAATATCATTAGAGAGAGAAAGAGAGAGAGAGAAAGAGAGAGAAATAAGTATATAAAATTAGCGTAGAAAAATCTAATGGAACATGAACTGATGATTTTTATTTTGCATTAGAAATTCTGAAACACCATTATTAATAATAAAATATAATGAAAAATGATTTATCTTTTCCTTTAAATATACAGTTATATTTCAAAGTTTCTGATCAGATTTAAAGGAAAAAAATAAGCTGATTTAGTCAAGTATGATATTTATAATTTAAATACGAATACACTTTTACTAACCGAGTTGAAAATGATCCGATTCATGACAGAATTGTTTTTGATCTGGATTAATAATTTTTTCCTAATAGATTTGAGCAATATAATTTATTTTGTTCCATTACATGGAGATAAATGACAGCAGATAATGTAAATGTGATTTATTAGTTGATAAAATTAGAAATGAAAGAAAGTGGTGAATAAGTAGGCTTAGCAAGCGAATCATTGTCAATTGTATTTTTTTAATGTAAATGACAGCGCAGATATTAAAGTGACAATTGAATCATTAGGTTAAAAAATCTTTATTCGTAACAAAGAAAAACATAGCTAATAAAAAATAAATCATTACACTATCGATTACAAATCGCTCAACAATAACAGGCTTCTTTCATCGCGGTTAAGGATATAAAAAAATCCTAAAGCTTCTTAATTATATGTTGCCTAAAAAGCTTGGGCATGAAGGGTTATTCCACAAAAAACAATTCTCCTACTATGAACGACAAGAAAAGAAAGGAAATGATTACTAAGTCACCACTGCTTGAGTTATTGAGTAAAAAATTGCTTTTCTGTTGATTTTTGCTCTGCTATAGTTCTGGAGGTGAAGAAACTCGAATTTGATTTACAACCACTGACCTCTTGGACCGATGACCTTTCACAGGCCCTCATCTTCTTGTTCGAGACAATAGGAAAGAACTATGTCGTGTTAGAACAGAATGCAAAAAAAAGAAGTTAGAAATTCCTGAATGTTAGTGGGTTAGATACGTAATAGCGTTTGATTACAAGCGCCGAAACGTGCATTGATTCACTTTCTTATTTTGGCTGCTGGCATTGCGATGGTATGCCAAACGATTTCATGATAATAGAAGTATTTAGTACTTCTTTTAAATTATGTTGACACCATGTCATTGGTGGGGTTGATGCAATTTAATTTTCTCCTTGATTCGTTCTGCTTTCTAGTTTCATCTCTTAAAAAAGGGTTCCGATTTATTTTTTTTAAAGCTAGTTCGTAGAATTCCTGTTGAGGTATGGAATAAAAAGTTGATGGATAGGGACTGACACGCATGGGCGTTGCAGTTCATGAAGAATATGATAATTGAATTTTCTCCGTGTAATTCAGGCACATGATTTATCAATTAAGTTTATTTTTAAGTTTGCTCTGATATTATACTTCGCCATTGGAAGGATGGTAATTTTTTTTTGTAATGAGTATTCGAAAGATAATAAAAAAAGAGCTTTAATCTTCAATTTTATGTAGAAAGAAGTAGGCGTTTTGAAATTGTAGCAATCTTTCACGAAAAAAATATTTGATGGAAAATAAAAATACAGGACTCTACAAAGTTATTCCGAGATATCAACGAAACATTCCTCCTGACATTGATCAAATAGTGAGTACCTCAACGAATCCACATCTATTTATTAAATTCAGAGATAAAAATGGCTTACATGAATGATTTAAAAAGAAAAAGCTACATTTTTTTTACGTCTAAGATAAAAACACACGAAAAGTTGCAAAAATAAATGAAAGAATACTAAAGCTTAGATTACAGAGGTATTAATACATTTTTAGAGCGATTTCGGGGCCGTTTAATTAATGTTTAAAATGTAAAGACTATTTTTTTTAATGTTAGATCTTATTTAGACAATTAATTAGTTATATTTATGTTAGTTTCAACAATTAGTATGATACTTTTTCTGGAAATGAAAACCAGAATTGGAAATAATTAGTGCAGAATTTTAAGCTTTAAAATTACTGTTTTAATCATTATGTAATCTTATGATTAATTTTTAACTAGTGTTCAGATTAAGATCAGATTTAAATCTCATACTAAAACCATGTTATAATCGTTATGACTGATATATAATTATACGCGCACCGAAATTTTGTAATATTTTAATTCAAACCACAAATAAAAGTTAAATATTCTAAGAAAACTACCATTTTATAATAAAAAATAAAATAAATATGTTCCTTTACATGACAAAATAAATACATATTAAAGTTTAAAATAATTTAAAATATATTTTCTTTTGTAAAATATATGGCAGTGTTTTAAGATGCATAATTTTGCTTATTTTTAAAAGATATTTAAAAATTAATATAATCACAAAGCATTTGCATGAAATACAAATATTAAAGATTAAAAAATAAAAAATAATATATATATATATTTATATTTATATTTATTTATATATATATATATATATATATATATATATATATATATATATATATATATATATATATATATATATATATATATATATATATATAATTTTGCTTGAGTCAAAAATATTTACATCTTATTGAAGTCTAAAAAAATTATAATTTTCAACTTTAAAAATATTCTATTATCATTCTTCAACCCGAAAACTTTAATATGAAATTTACGTTGCAACTATAAATATCTTTCTATTACTCATTACTGAATTGAGAGAAAATCTTTTGATGTGTTAGGACTGTGTCTTCAAATAGAATAAATATCTGAGAACAAAAATGTTCACAGAAAGGAATGCGTTACACTGCCTTGAATCCCAGCTATCTACGTACACTCGTTGTTCTGAGGTGACGAGAATAAAGCCCCGAAGAAAGAGGTGTCTGGAACAGGTCAAACTTGACGATCAACCGTTGCCTTGCCTTAGATAAACCTCAATGTCGAGGACTGGGTTTTCTTCAATGTCACGTCACTAATTCGAGAAAGGTACCATAATAAAGATCGAACATTATATTTGTTCTAAATTGGATTAGTTGGTTATATTTGTTATTCTAATAACAGCAAATCTGACCTAGTGTACGAAAGAGTGACCACAATTTTTTAGTTTTAAATTATTTCGCTTGGACCTTATATAAATTCTTTTACGATTGACAGTAAAAAAAATAAAGTGTCCAAGCAAATGACTACTATAGAAAAGGACTCACTAAAGTGCTTTTAGAGTAAATTTCGAATGTTATTTTCAGAGCATGCATGAATACACACACACACATTTATATATATGTATATTAAATGTACTGAAATGTTATATTTTAGAACTAAGATATATGATATTGTTAAAAATGCAAATATTTAGTTGATCGTATCTAGAATATTCATACACACAACAGATTCTGAAAAATTGATTCCTTAGATGCAAAAAGAACCCCGTTGTCAGGTTTTGAATTTCAAATTTAAAAAAGTAGTAAAATGTTAGTTTTATTAAAAATTTAAAACTATTTTTATGTTTTTCCCCACACTTCAAATTTAAAATTTGTTTCATCAAGAAAACATTTTCAAACAAAACATTATTTGACAAAGTTGTGAAATTATTTATTGATTTCTTATATGCATTTTGAAACGACTAGGAAAATATGTAGTTTGATACGTTTTTATAAAGAAAGTTGAAAAATTATTTTAATTAAGGAACAGAAAATCATTATAAAAAAGCTAAAATTGCAACATTCTTCTACTTCGTGTTCAGCGAATATAATTTTCTAAGAGAAAGCACAAAACAGAAGAACGTAAATTTTCCTAGTAAGTTAAGACACTTTAATGACCTTCCAAAAACGCCAGGTGTTCATTAAAAAATCATTTACAGTTGTATTTTATGGTGCTTCGAATAATTTATTTAAATAATCAGTAGATAAATTCTGTGATTCAGGTAACAGTTTCCGTTTACAAATATGAATGTACGCAAATAATTTACTATATAGTAGGGTGCAGTTGTAATTTTTTTAAAGTAAATGTTAAAAGGGCGGATAGATAAGTTTAGAAATAAAGGGTCAAAAGGTTTAGTATAGAAATAGTTTTATTTTTAGCCTACCCGCAGCACAGATTAAAATTAAAACAAATATTACAGTGACAAATGGAGAGGTGAAGCATTTGCTGCCGATGTTCATGATTTCCTGGCCCTTACTGAAGAGTTCCACTGCAGAACAGCAGAGGGCGCTTATTCGATGTTAAGAGAGGAGTGCTACAGTGTTAATTTATTTAGTGTGTATATTTTCTTTATTTATTAGTTACATCTGTTTGATTGGTTTCCTTTATTTTAAAATAATAATTCCAACTAATTTATCACTAATAATTTTCTTAATGAAAAAAATTGTTTTACATAATAGTAGAAAAATAGGAAATCAAGAATGTGAGATTATGGGAAGAATGACGCTTTATTTATAAAGTGGATTTTAATTTGCTATAAATTCTAGAAAGTCAATTATAAATTTCTATTTATAAAAGTCATTTTAAGAATTAAATGGATTTCTTTTCTTGACTTTTTAAAGAAATTTATAATATTTATCAGCACATTGTAACGTACGTTTTTTTTAAATTATATGCAGTAAAATCTTAATAATACAGATATTGATTTTGAAAGTAAAATGCGCGTTTAAAATATACCTGGATATTACAAATATTTGAGGATTCTCAAACGAAGGAATTATACTGTTGATGGGATGGAATTATATAGAGCTATCACAACTCTATAAGGTTATTCTATATTGGCATACGAGACAATTTTATTAAATGAAAATTAGAACCAAGACAAGAGTTACTCAAGTTAATAAATTTTGATAAATTGATGGGTTACATGTGCTATGAAAAAAAGGAGGGAAAGAAAAGTGCAAACTCATGAATAATATTATTTAACCAAGCGAGAGAGAGAGACTTAAAATAGTAATATTTAGCAGATAACTTATTTCTGTTACCAAAACAGATACATTAATATGTTTGTAAAATGAAAGAAACCACTTTATAATTAAAGAAATATGTCTACAAAAAATAACTAACTTTTCATAACTAAATTAATATAGATTTCAATCAAGTTATTTTACTTGCATCTTAAGATTTTTAAAACTGTAATTGAGAAGAAAAATAAAAATATAATTTTGAGTAAATTTATAAATAAATGTTTAAACTTATTTATTTATTAAATTGCCACCCAATTTGTCTAGTGGTCAGCGTGCCTGACTGCGGATAGGGAGGTCCTGGGTTCGAATCGCGGTTCGGGCATGGATGTACTTCCTCTCTTTATCTATCCTGTCTTTGTACTTTCCTTAAATGAAAGGGTTGTGATTGGTTGCCTATAAACGAGTACCTATGGCATGTGTGTACTGTGGAACTCGAGACTCCACAGCAAAATATGGTTCAGTTGTAAAAGTGGAGCAGCGCACCCCATAATGCCAACTTAGCTGGCACACGACAACAACAACATTTATTAAATTCATATCTATAAAATTAAGAGAAATACAACCATCCTAATATACAAACCAAATCAAAATGTGAAAATATGTCAATGTTAATTAACAATTTATTTAAATGTCACCAATTTCTTTTATGAATCATAAATATGCAAGAGATATATGTAATTAATTTTTTACAGACGATTTAATATTTCAAATGATTTTTAAAAATATTTAATATTACTAACAACGTTCCATTTAAATAATAAAATGCATAAAATAGAATAAATTAAAAATCATTTACAATAAAAACAAACAAAATTTTTTTTTTCGGGAAAATTCTAAAATGATGATGTCTCTAACTCTCTGAAACAAGAACGGTAACGGAGTATTGAGCACGTGTGTGAAAATAGAATAATAATAATAAAAAAAAATGGAAATTTGCCTCGCATGCTAATGTTGTAAGATCAACTGATGCAATTCGTGTGGCCTCTTTTACAAAAACAAGGAAAAGGTTTAAGCATGGATTTAATGTAAGCACCCTTTTTTTTACCGAATACGGAATCGTATTAGAAGAGAAGGGATCCCCACTTTATTTCCGGTATCAGAACACGGTTTCTGTCGCTGGATAAATACGTGACAATATTTACACTTTACTCACTGTTCTTTTGAAGTTTGCTGTGCTTCCGTATGCTTTATCACCAGTCGCTTATCACAATGGTACTAATCCTTGTTTCGATTCGAAATGTTTTTGAAAGATTTTGATGAATCAATCATTTTTTTTTATATTGATAGAGGCATATATTTTTGCTAAAATTAATGAGTAATATTCAAATTTCAATTTGTCGATATACTTGTGTGTAGGAAATCGTTTTACAAAGAGGAACTCATTATAACTTCATAAATCATTGAAGAGTTGATGTAAGCACAGTTTAATTTCATTCATTTTAGACCGAAATTCCTTAAACATGATCATGCATTTCTGAGTGCTTAATGATAGTAAGCAAACCTTGTACAGGTAATCTATCTAGCAACAAGAATCAAAATAGGCTGTAGTTTTTGCCAAGAGTTTATAATTAAAAGATAGAGGAGAAAAAAAATTATAACTTTTAAATTCGAATTATTAAATCAATTTAAGTTCACTATTTCAAACATTCAAACATTTTAATAGTTTAATATTATATATATATATATATATATATATATATATATATATATATATATATATATATATATATATATATATATATATATATATATATATATATATATATATATATATATATATATATATATATATATATATATATATATATATATATATATATATATATATATATATAAATTTGTATTGCATTATGATTAGATCTTCCCTGTGTAGAACACAGAATTTACTTTAAAAAAAGATAAAAAATACCAATAAACTGATCTTTTTTAGAACATATTCAGCATACGGTACGTATACTGAATATGTTCTAAGATATCAGTTTAGGCAATATAATCATGCCATATAAAAAGTATATTATATTAACATATCTGTACTTTTTGCAGATTTTATAATAAAAGTATTTTGCTGAACTGGAATTGTTGCCTAAAGTTGCAAAATATAATGTAGATACATCTTGCGTAGTTAAATGTTATATACACTGGAACATGCCATTAATATTTTATAAATATATTAAAAATCATAATATAAATATTTTTATAAAAATATCCCCTTCCTAAAAGTTATTGTCTTATAATTATATTGAAATTAAGTCTTCTCCAAATGCATAGAAATGCATTATACTAAATTCATTTTTACAAATCAATATTTGTATAAATTTAAATCAAATACTTTTTAAGTAAAATAATTATTCATAAACTTTAACCTTTACTTAAAAAAAAACTTAAATAATTTAATAAATTGTAAAAGAATTTACAGAAATAATTTATTAAAAGTAATATATAACTTTGTTATAATTCTAAAAATAAAATTATTTGCATTTTCAACTTATAAAATGCTATCAAATATTTACTCAAATTACAAATATGAAAACGGATACTTCGCTAGTAATCATAATTCTTATCTTTACAAATTAATTGATATCTATAAGCGAATATTACAATGCTAAATAATTAATGTTTTGATTGCTTTGTTAAATTTATTATTTTAAAAGATAATTGAATGAACGTGACTAAATGTCTAGAATAGTATTTTAAATATAACGATGTGATGATCTTTATTTTGCCGTCATAAAAAGCTGATTTTATTTATTTCAACAATTTAGTTTCACATTCAATAAAGCTTTTCCCTCAGACTGTAAAACTCAAAACCAAAATAACATTTAAAAGTGCAGAAAATATTGTCAATAAAATCAAGTGTAAAACTGAATGCTTATAAACTTTACAGCTTTTTTACATTTCTAATTACATTATTTCGAATATCATAAAAAGTATTCAGCATTTTCACAATATAACAAGTTCTTTGTTGTCTAATACTGAAAAAACTATTAACTGTTAGAATCCTAGTAGTTAACGAAAACAAATTGAGTAGCATAAGTGTCTCAGTAACTCTGCTAATATATCATGCAGATAAGCTAATTTCGATATAATTATAATCATAAGTACACCACAAATCTGTAAAAAATGATTCGTACTGTTAGATAATTACGAATTTATGATTATTGAGATTCTACTTCTACAATTTGCATACGCAATTCTCCCATTATTTCCTCGTAATATGCGTGCATGTAGAATGGAAAAAGCTTTACAGACTTTTATTCGAAAGAAATGATAATGATATCGATTATATTGCTTGTAATTGTCATGGAAACCGAATTGTTTACTTTATGGTATTCATTCCGTTCGCTCTTAAATGGTACACGCAACAATTTCTTTTCATCTAAAAGCCACTTGCTGATAATTTTTTACCAACACGAATTAAATTGTTTTGGGATTTTGAATATTGAATTTAAGTAAAAAGAAATTTTTTAATAAGTATATTAATTAGCTAAATCAGCTACAAAATGTTAATATTTTGATCCATTATTGTTCATCAAATACTGAACACTTTGA
This sequence comes from Latrodectus hesperus, assembly GCA_037975125.1. NCBI lineage: Eukaryota > Metazoa > Arthropoda > Arachnida > Araneae > Theridiidae > Latrodectus > Latrodectus hesperus. Next base: position 61,345,559 of record CM075860.1, read on the forward strand.
GTATTTGATTTGTACTAAGTAATTTAATTAGAAAAAAATAAATCATTAAAGTAAAATCCTTTAAATGTTTAAAATTATGTTCAAACGCTTCAAATCACATAAAATATAAAATTGTCGTTAAGTAAGTGTAGGACAATTATTTTAATGAATACTTATATGACTTTTAATGTATATATTTAAAATCATATAGTCTTTCTGTTATACAACTAGTCGAAAAAATTAATAAAATTATTTAAGAAGTAAATTATATAAGAATAACGAGTCTAAATCATTTTCCTATACCTTAATTATTTCAAGCATTAAATACGGTATGGTAGCTCTAAAATCTCGCGCGCGTTTAAAAAGTTTCACCATAAGATACTAAAATAATGCATTTAATTCGATTCATCGTTCTATCTTAAAATTGGTTGAAATCAGAACTCAGCATATAAGTATATTACCTATATCAAAATCTAGAAAGTTTTTTCTAGAATTAGGAAGAATGGATGTTATGATCAATGGTTTGTCGCTTTTTTTATTTAGTTATATGTTGCTACTGTGCTGACATATATAATATTCTTTCTATTTTTGGAAGTTTTTATTAAATGAAACTTCAATACGTTTAATTATTTAAATTTTCTTGCCTAAGTTAAAGAATGGTTAACCTTTACATCATCAATGTATGTTCAAATTTCCTTATTATTGGCAGCCAATTTCAAGCCAATATATACAGCAAGTCACTCACTTTCTAATTTTAAAATACGTGGATCCAGATGTCAAAAGTCTAAAAGATTAGACTATATCAGCTTAAAGTGGAAAGGTTTTTTCAATTTGATGATATTCGGAGGTATAAACTATCTGACTCATTATTTATCTGTCATAAAATTATTGCCTATCCCCACAGTTTTGCTTATGATGTCTGACAGAAGATGCTCACTCATATAGCTCTTACTAATAATAGTTAATGCTTAAAAGAAATTTAAACATTGGAGTCCAATAGTTTATCTCAAATAAATGTCATTATTTAAACTTATCCACTTTAAGTATTGATAAAAATTTGATAGGCACTTAATTGAAGATTAATTTTAATTAATTTCAAACCTCTGTACAGCAATTTTTGTCTGCATATGTCATTGTACATATAATATAATTTTTTGGAATTTGTCAAAATGTATGGAAAAATCTTAGACATTCAAAAAAAGTTATATTTATTTAAAAAATTAATTTTTTTATCAACTTTTTTTAATAATTCCTAAAAGAGGATAAAATTATAGCTTTATTACCAGTTTATTAAATTGAACTTCTTATCCAAATTTAAATAATTACTCATTCAGAAATAATTGCCATTATTTTTGATATGACTAAGAAATCTTCAATCAGTTCTTTGTTTCCATTAAGAAATGATAAAAATACTTTCATATAAAGACTTAACTTCTACGCTTCACAATGAATACAAATCTGTATTAAGTTGCTATGTAAATCATTAAGCTCAGCTCGAGCTACAATTCTATTTCAAGAAAGATGTATTATTTAAAAATCACGAGTGATACATTTTCTACCCACCCGATTTCCTTATAGTGCAAGAAGCTCTCTTGACATTCAATTTGGCCATTCTCCAAAAATTGGCAAGATTTTTTTTCTTCTTATTTCAAATAGTAATTTTCCTTCTGTTGGGAAGAAACACACGAAAAAAGAGATATCAAAAGAAAAAAGTGACACCTCAACTAATTGACACCTCAAAATTTAACAAAAAGATCACGTTGAAGAAAAAAATTGACAACAAAGCTCCCTGCAAGTAATCAAAGAGTTAGTGACCTGCTTGTAAGCCCCAAGAAAAAGTTATTTCTCTAAGATATCCGACAGGCAATGCGTAATTGGAAGTTTGGGAAATTGCTTTTTCGGCCAATGGACTTTAAGATCACCATTGTGGTGGAACGTTTTTTCCCATTGAAAAGAGGACTCCCTTTTGTGGGTGAGGATCTTTTGAGATTTCCACCGAATGGTGGTTAGGTGGTTAATAGTTACTTTACTTGATGATGTTGAATCATTAAGAATGGGGAATGGCAGATTCCATCCAGTGGAAAGTTAACTGCTTTATGTCATTAGCCATAGAAATCGTGAGATACCATTCCTCATGGCAACCATTGTAACGTGTTCATAATAAAAATCACGTCTTAATTTTTTTTAAAATTCTATTGAAAATATGAAGTATAGGAATTGACATAGTCCTTTTTCTAATAATCTAAAGTTGCTGGTACAAAAGTTGAAAAAGAATGTATGTTCATAAAAGTATAAATTAAAAAAGGAAAATTTAAAGTTTTGTTCATACATGGAAATGAACAAAACATTTTACTTAAAATATTATATATTACAAATTTCCTGTAAAAGAACCAACAAGCAAAAATTCTTCATATGAAAATTAATTTAATGTTATTAATTTAAAAATTATTTTAATTTACTCTTTTTATTTTTAAGTAGCTACTATAGTAGATATAATTAATATAAAATAAATTTCTTAACATATTTGAAAAAACTTTTAAAATGAATTTTTCAATTTCATAATGAGTTCAATGTAAACAGTACGTATATATATATATATATATATATATATATATATATATATATATATATATATATATATATATATATATATATATATATATATATATATATATATATATATATATATATATATATATATATATATATATATTTTGTTTATAAAATCTTCAAGACAGTACGAAGATACAAATAAACGAGTTTGCGAGCGTATGGTTTTTAAGAGATCTATTGAAATCAATCATTTATATTATAAGCTGAATCATTTATTAAATTTACTCATATTCAGTTAAATTTTAAGAACTATTATTTAAGAATTATTTGTGTATTAAGTTTATTATTTTCAAAATGAATTAAAAAAAAAATTTTTGATAGATAATTTTTAAAAAGGAAATCAATAATATATAATAAGAGTTTTTCGATATTAATTTCACTTATTTATTTGTTGCCATTTTAAAGTGTTCTTGCATGAAATTTAAAACAATAGTAACTTTTTACATTATTTTAAGCAGATGTTGCCACTTACCTTGTTTCCCATTTACTTATATTCCAAACTATTAGCATGCAGTAAAATTACAGAAGTCTGGGTAAGGTTATAATATAAAAGTGTTTCTTTCCGATAACATGTGAGTTGAAGTGAAGTGATAAAACGATGCCATTCATTTCATTTGTCCAGCGTGTTGTCGCTAAAATTGTGATGTCATACATACTCACTCAAATTTAAATACAGAAATGACAGATTGTGGCCAAGGTTGGAGTAGCGCACATTTTTTTATTATTCTTGTCTGTTTTTTGTGGCAACAGGCATTGAGGCATGCATAAGTGTAATGCAACATATTCAATAAATATATAATTAAAAGTGGAAAAAACCCTATATTTTCTAATTTGATTTAAAATTTTTGTGGATAACTATGTACACATATCGTTAATGAAATTTTGCAGTTTCATGTGAAATTATTAATTTGTAAAATTTTCTTCGAAAAGAGATAAAGTTACATAAAATAAATTTAAACTTCGTTTATCATAATTTAACAAATTAAATCGCATTAGATGAAATGCATATATAAATAAAAATACTAAGTTTTAGAATTCGTTAATAAATTTTATATGAAATCAATAAACTATTCTTAAGATTTCAAGCAGAAGTCTTCTATAGATTTTTAGATTATAACTCAAAACTTTTAAATCAAGATCCAGTTATGAAATCTGAAAACTATAACATGCAATAGATAGCAGTCTTGAAAATTATTGAATGCATTCAAATTAATTATTAAAAATTAGTAGCATTGTATTACTAAAAAAAATTACTTTTTTTACAATCTTTTTTCTCTCGCGCTCTGTTTTATAGCTTTCTATATGGTTATTTTAGACAGTTCATTCAATTGAATTATAAATAATTGAATTTCAATGAAAACAGCTGAAAAAAGAAGGCACTTTGTTTGAAGAATTTAAATAAATGTATGGCGTTCTAGATATATTTAGATTTGTTTGAGCCTTGAAAAAGAAAATTTATAGGTCAATGAACGGTTAGTTGAGCAGAAACTGAAAGGTGAGAATTAGGATTCTAGAATCCAATGCAAAAAAAAAAAAATATTTGCTTCTCTAATGTTTTCAAAGAGCTTAAATGGCGCGTAAAATCAATTATTTAACGCACGCTCTATCGGAACATTTTCTAGACGTGTCATTACATTTGCAAGCGTCTTTTTTTAAATCGAAAAAGTTAACACAAGGAGATGAAAAAAGCCAATTTCTGAGCAATAATAGGGAATATTGGATAGTTAAAGACTTTTGGACCACCAAAGTAGCCTTTGTAGAGTGCTTCCTTTTAGTAACAAGCGTTATTCTTAAGGGATGGTATTTTTAAACAAGATATATATATCGTTCTAAAAGATATTTTACATCAAAGATATGAGTTCAATTATGCACTAATTTAATATGGATTATTATTTCTTAAGTATTTTTAGCACGGAAGAATATCCTTTGAGATCTTGACAAGAAAGGTATTGCGTGCCACAAACACAAAAAATGTTCACCTAATCATTCGGTAAAAATCTTTTTTTTTTATTCCCGTACAGATTTTTTTGAACTTCAGCGCGACGCATATGTAAAAAATATATATTGTCCTCTTAAAATGTATCTGAGAAATAAAATATTGGTGCAGTTTGAAAATGAAAACTAAAGATACAGGTTGCTATAATGGCCACTGAGCAAAAAATATTCTTTTCTCTATATGGCAATTCTATTCAAATTTTTATTTACATCAGGATACTTAACTATTGGTAAATATGGTATTTTGGTGGAATACTGTGCTTTTTTTGTAAATGAATGTTATTATAAGAAAATAGAGAAGCTATATAATTCGAACATTAGAGCAAATATAATCACCTGAATCAAAATGCCTAGAAAATAATGAATTATTTAGAAAAAACTGATACAATTGAATATCAACGTAAGACAGTTTATGAGAAAAGATTAGCTAAAATTATGAGATTCACATTTCATAATTTGAATTATCTGATCGTGATGAGCAAATATCAATATTAAAGTTTTTTATTTTAGCATAATTAAATAATGTGAGATATGTTAAATGTAAATAAAAATCAAATCCAATAATTTCTGTAAATATTATTAAAATTGAAAATTTACATTTTTGAATTATTTTATCTACACAAATGATTGCATTTCAGGGAATTAAAACTTCCCGAATCAAGCAGCAAAAGCAAAATTTATTAAGTGAGAAATATGTTTGTCTTGGTGATAACAAATGTATCATAATAATTTATGATACAACTAGATTTATTTCAGACCAAATCACCTCTAATAAATTTGTAATTTGTACATTAACATCGTACTAGTATAAGCCAATGGAATGTTGGATACTATATGAAGAAAGAAATTACAAGAAAATAATAGGTAATATTTCTTAAAAATAATCAACAAGCGTATCATAACTATCAATATACAAGTCTTTCATTTAAGATTTACATCTAAGTTATCAAAATAAAAAACAAACACTGAATGTCTTTCATCAAAAGTTTATAAAAAAAGTTCATATTCCCAGGAATTTATGTCGTGAACCGAATCATAATTAGTATTCCTCATGTGATTGTGTTGTGCTTTATAATGTATTATATATTCTATATATTATCTCTATGATGTCTGAGATAAACCAATCTAAATAAAGCTAATTTTTTAATTATATATGGCTCTGTTTTTAAATTATATACGGTTGTATTTTATATTATACTAGAATAAATTTTTCTTTGGTAAACAATGTATGAATGTACAAATAATAAAAATTGGTTAAGAATGGTAAATGAGAAAATAAAACAGTTTTATGGTATATTTTACTGACAGAACTTTTTATATTAGGCATCGAGTTTTGTTAGAAGGCAATATAACTTCAATGATTTCACAATAATTTATCTAACGGCCAAGATAATGGATTGAATTTCTAAAACGATACAATTGATTTCTTAAAACCCTTCTAATATTTATCTTTTATTTATTTATTCCATTTTCAAATAAAATTATTTTTAATTAAAAATTTCTTTCTTAAAGGTGAACTACTTTTATGAATGAAATTGTTCTTTTTGCTACTTAAATTGCAGTCTATGGCAAAGAATACTTTTGAAATTGTTAGTTTTTACATATGAATAATTTATGTTTTGGGATCGTGCGCTCTAAATGTAACTACTATGTGTTTCTTTTCAGGTACTTTGAACTTAATGTATTCTTTTTATTATTCATTCTTCATAGGATATTTACATAATCTATAAAGAATATATATATACAATTAAGTAAGCTAGATGTTGAACTAAGAAAATAAATAATTATAATTTATGAAAGTTAAATGCATTTTATTTACTTAATTGAATACTAATTAAGTAAACATTGTTAAAATCGAGCTGCTAGTTAATAAGAGTTCTCAAATATGTCGCCTGGAATTCAAACGTGGGACGTAAAGGTCGCACGAGAGGTGACTTTAGTTAAAACTGGTCATTCGCTTTAAGCTGACCACGCCTTCTCTTAAAATCCAATTAGATTTGAAAAGGGTTGCATATCATCCCAAGATTCCTAATCCATCGTCGGGCTTTCATTTTCTATAAAGAATTAAAGGTAGGTTGTCGACAAAATTTGATTGATAACTGTCAAATAAGGCGAAGTCTATTTTTTGAGCAACGAAACGCTAGGATACCATCACGCTGAAACGTTGTGCACGAATCGACAAAAATAACAATAGCTTCGAAGTCTTCTAATTATAGAGAACTGCAACTTTTTTTATTTGATTGTACACAAATTATATAATTTTCATCAACGAACTCCTACCTCTGCTGTTATTAGCCGTTACATCGTGAAAAGCAACATTTAGAAGAACGTGAAAAAAAAATGATGAGCTTTCTTATTTAAAGAAATGAAATATGAATTATAAAGGTGATTTTTTTTTTTGGTTGGTCTAATTGAGAGTTAAGAACTCTGCATTACAATGACACAGTAACAGTCTTTTAAAATGATGGCAAAAATATCTTTATACGCGGATACATCATCCTGCCATTTAGATTTGATCATCATAATTTTAATATCAAGTGTGTTCGTAATATAATTCATAATTTAGATTTTAATTTTCAAAATCTATTTTTTATACTTCCTGGTAACTTTTTGTGACCGAATCTCTCATTTGAAGTTTTATTTATATAAAATAATTTTAGTTTCTGTTCTAATTATAGAGGTATACCTTTAAATGGAAGATAATTATTTGTCACTTGCGAGCAAGAAATAATTTTAGAAAATAGAACATATCCGAATAAATAATAATCATAAATAACATTCATTTTCAGTATTATTGTTATTTGAAATAGAGATACCAATATAAGCTTCTCTAAATGAAACCGTAAATTTTATTTTAATTTTCAAAAATAGGTCAGTGTTCATACAGTTATTTATTATATTATCGAAAATTATTTATTGATTATTGTACACAATCTACACTGAGAGTTACCGACTTAATAACTTAACAGAAATAAACTTTTTCGTGGTGCTTCATACCAATCTCGAAATTGGTACCCAACCTATTATATATTTCTACCCTTGTTTGTTTTAACAGAATTCAGTTTATAGAAATGGCCAGAAATTAAAAAAAAACCTTTTTTTAATGACAGTCTGATAGAAATTATAAATATATAGTTGCGATAACTTTTCTTGAAGTTGTGGCTCCTAGCTCCCCAACAAATAAAAAAAAATGTTTCGGCGCGATATAACATTTTTTTGAAGTTATTTTAAAACTATCATATATAATTATAATTGTGGAAGCTGAGAATTAATTTATTTAGTTGCACAAATCAAATATTAAATAATTATAAGAATTTTATACAACATCATCAAGGAACCTGTAGCCACTTCTTAATAATAATTTATCAAAACAAATATGAACTCATTTGTATTCCATTTGCAAAAATAAATATTGAAAATTAAACATTATTTTTATATGTCAGACCATCAACTTGGAAGATATTCAGTTCGTTTTATATATTTATGTAATTTTGCAGTTAGTATATGCATGTACATATACTACTGGAAATATCAGAAATAATAATAGGAATATTAATTATTAGGAAAAAGTATTTTTAAATTTATAATAGCTAGATAGTTCGTATTTGAAGTTTTGTGCTAGGAAATCTCTATTTTAATGCTGCTTAAAAGGGATAATCGTAATTTTCGATGCAAAAGTACACGGTATGCTGGATCGGAGGCGAAACATGCTAACTGCAGAATAATTTCATTGCTCAAGTCGAATTTTCCGTCGTTTCGTCAATACAGATGCAATAAAACTGCTATTTGGAAATGGTTCAGTGGGAGAGAATAAAAAAGACATGTAGCAATCACGTATGAGAAAATCACTTAGGTCTATAGTCAAGATTGCATTAGAGCTACTCCATGGGCAATAAATAAAATGCTACAGCGGTTTTACACAAAAAAAGGGTGCCAGATTCTACCCAATGCCAAATTATAGAAAACGAAAGCAGAACTTTGGAAGTTTCTTCGAATCCTATAAAGTTATTTTGAAGTCACTGGCCTTATCATGTACCATTTCCGCAACAGAAAGAGCGCAGTTTTTCAGCCAATTCCAATCATTTGCGCGAAGTTCACGTCAAAAACATGCATAAAAAAAGCTTCGATTTGTCATTCGAAATGCAGTGATAGACACCATATAGGTGATAAAGATATCATCAGATGATGTGTTAACTAGTCGGAAATGATTCGAAATTGGTCAGTGCCTTTGACCGCCATTATGATTAGCATTTGAAAGTCGATGTGCGACTGACTACATTTTAAGCCGAACGTTTTTTGTGTGTGAGTTGATTCAGTTTTCTTTTTTTCACACCGTCACACTTGCACGTGTAAATGGATGTTGCGAAGTAATAAAAAGATCATAAAGTTGTGGTTCCTAACCTCTTATTTATGACCGGCAGCAAAACATTTTGAAACATATTCCTTGAGTATGTCATTTATGTTCCATTATACACAGAATTTTGGTCAATAGTGTCTTGAGAGTCGAGATTGTTCTTTGGGAATATTTTTTTCGTATCTTAAAATCAAAAGAAGATATGTATCAAATAACACAATATAAAGGAAATTTTTCAAAAAGAAAAATATATCTGATTATATACGATATTTAAAGTAGAAATGAGAAGAATAAATTTGATATAAGAATTATTATATTTATTTATTCAGCTAAATAATTACGATTTAGAGATTTTCTCATAAATATGAAAATTTATTAAGAATTAATTGGTTTAAGTAAGTAATTTTGTCTATTTAAATATTTTTTTATTCAAAGCTGTTCCATTCACGGAAAGAAGTAAATTTTGAAATATGTTTAAAGTTAATTATAACTTTATTATCGAGATAGTTGGACCTTACCTAAAATAGCAATGAATGTTGTGAACGTAGATTTAACAATGAAGATTATAGAAAATATTTTTATGAGTAAAAGTGCTACCCATAAAGTTAATTAATCTCATTTTAAAAATGAAAATGTGGGCTTTAAGGATGTTTTTTTCATAAAATATACTGTTAAGATTTTATGAAAAATCAACCTCTTTTCACAGAAATATATCCTTATGCCACTTAGAAATATACTTCACGTGATGCATGTTAGTAACTTAAAATTATTTTCTCTAAGAGCTAAAAATGACATGAAGATTTTAGAATATTAGCATCCAAATAAAAAGAAAAACAAAATATAGGGATAAAATAAGTTAAAAAAATTACACTTAAAAATAATTGGAATTTTGTTAATATGGATTAATCTTAAGTATTTTTATTTCTATAATTTTAAATAAATAATAAGCATTTGGAAAATCTCAAATATGTTTATGTAATGGTAACAAAATGTTATTCTTGTAGAAAGATTGAAAATAATAATTGAAAATTAAGATTTAAATAATAAAGTTCACTGAATAAAATTTGTTATTATTTGAAAAAGTGACAGAAATTAATCCTGATTAAAAATGAAATTCAAATTGATGATATTTGAATTATTTTAAAATAAAATAAAAAATACTTTACTTCAAATCTTACTAATGAATCTTTTTGGTTTGGTCTACGGTATTTATATTTTATTCGATGTAAAAAATCCAAAATTTTAATTAAATATTTAATCATAATCATAACAATTCTTGAAATGAAAGGATTTCAAATTTTCATCACGTAGGAATAATAAATATGTCTGTAAATGGCTAGGTATAATTGAATTTTATTTATGGAAGAAAATAATTCAAAAAGAATTTTGAGACACTAAGGTGATTTGACTGTAATTGAAATGTTGGGAAATACTTTTCTTCGACACTAAAAGCTTAAAGATAAAAAGATTCAAGTTTTGATGATCATAAATCTTTTGAAAACAAAAAAGCTTAGACGAAAGCATAAAAAATAAAAAGCAACTAGCAATCATTAAAATAATTCCAAAATAATTGAATCAACATATAACGATCGCAATTTCTGATCCTGACTATACTCATTATTCATAGAGAGAGAGTAAAATTTTCAATTAAGTCAATAATAAAAAAATTACAGTGAATATAAATTAAGATATTTTTCAAGATTTTTTTGGATGAATATTCTATATATATTTGATTCTCCTTTAATTAATTAAATTTAATTTTGTAACAAGACGACAAATTCTTAGAATCAATACCAAAATAAAGTTTTTTAGTGATGAAAGAATAATTATAATACAATGAAAAGTGATATAATTATAGCTTGCCAAAACGCCCATCAAAGGAATTTTTATACCAAGTGACTTTGACAAGGCAATTGATTTCATTCCAAAAAACAAATCTTTTCTGATTGGAGTGTCATTTCAACAAAGAAGAGATATTGACCAAAAGCAAATGGACGTCCTTGGCCGTCAAAACAACGAACCCATCATAAACTGAATGTCATCTTTTCTCTCATACCATCGAGAACTTTTTTGTTTTTCCACTTCAGCACCGTTGGTTCATAATAATACCGACAATCTGCCGACGGTGGTCTTCAGAAATTCAATTAGCGATCGGTACAGAGATAAGCCAATGCTGAAGCTTATTAACCACAATCTTTGTTTCCGAAGTTCAAGGCCGTTCGGTTGCATAAGTATCGTAATCTTTTCTTCTCTGTGAATGGTAAAAAGATTTTGCTTTAGATAGAGAAATTGGATTAAGTCTCTCATTCATTAATTAATTTGTTCTCTATACAACACAGTAACTTAAAAACTCTATTTATCTGATTTCTATTCACGTTTTATAAATATAAAAAAAAATCGAGCTTATTATATCTCATAAGCACATGGCAAAGGCAAACAAAACTTGTTTTCTTAGTCACTTGGATTATGTTAATTTACTTTACTCCTTCCCACCCCCCAGAATTCATTGTAGGTAATATTTTATTTTTGAATACATTTTTATTGCTTGTGAATGTATGGAAGAATTTGTTTCAAATCATCGAACCATGGAAAAATAATTAATATTTTTTAAAATCATGATTGCTTTTTTTTTTTTAGGAAAAATGAAAATTTATTTTTAATTAAAAATTTATATATTTTGAAAAGTCAAATCAACTAAATGTTTAGTACGCTAATAATTTAGAAATATGAGAACTTTGAAACATTTATGGTGTCGATATATTAAATATTTGAGTATATTATTTTTTCAATAAAGAAGAATAATTTCGTTAATAAGTTTTAGAGAGTATAATACAATTTATTAATAAAAAAATGAAGTGCCATAATTAATTTAAGGAATATTTGTTTAAATGATTTTAAATGTGATATTTTTTATTTAAAATTATAGTTTATTTTTCTTTTAATTAATTTTCTTTAAATTATTAGCTTACTTAATGATAAAAGATAATTTATTAAAATGCTTTTCTAATTGTTTTCAAGCAATTCAGTTATCAGTTTTCCATGGTTTTTTGTTAAAATTTCTTTTTTCATTTCTCGAAGTTCAGAGAGAGAGAGAGAGAGAGATTCACGGTAGATTTTAGCCTAAATTATTTCGATCTTTCAATTTTAAATTTAGTAAAGAAAGACATTATTAACCAAATGCATATTTTAATTTTCAAAATTTTCCAAAAGTTTTATGTAAAAAATTATTGTCAACAATCCAAAATTATTGCCGAAAAATAGAGGAACTAAATTCTTAAACTACCATAAGATAAGGCTAGTAGTAAATGTGTGTTGTATTTCAAAAATCAAATTAAATAATTATAGCAGATGATTTTAAAGATATTGCCTTTCTGTTATCATGATGGATTTTCTAGTATCATGAAATCATCTGTACAAATGCTAGAAGTGATTGAATTTAAAATAGTATTTAAACATTTAAGTAGAGTCTTCACATAATATATATATATATATATATATATATATATATATATATATATATATATATATATATATATATATATATATATATATATATATATATATATATATATATATATATATATATATATATATACATATATATATATATATATATATATATATATATATATATATATATATATATATATATATATATATATATATATATATATATATATATATATATATATATACAGGGTGATCATAATTAAACTGCACATTTAAAAACGATGTAAAAAAAGAACCACTTGTCAGAAAGACCTGACATTTCACCAGAATGTACTTCAAACAGGGGGATTCCGTTTGGCGTGGGAAAAAATTAGGAAAAAAAGTGGCCTATAGATGGCGCTGCATAGGTGGTTATATGCAAATTAACGTCTTGCATAAAATGCTGAGTAGCTTGAATTCTCGTTAATTGTCGTGGTGATGCAACGCCATTTTGGAAATGACCGTATTATCAACCGACATTTTCCAACTCCCTGGCCACCACGATCACTGGACATCACTCCCTGTAACTTTTGGCTCTGGAGATTTCTGAAAAATGTTGTGTACAGTGCTCCACTAGACACCTTAGCGGATTTGAAATGCTGCATTACTCAGCACGTTAAAAACATCAGCACTGATATACTCCAAGCTGCTGTGGAAAATACCGTTTTACGTTTACACCTCCTAACAGAAAATGGTGGACCCCATATTGAAAATTTCTTGAAGAAGATTAAGGATAGTTAAAAACCGAATTATTGTTGGCTTTTTCTACGGTTTTTGGCCGCAGGGTAATTAAAAACCGATTTTTTTCCTATTCGATGTGGCATCACCATGTCCTTCTGAATAGGCTTTACACCAAGAGTGCCACAACATCTGCCTAACTTATAATAGCACAACTGGTTTAACGTTCAGCTTACAGCCACAATTGATTATCATTCATGTCAGAATTCATGTAATTAACCTACAGCCACCTGTGCACCGCCATCTATTGGCCACTTTTTTCCTAATTTTTTTCACTCGCCAAACAAAATCCCCCTGCTTGAAATACATTCTGGTGAAATTTCAGGTCTTTCTGACGAGTGGTTCTTTTTTTACAGTGTTTTTAAATTTGCAGTTTAATTATGATCACCCTGTATATATATATATATATATATATATATATATATATATATATATATATATATATATATATATATATATATATATATATATATATATATATATATATATATATATAAATCTTATTTAATATATACTAAAAGTATGAAAAAAAAGTTTTTTACAATGTAAAAATTTCATTGCTTCAGTATTCTTATTGATTTAATTTATTACATTTATACTATTTTCATCTTATAACTGTTATCATTTTGCTGCTTAACGCTTGAGTGATGTCTTTAATAAACATAATGAGTTTTGGTGCTATCTTTAAAACGGGAAATAACTGGGTTTTGGAAAGTCCTTAAAACTGTCTATGCCTTGGGAATATTCTTCAAACATCAATGATTTTTCGATCATATCTTAAAAGTGAGCAATTCTGTCCGAGTTCTTAACCCTTTTTTGCCATAAAAATTATTTTTCAAGATCAAACGAAGGTGAGACATGAGTGCTGTCACGTGATTTTAAACATTATGTGCCTCACATGGTTTATTATTGAAATGATAACATAGTTGCAGCTTTCTCTTGTTAAAGTGCAGTCAACTCAGGAAAAAGATAATGATTTTTTAAAAGATATATTTCCCTTTTTTTCCCCCATCCAAGCAATATTTGAAGTTTGAATCGAAAATTTAAGCTGTGTACTAAGTATTGGAGTTAAGTTATGAAGATTTCTAATTTAATATTAAAAAAATCTAATTTTCTCGTAATTTATAAATGTAAATATATCTGTATGATAAATAAATTTTTCTATGTGAATGAAATAGAACACATGTATTCAGTGTATGATGATTCTTTTTGACAGATATTTAATTTATTAATAAAAGATATTTATATTCGCGATGTATTATTTTTTTACGTAACTTGGTCCCAAGTTTCACAAATATTTAGACTGAGTAAGGTTTCCTTAAAAGAGGTAAAAAGTTCAAACAAAATTTTTATGAATTATTTTAAAAGTTACTTTTTATTACTGGATACGCTTAACCGTCCTTTTGAACCGGAAATGCACAATCAAATTTAGTTGTGGTCAAAATACTTTTGCAAATTTTTATCAAAATCCAGGAATAAACTCACATTCATGAAAATTTTATTTTAATTTTCACTCACAAAATAATATCAAATACTTATTATATTGCATATTTATATTTAAACATCAATAGAAGAAACTTTATTTGATATCTTAAGTCACTTATTTAAAGTTAAGTTTACAAGAGTAATAATTTAGTCAAAGAATGTCTCCAAGATAGGTGTATCCTTTAAATAATATTTGTTCTTCAAAAAATTACGCCTTGAAAATTGAATTTAACAAGAGTAGAAACGTAAATGGTTAATTTTTATAATTTTTAAATTTTTTCTGGGGATGTTTACTCGAAAATTCATTGACGAATGCGGTTTCATACATTTTTAAGGAAGTGTCTTCCTGCAAGTCGATTATCACAATTTGGATAGTGATCAGAAGCAAGTCAACTATCACAAATAGATCGGTATTAACCAGAAGAAAGTGTTTTGATATTGATCAGATCAGGGATCCTTATTTGGATAGATTAGTGGTATGTTATCTATTTACATTGTTATGATTGTAGAAATAGCATAAAAAGATAAGTTCAAGCTCTATCAGCGCATCTATCATTTTATTGTTTCAAGCATTAGGACGTGACTTATATCGATACCAAAAAGTCTTTTGTGTTCGTTAAAAGCGATGGAAATATCTTTTTTTATATTATATTCTTACTCAATACCAAGCATAGTTTTTTCAAAAAACAGAAATATCAATTTGACTATTTCTAAAGCCTTAAATCAGTATTAAAAACTTAAAGTCAATAAATCAATAGTTGGAAACTGTTGCAAGGTGTTAGAATAGCCGCACATTGTTTTTCGGAAAGACTTTTTAAAGATAAATAGGATGTTATTTAATGCTAAAGGGCAGCACACCCTTAAAAGTCCTAAGATGTACCCAAATAAGTACTGATATAGAAAATAGAAATGCAAGATTTATCTTCCATGGTAGATAAAAGAGTTTTATATATGAGAGGAAACCTTGAATAGTATGAAGCATTCATTCTATTTGAAGCAGATACAAAAATGCTGTTGATTGGATCTGCTTCTTTAACAAGAGCACAAGGGCTTAAATTTATCCTTAGTTTTTAAACAGTGACAATATTTGAAGCATTAATATTCCATTTTGAAAAGCGCAGTCTTAAGAAGCTGATTCAATCTTGATATTGCCATGTCCTGCTTATTAAAGCTTCTGAAGATGTATTGTAATACCACTTTGGTAATGAGAAATTAGGGAGAATGGTAATCGAAGCATATTTGATTTATCATTGCAAAAATATTTAAAATTTATGAGCCATCACTTTTTAAAGCGTCAGATGTAGTTTGGTAAATCCTGGCCCCAATAACCTATTATGTAATTCCCCTACAATGTAATTTACAAGTTCAATAAAACGTCAATGTTTTCAAGTTTAAAAAATTGATGTCTTTTCACCTGATTTTATTATTTTTGGTTTAAAATATATTTTTCAAATAGTGTCGAATCAGTCAGAACAAATTATCTCTCTATCAATCTTGCATTCAGAACTTACTAAAACAATTTAATAATTGTAAATGCTAGTTTCCAGATAAAAATTTTAAATTTTAAATGTTTTCTGTTAATGTTTTCGCATATGGTTATTAAATCCTTTTTAACTATATTCCGTATAGTTAGTTTTTAAAGTCTGATAAATTTTCTTTCTAATCTATTAGGACAGGGGGATATTTATTTTTTAAAAGCATAAGAATGTGTATATAAATCATCTGTTTCCATATTATTATTATTATCATTATAATGGGTGCATTGCCCTAAAATATGTAGCATCTAATTATATGAACGGTATGCAACTTTATTTTTACTGTCGTGTTTTTTCAAAGCAAGCATGAACAATTTTGACACAAGGCAGACATGATCATGCATCTAATTTTTTGACAAGTGATAAATATTCAGTGTAAGTATCGGAATGGATCTTACAGGCTGGGGAACTAACTCGTGTTAGCTACTGCAGATCCGTGCAAAAATGGCGGACCACTGATCAGTTCATCAGGTATAATGAAGTGGAAAAAATTGGATCACGGTTTTGTGCAGGGGCAGAGTACCATTTATCTCTTTCGCATTCTTAGATTAACCTGTCTCTTAGCATCCTTATGTTCTCTAATGCAGTGATTTTTGTTTATTCTGTTTTTCGAATCAAAATCTAAGCCAATTTTTTATAGTTCTTTGTTCGAAATAAGCCTGGAAATTATGGTTTGCGGTGAAGATTCTTTTGTCTTCTTTGAATGCTTATTAGTAAAGAAAGATACATATATTACAAAGAAAGAAAGATTATTTATTTTCGTCACAACTCACATAATAAAAAAATAGTTTTTCTGGACAATTTTTTATTAGAGAAATTAAATTATCATCTACTTTTTGTGTAAATGTGATTCTTTAATTTTATATCTGTTTATAAAGTAATTGACTATATGAATTGTATTTAATGCGTAATTAATTGTAAACTTATTATTGGATATATTGAATATATTTTTTATAAATATTCTGCTTCCATGATGTAATGATTTTGATGAACATTTCATAACTTAAAACGTTTACTATGATATCTTTTATTTCTTGCAAATGTATTTAAGAAACATATTTTACTTGGAAAAATTAATTTTTCTTGTATTTAATATTTTTAATTCCTTAGAAATGTATTTAAATTATCGTGACGTAGAGCAAAGTTTGTTTTCTAAAGGAAATTTGAAAGCTTTAATTTTCGACTCCATTCAAATAGTAAGTTAAAATTTGAAATATTTAAGGAAAAATGCTATATTCGATAAGATTTATCAGAAAATAAATGCTTGTTTGAAACCTTTTGATAATTATCACGATAATTTTTAATGATATTTTTTAACTGTTCTAACTTCATTTACAAATTAATGTGAGTAGTATTAAAAAAAATTTCTTTTATATTAATGATTCCCTATTTTAATCTTGGTAATGTCCCTTATATTTAAAATTTACAGAATCAACATATGAAGGATTTATATTTAAATATTTTACACAATATCAGATGGAAATTAAAAATTAACAGTAATAAAAATATTGTAAATAAAATAAAAAGGAAAACACTTACGGAATACAAATTTACTTTTGTAAAATGGGCTATAAAATTTTTTATATTAGTAATGCCAGTTACATGCATTATATTTTTTGCTAGAATTTTTTAATTTATGATTCTGAATATTTCTTTGGTGAGCATTTCTGTAAACTATTTCTATGTGTGCCACAGAGATATAAAATATAATTTGTATTTTACGACATTCTCTTTTTTATTCACAAAAATAAAACAGCTATTCCTACAATAAATTATATTAATTGAAGTCCTAACATAGTAATTAAAAATCAAATAAAGGCATTTGATAGAATTATAACAAATTTGAAAAACTTACCAATCTAGATATAATCAACAAGAAAATTTTCTTACCTAGAAGAAAATTAAATAAATTAATAAAAATTTTTTATAAAATTTTTGCATACAGAACATAATGAGCTTTTTAAAAAGAAATATAATTAATTATTTACTCACATTATATATTTACAATAGATGACTGATATCTAACTATATTTAAAAATTAGATAGACTAATTTTATCAATAGACGATTAATAACAGATTATTAACGATTTTTATTTGTTCAAATGACATTTTTTGATGGCACATAAAAAAGGTATTTTAAACATTTAATTTGTGTGTGGTAAAAATATAACTTTACCATTAAATGTGTTTTCATACCTATATTAGTGAACAATGAGTATTATTTTAAGACTATTTGTTATCAATACAATTAAAAATGAAATTATAGATAAAAAAAGCATCGTGGGAGATAAAAATAGCGAACAAAAGCGTCTAAGGATGCTTTTTTCAATCATTTAAAGATTCCTCAGGTAATTAAGGTTCATCTGGAAAAGCAGATGTTTGTATTTAACTGAAAAAAATAACAGGCGGAAAGCTGTTATGTATATTACCTGTTATTATAAATGGTTTGATCTGTAATTAAATAATGACAAAGGCTTTATTCAAACCGCCCATGCATTTAAGAAAAAAATCGTTTCAACAGTGACTGAATGGGATTCATTTAATATGTTTTGTGAAGTAGACAATTGGAAATGGGAAGGCAGGCTAAGTGGGCACCTGAAAGATTTCGAGTTTCGTGACCATAATACTTTAGTGCTTTTTTATGCCACTTTCTACTTAACAGTTCTCATCGGATTATTTTCGTTATTGCCAATTTACAAAATCCATGTTATCCATAAAAAATTCAAATTGATGTTGGGCGAGAAATTTTAATGCAGAAAACATTAAGGTTTTATGATAATATGTAAAGTTGTATATTTAAGAGTTGGCCATAGTTACAGTATATTGAAGGAATGTTAAAAAAGTGTAGAGGGAATCTACATTTTTTCTATTTGCATGAATCGAGACCTATCGTGTACGATAATATGCATACCGAGAATTTTCGGTAAATGCACATAAAAAATATGACAAACCTTAAAAAAATTATGGTAATGAAATAGTAATGGTGTGTGATAATATTTTATGAAAAATTTTTTTTGCTAATTATGTTGTATTTATATATACTGCTATTTGAATTTGTTATAATAAAATTTATATTTTGCACTTCCATGTATTTGAATGCGAATTTAGATAGAAGACTAAATTAAATAAGAAGAATAAGATGTCATTTAAATTATGATTGATAAATTTTAGAGTCATTAAAACATTAAAAATAGTTGCTATAATTTTTTTGGTGTATAGGGCATAACTGTTTCTGATTTTGACTTAAATTTCTGAATATACTTTTATTAAAGAATTTGAATAATTCGAATTAAGTAAGATGACACTACAATTAAAAATTTTTCATCATAAATATTTTTTAAATTTTCAGAATTATCCTAAAAGTTTAGATATTAATGAAATGATAAAATTATGTAAATGAATTTATGGTGTAATTATAATGAAGTAAAATGAAAAAAAGTTGAAACTAGTAAAAGATAATATACCTGAAGAAATACTCCACCTTTATATAAAAAACCTAAGTAAGATGTATCATTGCATAACAATGTCTCCAAATAATAATTTATGCATAAAGATGGTATCATTATAATATAATTTAAATTAAAAAATGCCGAAATTATTATATTAAAATTTTTTATTTGGTTATAAATTAATTAATTCAAAATATTCATAATCTACACCTGATTATACATATTTTATTTCGCAGTTAACGTATTCCTTTTTTTGTGGGACTCCACTTATAAAAACATTTGCTATTGTGTGTTGAAAAAATAAATATTTACAATATAGAACTTACAAATCCAAATAACATTTCTTTGTCCATATAGTTTGAAATAATTAAATAAGACTAGAAAAATTCGAGATGATAATTTATGTCCATAATTTATGATTTATTAAATATGTTACTTGGATGTAAAACTTTAAAATAACAGTCGAGAAAATAGAAAATAGAAAATGTCATTTAAAAAAATCCGAATAATATTCATTGGTTCTGAAAAATTCTTTTCACAGATGGGAGTAGATTTTTTTTATTATAAAATTATATGATGATTTTTCCCCGCCTTTCATTTGCTCTTATATCAGCTGTCATGTCATTAAATTGTCTCTACTCTATTTTTTTGACAGCTGTCACTTTTGATTCTGATTTCCGACACTGAAAGTTACAATATAAGTCTCTTAGCTTTCGGCCAATAGGACACTTGAAAAAAAATGTTTTATAAAAGTAGAATTATTCTTGCTAATAAATAAATAAATTTTTTCTACATGTTTCCAATAAATAATTATGGACATTATTTATGAGATTTATTTTAATAATACTTGATTTAGGTAGTTTTTGAAATTCAGAGGATTCGATTTGTATCTTCAAATTTAAATTAATATTATATTCATGAAAGCATTTAAATGAATGCTTTTAATTGTTTTAAATAGTGACTGATCTTTGTATTTTCATGGAAAAGTGATATTTTGTAATATTTTTACTGTTGCAAGCATTTATAAATGGAAATTTAAAATTAATTCTAATAATTGCATAGTTATTTTTTTTTATAAAATAATATTTGATGACCTTACCCATCAAAACAAAATTACTCAGTGGTATTATTCAATACATAATATTAAAATTGTATATACCTATATTATAAATATTTTTGCCATGATAATATCTCGTACCACGAAATAAATGTTTAAAACTGTACTTTAAATTGTATTTAGTGTTAAAAGTAAAGTTAAACTTAATGATAAATTTACTGAGAAATTTTGGCATTATTACAGCTTATAAGATTAGTTATTTATTATCACACTGAAAATTACATTAATTCAAAATTAAAAAGTATGAGTTGTAAAATAATTAAATATATATATTATATATATATATATATATATATATATATATATATATATATATATATATATATATATATATATATATATATATATATATATATATATATATATATATATAATATATATATATATATATATATATATATATATATATATATATATATATATATATATATATATATATATAATGTTTTACGAATGAAATATATAAGCAAATGTACATAATACAATCATTGCTGAATACTGAGGCTCAATAATTTTGGTTACTTTTTTCAAAGCCGATTCAGTCTAACGTATTGATTAAAGGTCATTATTAAAATTGTTTATAATACCTATGATATAATTAGAATGCTTTCTTATATTATTTTGATCAGCTTAAATTGATTTATTTCAGACTTCGATGCTTATAAATAATAGACAATGCTTCTTTTAATCAAAAATGCAGCCTGAAGGTTTAGAAATTAACGATGTTTCAGAATTCATTATCTCAAGCTTTCTTTTTATCCAGTATAGTGAAGGATTTGTAATGTGAACTTATTATAGTGAGATAAATGGATTTATTAAAATAGCTTAGAGAAAAATCTAAATATAATTTAACTTTGAAGAAATTTGAAACAAATATAAATGCAATGAAAAATTATTAAACTTAGTATTGTATCTTTTTAAAGGGCAATTTAAATTATATTTGGATGAAATTAGATTAAGTTAATTATTTTTCACTTTTATTTATAATTATTTACCAGAATATAATTTTGCATTAAAATTCCCAGACTATTCTAAAAGACAAAGTTTACTAATTTTTAAATTGTGTGCTGGTCTCTCTCAAAACTTTAAAGAAGAATTATTATCACAAGAATTTTTTATTTTCAAGTAAGAATTCATTTTTTACAGATGTATTTCATTTATTAATTAAATTTTCAGAGAACATATTTGAATAATCTTACATGTAAAGTTATAGAACAAATTTATATCAATATTAAAATCATTACCGTTGCAACATATTAATAAAGACAAAAGTTTCGAAATTACTTCAGAAATACTTAACAGCATTTTATTTAAATCATGTGGACAAAGTGAAATATTAATATTTTCCAAATATTTATATTTAAAGGTTTAAAATATTAACTTGTTACAACTTAATCCTTATCTTAATCCGCATTTTCTTAGTGTAGTTAGTTTTTTCTCTTGGCTTGGTGGAAGAAATCTACGCTAAGCGGTATAATTTATTTTAACAAACTTTAATCAAACAATCTACTAACCATTACCTGAATTATTTCTTCTTTAAATTATGCAATTTCGAAAGTTATCAAATGTTCTGATTTCAAAATAGAAGTATTAATGTTTTGTATCACGATATGTCATTATATTTTATATATATATGTAATGTATTTTTATATGTATTGTATTTTAAAAGCTATTTTCTAATCTCAATAGCAAATAAATTAAATAATACCATATATTTTTTATAACTTTCACTTAAAAAAATTTATAGTCTGGAAAACATCGTTGATAAGTGACATCTGGTGGAATTATACAAAACTGTCGACTAAACTGTAAAATCAGTCTGCGATTACGGATTATGCAATTTGAATGTAACAAAACATTCTGATATTTCAGAATGTTACAAAACACTCTGAATAATATAGAAGTTATCGTATGCGTGGGTCGTGAGATTAAAATTCTAAGCCTGGTATGAAGAAGACATTTAGAGCTTCTAAAATATAAAAAGAGTTAGAATTCACCTTATCTATCTTAGATGCAGATTATGGATCGTGCTGCTATGCCAGTTTTCTTTTTTGCGATATATAAAGCCACTCTTGCTCTTTATATTACTGAATCGTGCTTCAACAGTTAGATTCGTATTTTGGTAAAATACCTGGAGGAATATAGTTAGATTATACTCTGACTAGTCAGTGAAATAATAGACTATAAAGGGAAAAGAAATCGATGTTTCGTAAAAATACCTGATTCTGTTCATTTGAAACAATTTGTATTTAAAATTCAGATTATAAAAACATTATTATATTAATGAATAGTTGTTAGTGATGAATAAAAATATCTTTTATCATAAGTATGAAATAAAACCAACTTTTAAAAGCATTAATTCAAGAGAGTTCTACTTGAAAAACAATGTAAAATCTAGATAAAAAGAAAATCTAGAAAGATCTATCGATTTATTCTAAAAATCTCATTAATATGCATAATTAACAGGTTAGCAATTGTTTTACCATTGAAAAAAGGCCATAGTCTGTGGGGCTCATATGTTTACTTAACCAGGTATTCATCACACTTCCTTGTGGTACCTCAACAGAAGGAAGAAAACACATCAACAGAATAAGACAAGAGTATTCTTAGGCAGATGTAACCATCATTGTTCCCATTTAGGGTGGGTTTATGATGGGGGAGGAAAAATAGGTGGTCGATGCAATTAATCAAGATAAGAGAGAAAGTGACGTCCAAGAAAAAGATGACCATCATTTAACTGGTAGCCGCGTACGTGCTTTGCTCTTCTAAAGATCCTATCGAAGTATTTATGAGGGCCTTTCACTTTCCCCTTCCCAAAACTTTAGATAGAGATCCTTACTTAATATATTTTTTTCTAAAGAAAAACTTTCTTAAAGGTTTTATGTTTCACGACTGTTTGAAGAAGTTGATTTATAGTTATGTTTACAGGGAATGTCAAGCAAGGATCAAACAGGTATCAAGAAGTTTTTAATAGTGATGCGCAGGTGATAAATTTTTTATTGATTATGGAGGAGGTTGTACGTTCAGGATCCTGGAAAATTCAGATTAATTATGATTTACTCTATAGCAAGAAGTTTAAGTAATAGCTTTTACAGTTTTTGTGTTATTAATTTAAAAACCTAGTATTTCAGTGAATCAATGTTTCAAGTTACGGTATTACTAGAAAGAAAACTGCAGTAGTATTTATAGATTTAAATAATATTTCTCTTTTTTTAATTAGTCATCATCAGGATTAAGCTTAAAAAATCAGAGTTTGATAAATTTTAATTGCAAAATAAAATGCGATTTAATATTTATAGATTTAAGATACTAGATAATTTCTGTTTAATTACTTGCAACATGCTTTATTAATTTTAATCAAAATTTTTTATTGAACTATTTTATTAAATAGTAAGGTTTACATAAAAAAATTATTAAATTTTATTTGATGACAACTTATACCTTTAGAGAATAAAATGTTCTAACATAAATAATTTAAATAAGAATTCTAAGGAAGCAAGAAGTTGTATTAGAAAAATTACTTCCTGTTCTTCTCGAATAATAAATTTTCACGAATCATCAAAAATCAGAATCTTTCCAAACTAAAAAAAATTTAAAACTTTTTTTATGAATTATTCTCACAAGTTAAAATATTTTATTTTAAGGTTATTTATTGGGCAGTATAATTGCATATGGCATGTAAAAAAATCATTTGAAATTATCTGCATTATTTAAATAACCAAGCGATAAAATTCATTAAATCTTTGTTTAGATATCGATTATATTTTGGTTCAAATAAAATAAAAGAAAATATTTTCAGTGAACATAATGACACAGTTCGCATTCTCTGATATTTCGGGAAATTCCATGTGACCTCTCTTGACGAAATTTGGTCAAGCGTTAAAGTATCACATTAAATCAACCATTTTTTTCATTTTTATCAGAGTCATCGAAGTTCAAAGCAATCATTAGATTTTGCCTTTTGGCAACACTTAGAAAATAAAGTGTCACGAAACAGTTTCGTGCTTCAGAATTGTAATAATAGTACTTTTAGAACGGAATAAAAAAATCTGATCATAGCAAAATATGCATTTGAGTTTATAGTGGAGGAAGCTAACTTTTGGTAAAATATCTAATTTCTATTCACTGCTTGAAAATTACTGAGAAATATAAGTGTTGAGTAGAGTATGATATGTAATATTTATCAGATATTAATTCTTTGTTTCTTTGAGAGTATTTGAATAATATGAGCTGGGCCGAACTGTTCACTGTCTTGAGAATAGTTTTATGTTGAAAGAAGATAAATTATAAACTGGATTAATAAATTGCCAAATTTTTCATTAATCATTTGAAAATGTTCTTGATGATTTAATGTAGTAATAAGTTAATGTTTAATTTGATTGAATTGTTTATTTTAAAAATATTTTAAATAAATTGGACACTCATTGTTGTTAAGATGACAAGAAAAATGAAAAATGATCTTAAGCAATATTCGCGATTACCCATTATTATTTTAGAAGTAAAATTACAATATTATTCTCCAGTTTTAGAAAATTGAGGAATTAAAACAACCATGATACAGATGTAATAAGGTAAACAAAATCTAAATATTATTCTAACTCATTTCCATAGGTTTATTTATGTCCAAATCTTTTTCACTTGAATTCTGAATTTTTTTATTACCCTTAATATTACTCATCACACGTACAAGTTGATCTTTTTTAAAGTGACAGTGTTTGGTACGTCCTGTAGCGCGATCTAATAACCGAAATGACACTAAACTTGGTATTTAGACAAATCAAGACATGGAAAAAAAATTCCGTAAAAAAATGTTTATTTCAAAAGTCACCGCTAGGGCATTTTATGGCGCTGCTGTAGTTTATAATAACGAAAATTAGCATAAAACACAGGTATCAAAGCAAAATGCAAATGTTGACAGTGCCAGTGATAGTGGCTATAATAGCAAGTAGTAGACAGCTCCGAGAAATAATCTCTGCTGAAGTAAACGAGCTCCAGTTTCTATGCCTCTCACGTTACCGGAACATGCGTTTCTGTTGGTGGAGTATCAAATTTGTCTATTCTAAAGGACAACATAACAAAGACAGTGCGGAAAATTCCTCGTGACATGTTACGTTCGGCTGTGAGGAACGCTGTACGCAAAATTCACGGTCTTATTTCTGAGAACGGAGCTCACATATAATGTGGTCTAATTCCTCACCGGGGAAAGTTAATGTAATAAACATTAATAATTTAATTGTACGATTGTATGTGTCAGTATTTCTCTTTTCTCACATTTTATACATTGTAAAGCACTATAAAATGACCTAGCGGCGATTTTTGGAACTAAAATTTTTTTCACGGAATCATTTTCCCCGCATTTTGATTAGTCTGAATACCAAGTTTGGTGCCATTCCGGCTATTAGATCGCGCTTCCTTTGGCTCCAAACACTGTCACTTTAAAAAAGATCACCCTGTATATAACTGAAGGTATGATATCAGTTTTAAAATAATTTCTTTTCTTAATATTTATAAAATGTATTTAAAGAAATTTCATCTCGTTCTTTAAAAATAATGAAAATGGTGTAAAAAGTTTCACGAGTCTTCAATTTAATTGAAGACTCTTCACTCTAAGATAACTGTAAAATTTCTCAAGTTATATGGCATGTTTTTTATAATATGTTTTTATCACCACTTATTACATGGAATAAAAAGAATATATAAATAAGATGAATGAGTTTAAATAGACCAGACTGTAACTATAAAATTTTGCATATAGAGATTTAAAATCAATATTTGATCTATGTTACATATTAAAAACAGCGATTCTCGCCGCAGTTGAACATGTTTTGTATACATATTGCTGTTAATAAACCTTTTTTTGCTAGCTTTTATTAGTTTCTTAATGACAAATGGAATTCCTGCCAAATACTGGAGAGTCAATTGATGACAGTCAAACGGTAATCAAAATGGAAGTCTCCACCAGAACAGGATAAGGAATTATAATGCGTTACGCTATAATAGCCAACCAACGTTTTGATTGCTTGTTGTGCAACGGATGTACTAATTACACACATACCTATTTTTCTTGGAACCTTCCCGAAGGCGCGACTTCTAAAGCAGAAGTTTGGGGATTGTAGTTATCATTATTAAAATCATCGGCCCTCAGGATATAGCCAGGTATGAAATAGCAGGTGCGTTGCACGCTAATTATACTTTCTTTCGGCACGCGTGGTCATTATGAAGGCACGAGTCGAATTTTGGGGATGTAAGGGTTCGAAGATATAGATTTTTCAACTATTATTTTTTTTATTTCCAACTCACAACAATTTGGCCTCTTGAGTGGCGCGTGCAAAAATAGGCGACGAATAGCTCAAATACCATAAGTGAAGTTCCTAATCCTATCGCCGTGAGCTTTGGCGGCTATAGTTAGATGTCTAACTTCAGGGCCACCGAGGAAAGAGTAAATATCTGAAGTTTGCGGTTTTCTTTTCTACTCATGCCAAATGGACTTGAATTTGATAACGAAAATAAGCAATAACTAAAGACTGGTTCTCTTTAAGTTAATTTCTGAAACAAGATGATTATTCTTTACAGCCGCGTTTGGGAGATTCATGATTCCATCCACAATTAACAATTAATTCAAATACAAGTAAATATTGGATTTTTAATTTTTTATGAGTAAAAATTCTTTTTTATACAAATTGAAAATGGTTTTATTTACAAATTTTTATAAGTTTATGAAATAAAATAAATTATTTCATAAAGCATATTTTATATTTAGAATATTTGTTTCAATCGCTAAATGCATTTTTTTAGTATGTTTTGAGTGCAATCGTTAGATCTTGTGTTTTCTTCTTTCCCCATTTGAATTTATTAAAAAAATTATAAGAATTTTCCTAAAATTGCAAAATTTATCTTTTCTTATTTTTCTTAAAATTTTAGGAAGTTTTATGATTATATGTAATTTTTATGAATTAAGGATACTCTCTCGTAATTTAAGAAATAAATGCTTTACAGAATAGTATTAAATGTATATATGACTAAGTTTCTCTTTAATGATATTAATGACAAGTTTCTTTTTAAAATAAAAGTAGAATCGAAATTCCTAGATCAAATGTTAGTAACCTTTCTAATAATTGACCACTGATAAAAATAGTTAGACTTTATTTTTATTAGAGTATTTAAGAAAATAATGGAATGAGTTATTATATTCAAATTCTAGTAAAAAGTATTTAATCAAAGTGTAATATGAATTCCCCATTTTAAAATGTTCTTATTCGCTTTTAAATTGAAAATAACTTGCCGGTTTATGAGAAATATTACAGCTTGTAAATGGAAAAATAAAAGTATACTTGAATATTACAAATGCTTTTATCGTTTGAGATTTAGTGATAAAATTTCTTATTTTTTTCACTATCTCAATTCACCTAATTTCACACCCTGAAACTTTTGACGATGATCAAATACACAGACTTTGTTGAGAGTATTAATAATTTTTTGGAAATGTAACTGGTAATATACCAACGAGTTCATTTTACATTCCTTTTGATTTATAAGACCTACAATTCAGAACGCAGTTATGAAGTTCACTATGGAAGAGACGAGAAGAACTATGAAGAAAACTATAGAAGACTCGTTTTTAATTGTTGATAATAGTTTTGCTGATTCATTTTTAAACAATATGCTGTTTAGATAGATCCTCGCTATTTTTTAATCTATTTGTGTGTACTTGCACATTATATATATATATATATATATATATATATATATATATATATATATATATATATATATATATATATATATATATATATATATATATATATATATATATATATATATATATATATATATATCTGTATGTTATGTATGTATATATATAATAAAATATGTAATATATGTAATAGCTGTAAATTTGTTTACTATTTGTGTTTGAAATTACGGTTAAAAACTTCCACTGCAGTAAAAGAAATCATATGGAACAATTCTCTCTCAGGTAGTTGAGCATATAAAAGTATAATTAAAACTATCACAGTATATACTTTGTTTTATTGCTCAAAAATATTACCTATAATTTATTTTCTGATAAATTGTTATGAAAAAATAAAGTGGCAGAAGATTTTGTTAAAAAAATTTAAAACCAAATTTATTAAATGATTTTTAGCAAAACAATTATTATTTAAAAAAAGCACAAATAAATATGTGAAAACATAAAATATTGCTAAGAATTAACATATATATGCATGAACATCTCTGATGCCAAAGTAATTTTTGACGTTAACCTTTCCAAATAAAATTAGTTTAATAGCATAAAAAAACATCATTCATTTGATTTAAATATAGCTTTTAAATGTTAGGACTTTTAAAAATTTTTCCTTAGATGATCTTTACCTTAAAAATGGAAAATTCATTGGAATCCACCATCTTGGGGCATTATAACTCAGAATGCATTGTATATACCCAAAGGTATTACAATAATACATTTTATTTGTTATAACCATAGTCAGATTTGCGTGATCTCCCTTTCACTGACTCATGATTTACAGAGTAGATGCGCTATTTTTCCCCTAGTGATTTAACCCCTCCACATTCCTGCCTAGAGGTTAATGATCATACGTTTTTATGCGATCAACAAATACCATAACTTAAGTCCTTTCTCTTCCAACACGATATTAATCATTCAGTGAACACGAATCTAACAAAGCAAAATAGTTAGAATGAGATTTAGAAATGCATTATTTTTTATCATTAAAATGAATTGTATTAAAATCCATTCATTTTAATCTAACGAGAAAAAAAATCTTTGTTTAAAAAATTGTAATCTATTATTTTGGTGTGAAACCGATATAGTAAATTGCGTTTTTTTTAAAAAGAAATAATAATACTTCAAGTTGTCTTTGTTAATTAAATTGAAGTTTTTTAAGGTGATTGAAATAATAATAAATGTGTATGTGAAATATTTTCAGTATAATATTAACAATAATTAATTATGGTAATTATGGGGTTAATCTTATATGCAAATTAATTATTATTTGTTTTTAGTATCAGGCAAGTACAAAATAAATGAAGTAAAAGAATCTTAAAAAATAAGAAGGGAACAAGTTATATATTAAAAATAAACGATATTATGTTTTTATAATATTACCTTTTTATGCGATTACAAAATTCATTTGTTTTATTGTTAGTTTTGGTAACTAAACAATCATTGACGATTATTCGTTAAGTAAAATAAATAAATAAAACACGAAAAAAAACTTTTTAGTGCAAATCAGAATCATTGGGCAAACGTTTAACGATGTAATGGCTTTCATTACTTACACTAAATATTAAATAATGATACTAATTACTGTAGAGAACATTTCTGAAATAATCTAGGTATATGACTTTGCCCAAATCTACATTCAAATTCGAATAAATTAAAGAGTCTAAGAAATACTGATTGTATTCAAAAATCTGAGTATGATTGCGAAACAATTCTTAAACAAAAGGAAAGGCATGCCAACACATTTTAATTCATCATTGAATTTGAAGTTTGCCTAATCTTCCAATAAAATCAAAGAGATCGCAATCTGAAATGTATTCGAGGAGACTTCTAAATTTTACTCAGAGACAGGAAATGAGTATGGCCACCCTCTTGTATTTTTGCGCATAAAAAAAAAAGATACAATTGGTTGGCGCTTGCCGGAAGAGGAGCTTCACAGAATCGCTCTACCTTGACAGAGACCAATCTTCCCTAGGTAAAGAATAGAAACTGCCCACACCTGACAGGTCATGATACGTAATCGCCTTGCAAGGACAGGGTTGGCATTGTGCATTCCCCCCCTCTTGTTGATATAGACTCCAGGAAGAAAGCTTAAAGGTGGAGCAAGTGATGCTTTTTTTTTTTAATAAATCCTCTTTTTTAGAAAGTTGGAGAGACTGAAGTGTTAAAAGATTCTCGATTTTGAATGCATTAATTTGATGGTTTCAGTGTTTGGAATTTTCTGATGACGAAAGGTTATTTTTTTTTTAAACTAATATTACGAGAAAGAGTTTGATAGAATTAATTTTAAATTTTGTTGGCATGACATCTAGGATATTACAAATAGATAAATAAATGAATGATAAAGCTTCACAAGTGATTCCATGCATTTGGTTTAACAAATATAATCATAAAAGATTATTTTATTATTATTATGTAAAATTATTTGTAGCTGTACTATTCGGTCATGAATTCGATTACTTTATTTGTAATATCTATGGAAAATTTCTTCACACAAATTCACGAAACAAATTTTTTTAATTCCCTTGGTTATAATAAGTTTAAATAATTTAAAAATCAAATTATAATATTTAATTGTGATTTATGTTCATAAAGATAAACACATATTTTCGATATAAAGAAATAAGTTGCTATAGTATTTATTTATTTATTTTTTTGCAAATTTTTTTCTTCTGTATAGCATATTTATATATACATATATATATGTATATGCATATATATGATATATATATATATATATATATATATATATATATATATATATATATATATATATATATATATATATATATATATATATATATATGTATATATATATATAAATTTTTTACTAAGCAAACTGTTTTTTAGTTATCATGCTTTACATTGTTGTAGAAATTATAGTTTCTTTTATGTTTATTTACATTCACAGAGCACCTGCAGAGGGAGATTAAAGTGAGTTTAATATGATATTTAGTATGGAAATTCAAATATTTTGTAATAAATTTTATAATATTCTTATATGGATACAGCAGGTTTATTACTAGAAAGACTTTCTTTCACTTTTTAAATTCTACCTCATTGACATTTATATAGGATAATAAATAAGCTTTAATTTATTATCAAATTAATTCCATATTTCAAATAAATTAACTAAAACTAAGTTTGTGCTGATTTCTAGATATTACACTGTATATTTATAATTCATTACACAAATGAGAAAATTTCAAATTAAATTCTGTTCATTAATTTAAAAAAATTTTCTTGTCGAATATTTAGTTTAAAATTGGTTTTTAAAATAAAATACATATTGAGATAAAAATTTTCCAGAATAAGAATATCAATAACTTTCTTCATGAAAATAAATTTTAAATTTTATTATAGTTTAGTTTCAGCATTTCTAAAACATTATTATGATTTTTTTTATCACAAATCTAAATTGCAATGATCCTTGAATTCAATTTAATAAAATTTTACATGAAAATCGTAAATGTAATCAAAACAGATATTTAAAAAAATCCTTACTTTTTCGATGAGATGATTCACTAGCATATAAAATTGCAAGTCTTTATAATTGATCTTTCACACAAAAAGCATCCTTCCACTAACAGCTAGTTAGCCATATAACTCAAAACAAAATCATTTTTCAATTTCTTCTTTAGGTACATTCTCACAAATTTCGCCCGCAATAATTATAGCATTTAAGTCATTGCAAATAATAAAAGCAATGGGAAAATCGCACGGAATTCTATTCATCAATGGACAACTGTGAAAAATTTGTCCAAACACGCACAAGATGTTCTCACCAGGAAGCCATTTCTTCTTCTGAAAATGCTCAGGAAAGGAGCTCCAGAGATCAATCTAAGTTCATTGCCAAAATGGTATCAAATCATGAGGGTAAGTATTTTTTATTTTTCTTTAAGAACCCAAACCCAGTGAACCGGAACCTGTCACGAAAAGTCGACAGTTGGTCGGAAGGAAGAAATTTTTCAGTTCTGTGTTGGAAGTAAAGGTTGATTACGTGGGAGGTTGGGTTTCGCATGACCGGATGGCTTCTTGATACCTTTCCCAAGCTTAAGGGACATGCTGAATTACTTTGTAGTAACTGATGGTTTTTTGTGGTCTCCAGGTGTCAAAGAACTTGGGAAGTATTTTTTCATTGATTTGTATGTTTTTGGAACAAATTACCTTTTTATATAG
Organism: Latrodectus hesperus; assembly: GCA_037975125.1. Taxonomy (NCBI): domain Eukaryota; kingdom Metazoa; phylum Arthropoda; class Arachnida; order Araneae; family Theridiidae; genus Latrodectus; species Latrodectus hesperus. Next base: position 61,378,234 of record CM075860.1, read on the forward strand.
CAAGATAAACACTAGAAATCGAAAAAAAATTAATCAAGGAATTCTTGAAAAACATAGTATATTAAAGGAGAAATTTGCAAAGGAAAATAATATTACCTAAATTTTAAGATATTATCATGATGAAAGTGGGGAATTATATTAGCATATTAATTGGTGATGCTGCAATTATTTATTTAGTATGATAACTATAAACTTCTTTATTATTTTATGATATACAATATGCATTATTATTACAATTTTTTAAAAAAATATATTAATTTACTTAATTTTTTTAATGCAAGTCAAAAATTATTAAACTGAAATTGTTTTACTGAGAAATGCATTTGAAAGAACATGGTTTTGTGATGTGACAAAATTATAGTAAAATGCTTTGAATTATAATAACGTCAAAAATATTTGTAAAAAATAAGTACATTTACTTATAAAAAATAAGTAAATTTACTTATTTCTTTCGATAATTTATTAACTATAGTAATTATGAAAATTAAACTGTACTTTTAATTACATACTATATTTCAAATATATCAAAATTCAAATTTCAGTATTGGAAGAATGCTCTTCAAATTCGAGCATTTTTAAATTTTGAATGCATTCTTTAAATTTTGAAATTTGAAACTTCACGAAACAAAAACACACACATATTATGCAATTAAGATTATTAATATATTTGAATTGATTCAAATATGAAATTTGCTTACATGAGCAGTTGTTTATGGAATCTTAATTTCAAATCTTCTAGATAGTTTGAACACTCTAGAGAACTAGTTTATCAAAATGAATTTGTTTAATGTGGGAATATTTTTAGAACTGTATATATATTGAAATATACTGGATGAGCTAGTTTTAATTTAGCATTCTCCATTAGAATATTTACATCAGATATTTATACGAGGTTACGTTCTATTTAAAGATGAAGGAAATATATTTATATGATAAAATTCTCTCAAAACTTCTGTTGATTTGCAGTGGATCTATATTTTAGAAATTTCTGTATTTAAATTTGATTGATAAGAGAAATTTTTTCTAACGATGAGTGTGGAGCTGGTGTGAAAAAACGGGAAACGTTGGTGTTAGTGGGCTGACCTTTGTCAGTAGATAGTCCACGTGACCCAGACATTAACTGGGGACAATAGAATTCACAGAGACCTAAATTCTCTTTAACACAATACCCGCCGCCTTTCTCCGCTAGAGGTCACTCCCAATCCCAATGCTAACACAACGACCTTCATAACTAACAACTATATTGAAAAATATTCCCATCATAAATGGAACAAAAAATGCTTCCTCAAATAGATCTCATGCACAAAAATTTTGATAAAGAAATTAAAACTGTAACAAATATTTTGAAGGTTTATAAGTTATATTTAAATAGATCGTTGATACAAATTATATTCTTTAAGTTCATGTTATTCAATAATGACATACGAATTAAATTTTTGGTATTAATTTTGGACTTATTTCACTGCATCTGGTATCAATATATATGATCTTAAAATAATATAATATATTAATCAGATATAAGAAGTTATTATTTAAGAAATAAATATAGAAAAGAATTATAACATTTATTATTATATTATTATCAAACACATAAAGATATATTAAGAATATATAGGCACAAGAATGTATTATTTACGGAAATAAAAAACGCATTTTTTGTAATACACATTTATATAGTTATATTTGTAAATATATAGTTGTAAGAATTTGTTATCCATGAAAATAAATGAACATTATTTCGCAATATTAAATGAAATTTTGTGCAAAAATTCGTTTAAGTCAGTGTGAATTTTTATTTTAAATTATTTGAATCACATAAATTATTTTTATTTGAATTCAATAAGATCAACATAGAAATCGTACTTGTATGACCTCTTATTTAATTTTAATAAAAGAAATCTGAAGCCTGACTTTGTTAATAAATAATGTATAAAAATGCAATTGTTGGGTAAAATTACAAACAATTAATAAAAATTGTTTTGTTACTTGCCGTATAAAATTAAAAAAATAACAATATTTTCTTTTTTTAAGTAATTTTATCACATGCCACAAATTGTAAAATTTTTAATTAACATATAATAAAATATAAAAGAAAAATATAAATGGAAAAATCATTAATTTCAATTTAAGTATCTTTTATTACAGCTCTTTCTAATAATAATTATTTTGAAGAACAAAAACTTTTTAATTACCTTTTTCTTTAATAATCTTTTTGATCGATAATTCTTCATATTCACTTTTGATTAAATGATTTATAAAAATTATTGTTCCCAAATTTTAAGTGTTAGAAATCTATCGTAAAATTTGATGGTTCTCAAATTTTAAGATTATTTTTTTGTTATAAAGGTACATCAATGCTTAAATTGATAGAAATTTCATTTTTTGGCGTCTTTAAAGATACAACGAAATTGTTTTTCAAGTAATCCTCAAAGTTTAGTGTTTATTCTTACACAACAATTAAATATTTAGATGTAAATACGGTGAATGTAATATGAGAATCAAAATATTATCAAATAACTTTTATGATATTTAATGTATGTACTTAATCTTTAATTTTTAACGCTATCCGCCATAAATGACATGGTAATTGAGCTGATACATTTTTAATGCTCAAAAAGTTTAACGACCAAAAAAATTCACTATACACTGCAGATGATGTACATTAAAAACACTTTTAATATTGCATTTCACCATAAAATTTTACAGCCCAACAATGAATGAATAACTATATGTTAATTAGGAAAATATATGGGTCATGCGCAGTCATAAAATTACGAATACTTTATTGTAATTAGTTTTTTGGGAAGAAGCTTAATGAGCAATCAACCAATAAAAATTGTTTGATAAACTAATAAAGAATCATAGCAAAATAACATGATATAGTTTTGAATGACGGTGTAAGCAGGGCAACAAATAAAAAATAATTGTTTTAAAGTACAAATTTCTGATTTTTAGTGCTTGTTTGTATTTTTTATTTTTTTTATTCATATTGCATTTTATGTTAAAATAGTGTTTATAAGAATATAAATAATAATATTAAAAAATGTTAATACTATAGAATTTATATAACATGTAAAAAATCTTAATATGCAGAAAAAGAAAACATTTTACATAAAAAAAAAGGTGAAGAGATTACTTCCTGAATTTGAGGCGAAACAAATGGTTGAAAAAGATTGCGTTTTATATAAATGGTAGGAAAATGTTCAATTTCGATCATTACCTTAAATTACAGATGTAAAAAAAATGCATTCTTAAATTCATTTGACCGGAGCTATGCTTCAGATGAATGCAAGGGAAACGGTATTCAACATGCCGTGACGTCATCATATATCCGCCTCATTTGCATGTCCCAACTTGATCTTTACTACTAGTGGGTCTGACACGAAACCAGATGGCTTCCGTCGCGTCATATTTCACACACCGTTTTTTGTCATTCTCTTGGCTTTTTTTCCCTCCCTCCCCTACTCAGTCTCGTCAACTACACGAGTATTCCCAATTCAGAATGAGAGCTGATTCGATTTTGTTATTATTTTTTCTGAACAAAAGAGTTCTATATTTGGCGCATCCGAAACAATGAAATTAGTTGCTGTACATGGAAGAGTTTTTGTTTTGCTTTTGGCAACAACTTTCCCTTTTACTGCTGTCGCTTAAGTGTGCCATGCTGTATATGAAGTGATTTTCACATGAATTGAATTGTTGTTTTACTGAAGAATAATAGGGAATATATTTTGTGTTTGCGGGAAAGCATTTTTAAACACATTTTTTTGTTTTTGAAAATTTTGAGTGATAGAAAGTGGCGAGTTTCACTGCATTATGGAACCAAATTTTTAAATTTTGCTCCAATTAAATATTCTATCGTGATAGGGATGGAATATTTTAATTAACTAGTTTTAAATTGCAATAAAATTAGAAACCTCTTCTAAAAATTAATTTTTTAAAAATTGATGGAATCTCGAATTTTTTGATAAATGATATTTAATATTTTAATTTTATTTCAATGAACGTTTATAGAATAGTACATAATTTATATAAAAATATTAATAGAGCTAATACCTAAGCAATAATACTGATGATATAATTATATATGTATACACAATTATAATCTATAGAAGAAATTTCCCCAAAATTTTTTCACAGAATAATTATGCTTTCTAAAATTTAACGAAAATTTTTTTAAAATGTTTATTGTATCATTGAACGAAAATTTAAGAAAATATAAGTCAAATTTAGGAACATTTCGGTAATATATTATTTAATAAATAACTAAAATTATTTTCAATATGTCTGAAAAATAATTTTTAATCTTTATTTTTACAATACGACAAAGTTATTATTTAAAAAAATGTTTTTAAGCCATAATTTTATTTAATATAACTAACATTTTAGTCTAATTAAAAATTATAAACTTTAAATGATAAGTATTTTATTCTTTTCAATGCATATATCTGAAAGATTCAAAGAATAAAATTAAGATTTCTTTCCACATTTTCGGAAAACTTATTTTAATTTTTTTCCACTCTATTTTATAAAATATTTAATATCAGTATTATTTTAGTTATTTTTATTTATATTAGATAGAAGTATTTATCAATATCTTTTTATTAATAACATGTTTTGTTCCACTTCTATTCTTTATGATTTTATTCATTTTGTTTATTTTATAATCTTTATTCGTTTTGACAATTAAATTAGGTTAATTAAGATGCTACTTCATTATCACTGAGGAACAATTCTAAATTAGATGCATTATGCAGTAAATCGTAACTGTTGAATACATAATCATTGTCGATAATTAATATTTTTATTATTAAATAGTTGGTTATTTAATTTCAATTTTGCAGTATTATATGCGTAATGTTTTTCACACTTAAAGTAAATTCTTTCACGTACTAGAATTCACCCAACATAATTTCTTTAGAAGATACAGCGTGACTGTTAATTGTAATTTACATTATATGACAACCAATAAAAAACGAAACGAATTGATTGCAAAAACTAACGTTTTAGAGTAAATGATTGTCAAAGTTGAAACCATCAATTTACTCTAAAAAAATAATAATAATTTCATATAAGAATATATAAGTGGGAAAATTTCAGCATTTACGAGTTATCATGAACAATATTTTTCTAATTTTAGATAATGAAATCATAATCTAAAAAGAAAATCTTAATTACGCAAAACAGACACAGAAATAAGCTTTTTATCTTTTTGATTAAACTGAATACACTCATTAGAAAATTCCTCTAATTTTAAAATATAACAATGGAAATGCTTATTTAACTTCTCTTGTGAAACTTTAATTTTGTAACAACATTTATTTTGCCAATTTCTGTTATTAGAAGAAAATACTGAGGCATTGCACAATTAAGGCTGTTAAAATACCTATAACATAAGTTTTTAGGATGAAATTTCTCAAAATAACACAAAATTTGATGTTTTAAGGGCAACGTAGGTAAAAACAAAGAATACAAATGGTCCAGGAAGTATGATTGTTTAAAGTGTACTTATGTGGCACGTGTCACCATTTCGAATAATTTTCTTATCAAGATAAATTGAAATCACTCAGCATGTTCAGAGGATCTTTCCTGGTAAATAAGGCTAGATTGTTTGTACAACTTGACATCATGGACGCAACTCTTGATACGAGAAGCAGCTGAGCAATTTGTGGGCAACCGCCTGTCTACAGAAGCCATTGTTTGATTGAATTCGTCACTGATGTGATATTGAGTCCGTTGGAGGAAGTAGGCAAGGTGGAAAATTCCCGGTATTGTTTCTCTTCCACGAAGATATGCAGATGGTTTCCTGGTTACTTCGAAATGAGAATGGATTTTCAGGGTAATGAAATGAATGGGAAATTGGGGATGATTTCACCGATAATTTAGATAATTTACTAGGTGTCGAAAGAGTCAAAACTTCGCCACGTTTGTTTTATCCTTGCTGAGTTCATGATCTTTCCGCTAGATGTCCTATTCAAACTATTCTTTAAGCTCGAAAGGATTCATTCAAAGCAATGAAAGTCTTAAAGAACAATTGCTGCTGTAATTATCAAAAGAAATAACTTTCTTCATTCAAATAAAGATATAATTTATCTTATGTAAGACTATGCAATTCTCTAATTGTTGTTTTCTTTACTTTAAATACATTCGAAACACATATCTATCCGTTGAGAAATTTCGCATTGAAACAATTATCATTAATTATTGAATCAAAAAATTTAAAAAGTGCATTATTAAGTAAGCATATTAGTTTATTTTGAGTTTCTTTATTATTAATTTTGTTTATTTTGTGATGTACTTCATTGTTTAAATGACATCTTTATTGATGAGAAATTTACACAAACGAAATCATTGCTTATTAGATGGAATCATTAATATGAAAAATAAATACAAAAATAAAGTGAAGTATTTTACGAAGTATATTAAAATGTTTTCTTCCCTAATCTGTGAAAATTTAAATATTTCCTTACTTCCCAGATATCGTAGAATTTTTTTGCGATGATAAACTACGAAAAGAAAAAAAAACAAAACTGAAATATATAGGAAATTCATGTTTGATATTAAAATTTAAAAAAAAAAAAAAAAAAAACAATTCTATTTTTGAAAATTTACAAAATTCTATGTGAAAATCTTACATATATTTTTATATACCTTAAATATATCTTACATATATTACACATTTCTTTCATATATAAGCCTATACATGTATCACCACATATATTTGAAAAATTTTCCATACATAATTTAGCTTTAACTAAGATATCACGAGTCTTAAATTATTAAAAATGCAGTATTTTAATTTTCTGTAAGCAATATAGTGACAAATTACAAAGTTTTGCTGAAAAAAATTATGATTATAAAACAAATATTCAATGAAATATTTATTTTATAATCATAATTTTTTCTTTAAATTCAGTTTTATTTATTTTGAAATTAATATTTAATTGTTGAATATTAAATTTAAATTAAATAAAATTATTTAATCATGCTTTAAAATTTTCATACTTTATTATTTCATTTTTTGAATTTACATATAACTTTCTTGAAATATAGGAATATAGAAAGTATTTTTAGCGACTGGGTTCCCAATTAAAAAACTAATAACTATACGCCATTAAATATTAATGAATTTAGAAAAGAAGAAAAAAATATCGTGTTAAAAATTAAAAGATATAAAGGATAAGGAGAATAGTGGAAAATAAAACGTCATAAATAGAAAAAATGATTCTTAGAAAGATCTTAACTATAAAAATGAGTCATTATAATGTAAATGATTTAACAGAAATGAAGCATAAATCTGATTAATTTGCATTCAGAAAGATAAATCCTTCAAAAGCTAATATTGAATTCAAATTAGAACAAAAATAAATATTTCTTAAATCTGTATGTGATAAGTATTAAATATTTAAGCTAAAATCTCCATGTTTAAAATGCATGTTAAAAGAAGCCATTTATTTTATTGTATGTCATTACTTCTGAAAAATGTGATCAGAAATATTACTATATATCTAACGAAAAAATATTATTTAATTAAATGAAATAAAAAGAGAAATGTTTTATAGAAAATATTTATTACAATTATCAATTACTGACACCGGAATTTAAAATATCACACTTTTTTAAGAAAAAAACATTCCATTAGTATAAAAATGAGTATAGATGAATGTTTGAAACATGATAGTTGCGTTATATTTATTCCTCTGCATGAAATGAAAGTCATAAAACTACATTCTACTCAAATAAATAGTGCATACAAGTAAATTAATTTTATAGTTATATTTGAGTATGAAAAATCGGAAGAAAATATCTTAACTTTAATTTTCATCAGTGTCTCAAGGCCTCCACATTAAATATTTTGGCACAATTCAGGGAGTTTCTTCACAAAAATTTAGAAAACTGCAAATGAGCAAAAATTGAACTAATAGGATTAATTAATGCATTGAAAATACATATATAGTAATGAGTTTAGAGGTTTCTTCGACGGTATTAATGAGAAAGTTTATTACATTAGAAATAATGCCGATCTTGTTGACAAGATTTTCAATGTAATGATTACTAACTCACATACACATCATTTACAATATTCATTCTCTTCCAGAGCATCTCTAATTTATTCTTAACGTAATAATGTTTTGTTTTGAGAGTGCAAAATTACTACTAATAACAATCAAGATTTTGTATATTTGTTAAAAACTTTAAATTCATATTAAATACTATCATTCTCAAAGTTATTAATAATTTAAAAGGGAAAAAAATTATTTTTAAATGACTTTGTATTCTTAATTCCTTAGAAGTAAGTAAAGTGTTCCTTGAAATGTAAACTTTCCTATTTTATATCTTTTTGAAAATATTCTAGGCAGATATATATATATATATATATATATATGTGTGTGTGTTATATATATATATATATATATATATATATATATATATATATATATATAGAGGAGAAAGACTCAACAGCTTCATCGTTTTCTATAGTGTATCCAATTTATGACAGTCTTTTTTAATACATATCAAAATGCTAAGCAATTTAAAAAAATCAATAAAACGGGCAAACTAATTAATAGATCCTCGAGACTTTATAGATAATAACTACAATCATTCAGCTATAAAAGAGAGAATATGTTTCAATATCTTCTTTTAAGATTCCGAGGTAAAGAAATATTACTGTATAATAATTTATAGCAACCCTATTGAGAATTTTATGTCAGAGAATACAAAAGCAGAACACACAAAAAATTTATCAAGATAAAGATTATTATACTTTTTTTTCTTAATCTGCGGCTTTGTTATGACAGGCGTGAAATTATAGTTTGGTAACACGTAAAGAATTACGTCATCGAGGATATCTTTTTCGATTGTAGAGTTGGCAACCCTCAATTTCGAGAAAATGTTAAAAAAATGGGATAGTTGGTAATTGCAAACTGAATAAATGCAAGCTCACTTGAATGCATAACGTTGGCGTACAGCTAAAAATTCATCTTTTTACTGCTTTGGCATTAAAAAAATGTTAGTTCTAGAGGATATTTAAATTTTAATAATTCTAGAGACACACGCGTAAAAAGACCTGCGATATTTTATATTGTTACAAGCAAGCAACTGTTTTCTTTTTCCAATTGTTACTTCAGTTTTTATTTTTCAATCTGCCCTTCAAATCTAATACGCAAATTAATATAAAAAATAAAATTACTAATCTCTTTATCCATCATTATTATCTTTCTGACATCAGCTTTATAACTTACCAAATGTTACTTTGAAGTTCTACATTGCTTTATATTTTTAACATTCCTGATTTTGATAGAGTCATTCATCACTGAATTGGGAATAAAAAGCAAAGACTGACATGTGTACTGTAATCTAATACTACATTTTATATTTCGCTTTTCGTTTAAGAAAACACTCGATTATAGTCTAATATGTTTTTATTAAAGATTATAATGCTGGTATGAAACATCGCATTATTTGTAATTTTAGAATATATTTATTTTAAAAAAATCTTAATTATACATTTCTGTTTTTTTTCTTATCATTTATTTGTAGTTTTGAGTCCTAATGTATTTATTTATATCATTTGATGAAATAAAGATACTTTAACAATTCCTTTGTAAAAATGTTTCCTGTAAAATATGTTTTAAGCAGTGCAAATTCCCGGAAACACCTACATATGTATGTCATGTAAAATATTTTATGACATACATATAAGATCTTTTCAAATTCAAAATATAAATGAACAAAAATACTTATACAGCATTTTAAATATTTCATAATTTAGTTCTTAAGATTAAGTATAATATTACCCACATGTATGTGTGTATGTATGTATGTATACAACTATACTGTATCTTGAATTTATAAACTAAGTTATGAAATATTTAAAGTATGTGTGTGTATTTTATTCACTTATATTTTGGGCTTGAAAAGAAATTATAAAATTCATAATATTTTTTTATCCAATTTATTTTTATTATTTTGATATTGTAAATTTAAATCAATCAAAATTAAATGTTTCGTACTCCTGAGAATTAAATTATTTTTCAATAGAACTGTAATAGATAATTTATTAAATAAGTGCGATGATATTTACTACTCTCCAATATGTAATAACCTATAAAAATCAAGTTATCAATCTGTCGTCTTAAATAAAATACAATATTAGGTAATGATAATGAAGAATAATTAATTGAAGAGCTATGAGTACAATATACTTACAGTTTATAATACATAAATCGTTTGTTACTCATACGCGAGTTATGTATTATTTGAGCAACAATATGATTTGATCACTTTTTTTATCAAAAATATTTCTATCATGAACTAGTTTTCAGAATAATAAACAGTATCAAGTAATAACTGTACAAAAATAGGAAAACCTGAAGAAATTTTGTCTGACTTTTTAAACTAGATTTTCACGAGATAATAAACAACGATTCCATTATGATTAAATAGGATGATTCCTAATGCACCAGTTGTAGTTAATAGAGAACCTGTTTTAAGATGAAATAGTTTATCAGAAAAACACCCAATAAACAAAGACCTATAAAATTAGATGTATATGCTATTTAATGATATTTCACTATGATACTTCCAAACGTGTTTTTACATCTGTGTCACTGGAACAAAAAGTTAAATTTGAAAATTTTCAAATAAGGATTTTGTTTTCGCATTCATCATTTTATTCATTATCTCAAAACTAATATTTTTTTGTATTTAAAATGAGAATTATATGATTTTTATATTGATCAATTCTTTTCGAGTATTTATTTTTATTTAAAATGTTTGCGTGTCATACATATTGATCTTAAGTACATGTGCAAAGATTCTAAATATTGATTTTCTGTTAAAAATGTAAAAATATTTGCATAAACTTAACAATATAAATTTTTATAATATACAAAGAAAAAAAAAATTTTTTTATAAAAATCTTTATTCAAATTTAAGTTAATTTTTTTATAAAATCTTTTTTGTTAAATTTATTGTCAGTTAGAAATTTAAATATATACTATTTATAGTAAAAAATAAAAATAATCAATTTAAAAAATAAATATTGGAATAGAATAAAGAGTTTCTGAAAATTAGCATTATTCATAATTCAAATCAAATTCCAATAGGATTATAAGATTAAGCTCTGATAATACAAAAAATTTATTGCCGTCAAATTAGCTGAGTGGATTCACAAGATTATAATACGAATCAGAAGAATTATTTAGTGGGCCAATTTAAAGGATTGGTCAAAGGAGTGTGGAATTATGCACTGAATAAAACACATTCTATAAAAATAGATCCGCTTGGCCCATTCATCAAGCGAGGAAACCTGTCCAGTCTGCCTCAAAAGGATAGGCCGGCATGACCTTTAAGCCCTGCGACCTACATTTGAAAGGCAGCGAAATCGTAGCTGGTTGATGATAGTGCGTTGGAGGGTGGGTGTCCCATCGAAGAGAGAATTTAATCAATGGGTGCGAAGGCGATACACCTTGCAGCTGACCTGTTTTCATTTGAGTAATTATGACCAGCAACAATGATTCTCGCACCCTTTATATGCAAATCTATTCTACGACGCTTGAATTGAAGAGGGATGGGAAAATGATGGACTGTATCGTTTTCCTAAGGGAATGAACTTGTGGCTGAGTTGATAAATTATCTAATTAAAGATTACCATTTTAAATTTGTAAACATTTCATTTGTATCCCTTATATATTAAGAGCCTGTAAAATATGAATTTTTAGTTTTACCTGAATATATATTTTAAATTTTTTTTATAAGAATTTGAAAAGGAAAACTAAATAAAGTCCACCATATCTTTGCCAAAATATTAATACTTTTTTTAAATAAAAAATACTAGTTACCGCAAATTATAAGTCTTTTTATTCATTATTATCGTATTTGTAAACCTTCTGCATCACCAGTGTAGAAAAATGTTACTATTCATATTTGTGAGTGATTCATTTGATATAAAATTAAATCATATGAAATTTTGCAGATTTTTAAATCTGTGCATTTCATTGAGGCATGACTTATAATTTGTAATTTTAACTGTAAGAAAGACCGATTTAAGTTTTGCAAGACTTATATGAATATAAACGTATCTCCAAGTAAATTTTCTCAAAATATATTAAAATAATTTCGTTATGTAATTTCTAATCATTCCTGAGTTATACGAAGAAAAAATATGCAATTTCAAGAAATATTTATTATTTTAGTGAAGAAAATATTCAAAATTATGTTAAAACAAGATTTATTGCTTAATATTATATTGAATAGTATAAGAATTTTTAATATATTTTTATTAATATTTATTATTTAATAATTTGCAAAAAGCCGATTGAGAGTAGAGTGGTTAGCGACCCTAACTTCGAAGCAGTAGGTCCCGGATTCGAATCCTGATTCGAGCATAGATGTTCCTTTCTTTCTCTCTCTCTCTCTCTCTGTGCTTCTCTATCCATCCACTTTCGGGGCAAAGATGGCACACCCACTGGGTGCCTCCCCCCTGTGTAAGTTGCCATCACCTTCCCACTTTGTAGCTTTGAATGGATTAATCCTAAGATCAGCCGGACATAAAGAAAAAAGTAATTTGCAGCAACGATAATTTAATAACATATCCTTAAAAGAAAGAGTAGAAAAATGTACAATAATATTATGAAATATTATTTAAATCAGATGAAATGTTTGCCAAGAAAATCCCAAAATGATGAAGCTAGAATACAAATAAATTTAATATGTACATGAAGATCTTTTAAGGATTTTGAGCTAATAAAGATAATAAAGAATGCCAAAAACCAAATAAATTAAGAAGAGATTTACAGAAGGATTTACATTTTATAAACCTATTTATTATTTATACAAAGATATGAATCAAACTGTGAATTTTGAAGGGATTTTAAATATTTTTTTTATTTAAAATTAAATGAATTTTTTGTAAGTTTCTCTTGTTGCTCATATTAATTAATTTCAAAACAGATTTTATTAAATGAAGATAAAATTGCGTGAGATATAATAGGTATATATATTTTTTAATTTAATCCATTGAATCATAATACAAATGCTTGTAAATATACGTTTATTTCGAGTTATGTTTTTGAATATTCATTGAGGTACATAATCTGTGGTATTCTTGTACGAAGCAATCATTTTTATTTAAGAAGAATAAAAGTAGATTAATCAATGATCCTAAAACTAGATCAGTGCTTAAGCAGGAACAAAGAGCTATAACTTATTTTCGAATATTTTTTGAGACAATAAATGTATTCCATTTATAATTTCAGTACTATTGTTTGAGAATATGGAGCTCTTTTGAGAAAATCTATACAAATACAATGCTAACCTTGATCACAAAGGGCATCATGTTGCATTCCATAAGTTATTTACAATGATACAAGGATCGTTGGTTTTATGGGACGAAGCTAGATACTTAACCGTTGAATAGTTCCGATTATAGAAGCCCTCTGATCCAATATCGTGTCAAGTTTACGGATCTTGGTTTACTAACATTTCTACGTGATTGATGTTTTTATCTATTTGGCTCTTGATTATCAAGAAAACTTGACGTCAAAATTAAATAATTTATTGCATATATAATGTGCAATTAAAATATTTCCATCGCGGGTGAAATTTATGATAGAGCCTTCTATCTTAAACACATAAAAAATTCTCAAGTGCTATACTCGTTTTTTGAAATGTCTTTTGAATCAACTGCACGTCATCTCAAACTAACCTTGTGGAACAGATACAGCTTGTCACAAAAATCTTTATTTCAGTTCAGGATAACGGCTTTTGTGCACAATCGAGCAGATCTGAGGCTCAAATGAAAAAAAGATGTCTTATCTGAAGAATGGGAAATTGAAGAAATTATTTAAATCATTTCCTTTCTCTTCTGCGCACTGGCGTTTGCCATGAACCCCTTCGACCCGAAGGTGGTGGTCTGCCAAGTATTGTTTTCAACGAAACCTTGAAGAATCGTTGTAGATTTGGACGATAACTCTGAAGATTAAGCTTGTTGCTTTCGTGGAACAGGATTTACATGTTTTTACTTTAGAAGAGATGGATTGGCTCTCATTCCCTGCAATTCTACTACGTAATTACCGAAATGTGCATGCTTCCTTGGCCACAAGAAGGATTACCCAACCAATCCATTCTATTGAAGTTAATAAGAGTTATTTATTAAGTATTTCATAATTTTTTATAACAGGAGTTTTGATTTCATTATGAAACGAAGGACCAGTTTTTATCCATATTTCTTTCAAATTCAAAGATAATTAGATAGAAGAAATTATGTTGTCTGTATGTGACAAATCTTCAGAAAAAAGCATACATTAAACACATATCGACAGTAGAAAGAATGATTTTTTCTAAAGATCTTTCGAAGGATCTCACATCTATAGAAAAAACACTCATTCTATTGTCGATATGTGACATATCTTTAGAAAAAAGCAATCTTGTATATGTTATATATATATAAACTTGGTTTACTAATAATTTTACATGACTGATGTTTTTATCCATATGGCTCTTGATTATCAAGAAAACTTGCCGTCAAAATTAAATAATTTGTTACATAACGTCATATGTATATTCGGAAAAGATTTCACGAGAATTGTATTAAATACTCTATTCACCTTTAAAGTCTGAATATGTACATGAAAACTCTTCAGTTTTAAGTTTTAATGATAAAATTTCTCGCGTAAAGGAAAAACAGATTCTTAAGAATTATCGTTTAATGTAATATTTTAAAAATTAATATGGATAAATTGATTTAATGATTGTCGAATCGCATGAAAACATAAAGCTTTTTATTTAATGATCCTAGAATTATTAAAATTACTCAGAAATGCTAGGGATATTTTTAAGAAATAGTATTTTCTATGATTGTACATTTTTGTTAAATTTAAAATTTATATGAAATATAGATTGCAATTTCTATAAAATTATATATAAATTAAGACACTGAAAATTTCTCTTTTTCAATGTAGTAATTTTCATTATATCAAATAAAAATTTCATATTGCTATAGTAATAATATAGTTCATTAAAAAATTTAAAGCTCCGCCCAATACTGCATTTAAAACATTTAATTTTTTCGATCCTTGAAATTTTGACTTCTAAGCGTTCATTTGCTCATAAAAACCGATTGAACATGTTTTTTTGTTTGTGTGTGTGGTGTTCAGGAATATTCTTCTTTTTTACTATACAAATAATATTTCTGAAATTAAAAAGATAACTGAAAAATGAATCTTAATATTTACTAATTATTCAGGTTCTAAATTTAAATTTCAGTTATATTTCCTAATATTTATTTTAAATGATATTAATAATTTATCCTTTTCTCTCTCTCTCTCTCTTTTTCTCTGTAATATGTTTTTCTCTGATAAATTATAACAAACAAATTATTTAATAGGAGTTAAGCAAATAACTAAGATTGCAAATCTTTCCAAATTTTAAATTAACAAAATATTTAAATAGGCTTTTTTGGGGAAGGGCGATTATATACATATCACACTTCTTAAATTTTTTTTATTCAAATGACAGATACATCTTAACGAAAAAATATTTAAAAAAATTATAATGACATTGAGAAAATGTAATACACCACAGTATCACTTTATATTTATTCTCTATTACATAATGCAAATTTTTAATGAATCATTTTCATGTTTCATTCATAAACATTTTTTGGCTCTTATGGGTACGTTTTATTGTTAAGCTTCTCTTTAAGCAAGAGTTATAAGAAATGGTTTCAGTGTTACATTGTTTTTAATCCATTACCTTTTCTTATTTTTTAAACGCAATATGTATTACAGTAGAATATATTGCATCGCATGTAGCTTTTGACATTTTATTTTATAATATCATGCTTAGAAAGTATCTTGATGAAAGCTAATTCCATTAAGTGAATAAATATATTTCGATGATGGATGATCAGATGCTGAAAAAAATTTCTTAATGAGCTGATTTTAATTCGAACTATTGGTGGATAACTGCACCTTAAAATCAACGATTATTTAGAATATTTTCTGAATTTCACTCAAGTGGAAATTGGCGAGTAGTAATTGGAAGGAGTGATGCTGATGAAGGGAGTTGTGTAAAATTACATATGTCTGTAGAAATCTGTAACTCGATCCTGACTGATTACCAGAATCAGATGAATCCTTTGATGGTGTATAAATATTTATGAGAACAGGTTTTAACGCCTAGGTCGTGAAGCAATGGGGGACAGCAAAGCCCAATCTATAATTAGGACAACTTATCTTGTCAAATCAATACTGCATTTCTTCTCTTATTTTTCACCAGAGAAGAACATCACTTTGACAAAAGCGAAACAACATTTGTGTGGTATGTATGTCGAATATAATCCACGCGAATGATTGTGATTAGATGTAAATGAAAAATACCCTTAGAAGATACCGTTGCCATTCCCCAGTGATGAATAATCATACTATATATTAGATGTGCGTGATTCGTTAATTTGTTTCTGAAGAATAATTTTCCAACTCGAAATCTCCAATTTCTAATATTTCTTTTATTAGAGATTAAAATTGTTGCATTTAAAAATTAAAGCTATTTTAATAAAATAGTTCTTTATTCTTCAGAACAAAAACTGAAAGAGTTTAATTTAAAATTTAACTTAATAATATAGCATTTAAATTTTGATACTTATGAATTAAGTACATACTTTAAGCAAGAAAGGTCTATATCGCAACTGCAGCTTAGATATAACCAGCTGGTGAATTTTGAATTTTAGCTTTGATTAAGTCATGACATTTTTTTTTCTCACAGATTCTAATTTTTACTTCAATGTTTTGGCATCATAAAAGTGTATTTGTCAAACCAACACATTTATTTTCATTTGAGTAAAAAGTATTCATTTAGCAACTGCTATTGTAAAATAATACCTAAATGGACAATTGACTAGGTTGAATATGTGATTATGGAAATATATATATTTAAATTCTTAATTTAAATTATTCTCTCATTATTCTTATTATATCTCAACTGAGAATTACTTAATTAAATCGTTACTAAGCAATTCTTAGTAACAACTCAACCAATGATTTTTAAATACGCGAAACTTTTATTATAAATTTCTTTTAAAGAATATCATTATTTTGGATGAAAAAATTAACTTCAAGTATCCTTTTTTCAAAGTTAAAAATATTTGTCATTCGTATAACATTAAAAGAGATAATATTAAAAGTAATAGTAACATGTTATTGTACCAATGTAACTAATTAACTATAAACAAAATTAGTATACAGTAGAGCTTTAAAGTCACGAAAAAAATCTTAATAAAAGTTACTATCAATATTTATTATGTAATCGATTTTATGGACAGCCATTTTAGGATACAATAAATGTAATGATGCTATTTATAAACACATCTTCGATACACTTATTCATATAATCGTTATCATTCTGTATTGCAATATGAGGTTTTATGTCACTTAATGTAATGTCATCATTTACAAAACGTTTATTCAATTCAAAAGCAATTTCATAGTAATCGTCTAGCATTATTAATAATATGGTACGCCTTAATCTTTCTTTTCGTTAATAATCATATTGCTTTCATTATTTCAGAACATTCACGAACTATTGTAATAATCTAAAGCTCGGGTTTTTTGGAAATGGACAACGAACTGGAAGATTATTATCCATCATCTTGATTCTTATATACATAATAAAAGCTAATTTATATGAAATTGCATTAATTTAGATTGATCGTCGAAAAATTAAAGAAGTCTGTTAGATTAATATTTCACGTGATCAGTTAAGGAAGATCTTTAAAATTAGTTTTGTTTTACCACAGAAAGAGGATTCAAAGAAGTTGAAAACTGAATAACTTCCCAACAAGTAATATACTTTGCATACAAGAACAAAATTTTATTTTCTGCTGTGTCCTAAATAGGAGTGTAACCTTTCACCTGTTTGTGTTTTCTTCCTGAAGATCTGGAAAACCAGAAAAACATGATGGTGGTTCTAATCGAATCACATCATCTAACTCTTCTTCTAAACCTCCAGATCGTGTTCAATCATCATGATTCTGACCCAGAATCGGGGATGGAAACTTTGGAGAAATGAATTAGCGTGGGAGGATTGTATTTAGGATAAAATCTGTTTTGATTTTTATTTTTACCGGAGCAGTTTACATCAAGAAAGACTTTGTAGAGAACCGGTTGAACTAGAGGGAAAACGGAGTTTGCAAAAATTTTGAAGGACTACCTCTGCCCTTAATAGCTTAGGAATCATGCAAATATAACAATTTATTTTCTGTTCCATATTCGAAGGTGAATATAATTTCCACTTCCTAGTGAAGGTTTTTGTTATGAATTAGTGGGGAGTATAAGTGAGAGGGGTTTTGTTAGCTGACAGACCATAAATTATATTATTTGGCCATGAAATTTAATTACTTTGCTCTGTTTTCCAAGTCCTGAAGTGTGAGAAAAGATCTTGCAGATTTTTCATTAAATAAAGGGATTACAGTGACCTGACCTGTGGTATAGATTTGTTTTAATGAATGACAATTCTCTATGCTTGAAATAGGGCAAAATTAGAGAAACATTCTTTTAAATACTAAAGAAATCAAAGAAATAAGTAACTTTTGATTTAAAAAAGTTTTTTTAAATATAAAGTTTTTAAAATTCAGTTATTAGTATAATCAAATTATTAATAAAATAAATTTATATATTTAATTATTGATAATATAAATAATTTTATAGATATAATTAATTTTTTTAAAAACAACAAACAAAGATAAATATAATTTTGTTCAGCATATGATTTTAAATAGGCAATGTATGCTACAAACACGAATTAGGATTCTTATTATTCCTATAAATTACTTTTTAGTCTGTGTTGAAATTAATTATTATAATATTTTAACCCGTTTTTAAAAGGAATAATTGATTTTTAATATTAGATTTAGGTAAAACAGTTTTCAATTAATTTAGGTGCTTAAAATCTAATGCTAATTTTTAATTTTTATAATAAAGTCTAATTTATACCGGTACTCTTAAATAATTTTTATTTATATATACACATATGTATAATTAGCGATATATACATATTTTGATAACTATACAAAAACTTTCAATTTCTCATTTATTGTAATTTTTAAATTTAAATTTTTTACTCTTATGAGAAAGAATAATATTAAAATTTTATTATATGTCTGTAAATTTACTAGTGATTTTGTCTGTGTAGTGATAAATTGTACGTGGCACAAAAATATATTTAAAATAAACTTTTAATTATAGTAAATCCTGTTCGTATACAATATTAAACGAGCAGCATTCTCCTTGACAAATTTACAATCAATAGGTTTATAATTTTAGATAGTATTTTACAGTACTAAAATACTACCAATACTGAAAAAACATAATTAAAGTATTTCTACTCTTTTATTTTTAAAAAATGAGCATGCATGCTTTTACCCGCTGGACATTCCTTCTTATAAAAACCATTATTTGCTATTTTAAATAATATATTGGTGCAATTTTGTGGTTCAAGCATATTAATTAGAAACTTATGATAATTAAAATAGATGAAACGTTTGTACTCTTGGCATCAATTATTTTCATTGTCATTACGCTTGTTCCGCCATCAAGACAATGGACATTACACACTTGTAAAAGCAATGACAATCACTCTTGGGCTTCTTCGAAACAAACAACAAAACAATTATAACTCTTATTTTAATAAAGATTGATTTGACACGATGTCTCGAGGAAGCCTAACCAATTAGCGAAACATAGTTCTTATGTTTGAAATCAAAACATTGACTTGCGGGGTTGTGTTGTTTCCTTGCTTCTTCCAGCTGAAAATGCTGTCTAAATTTAGCCCCGAGTTTATTAGCGACAAGGGATAAAAAAATAGAAGCAAAATCCGATTTGCTTTAGGAAGCGTGACAGGATGCATTGTTTTCAAGAAGTATTATAGATAACTTATAACTTTTCAGAGTACATCTCGAAGTCACGTGTTTTACTTTGATGTCGTTGAACTCTCTGTTACGGTTTGCTTATTATTCCATTTTTTTATAGTTTTTTTGTTTTTATTGCTTTTATTAGAACGACAGACAACTCATGTTTAGACATCTGTTAAGATTTGTTGCCGGAACGAAGAACCAGATTATCAATTGTAGCTACTAAATTCGTAGGAGAAACTAGCATGGGAAAAGTAGGAAAACGTGATGTTCTTTGATAAAGTGATGTTTTCCGTAAAATATACATGAATTAAGTATATAAGATATTATAAATTACTTTTTTATTGGATTTTGTGATATTTGTTTTTTATTAATTGACTCGAAATCAGAAGCATAAGCACATATGTTAATTTTCAATATCTACAATATATATAAATTAATATAAATGCTAATTTCTTTAAATAAATCTCGAAATAATATGTCAATGGTCAAATTTCTAATATTTTTTTTACAATAAAATTAAGACTTTGGAATGTTCGGTCTTAATTTATAAAATATGTAATCATGAATTATTAAATGGAATACAATAGGAAACAGAAAATGACAGGATTAAAAGATATTTTTGAATGTAACAGGATACAAGAATAAGAATGTATTATATAGAATATAACAAGAAACATCAATTTTAGACTTGTTTCATCGTTAAAACATCCATTTTAGACATGGGCAATTGAATCCATGGAGAATTTAACATAAAGAGTTAGTAGCTATCCGCTAATTTATTACATTGAATTCTGTTTGAACTAAATGCTGATTATAGGTTCTGCATATATTATAAATCTATATTCCAAAAGTAAATAAAAACTTTATTCTTATTATTTTTCAAGTTCAGACTTTTTAATTGAACTCACTTTTTTGCCGTTTGTCTTTTTTATTTGAGGTATAAAATAGAAATAATGATTTTGAATTTTCAAGTTATTGCATTTCATTATAAACTGAACATTTGCTTAAGATTGATTTTAGTCAAACAAGAGGTAAAAGAGATAATTTATTTGGGCTGGCACTATCATATAAGTAGAGAAATGCTACAATTATTTATCATTTAAGTAAAAAAAATTATTTAGTCAACAAAGAAATAATAAGACAAAAAATAATTTATATTTAATAATAAAATTTTTTGTAAGTACAATAAATTATTAACAGCATTTATTCTTGAAGTCTTTATTTTCTTGAAAGTACTGATGACAGATTAACGATAGTAAAGAAAGTTATAGCTCTTATATTGTGATTTTAACGATTTACTGCGCCATAAATTAAATGATAAGTAAGGTTTTTCTTACTTTGAGGGAGCTAAGATTATAATTTAGATTATGAAATCCTTTATTTTTCAGAAAATTGTATACTTATTCGATGTTAAATAAAGGTTGCAAAATCAACACGAATACATTTTGAACGATATACAAGACTTTAAAATTACATTAATATTTTTAACAGTGAAAAAACTATAATTATTTAAAGATTTTTTAATTAAGAAATAGATAAGTGATGTTTAAATTTTAAACCTCTAAATGTCATCAGTTCTGAAAAATATTTAAACATCAAAAGTTAGACTTTCATTTGAAATACTTTTTTTTTATTTTGTATAGATTTAGGATGTAGTTCAATGAAAATATTTTATGAATATATAATCACATATTTAAATTTCCAAATCTCACCAGTTTTGAAGAGTATTTAAAAATTGAAAATTAGACTTTTATCTATTTATCTAAATATATTAAAAGCATTTAAACAAAATATCAACAAAAAATTTTTTATAATTGTTTTGAAATTTTGTTCGAAATACACCCTCATTTTAAATCTTCTGTGATTAAACGAGGTTTTTTTCAACTCAAACTCAAAGTTACGTTAATTAGATTGAGAGAATTAATTAAGCATAATTTCTAATGCATCCCCTCAACCTCAAAAATAAAGCAGAATTCCCTCTTAAATTTTGAAAAGTTTTTCGGATAATGGAAGAGGCCTTCAGGATTATTGTTTTAATACAATCAAATTAAGAAATATATTATTTTTAGTGAAATAAAATTTGTTAAATAATAAAATTTTTCATTGAATCACAAAAAAAGTTTAGGAAACATCATGGACTCTTAATAAACTTCAAGTATTATTTTTGGAATAAAAAATGCTATATTTCAGTAGGAAAATAAAAAATAACAAGAATTTTTGGGAGTTTATGAGATATTTTAAAATTAAATACATTTATTTATGGGTAAAAAAACAAGAAATTTGGACTATATTTATTTTACCTTTAATACAACTTTGATGCAAAAATTTTAAATCAATAAACCTTTATTTGGAAATTTTTAACGCAATATAAATATATGCGCACAAAATTTATTTTTATAGATAAAATAATCGTTGTAATTAAAAATAAACGAGGAAATTATTAGTAATTTATTTCTCTATTATAACAGATCAACTTAAATTACAAAGGAAGTTGCTTGTATGGAATGGCTTCACACTTAAATAATAATTTTTAAAGAAAATACATTTGTTATTATTAAAGAAAAACAAACTGTTTGAAATATTCAATTCAAAATACTTTTGTCTATTGACAAACACTGAAAATTAGTACCTTATTATCAGGATTATTATATTTTTTGCTGTTCCGAGCATAATTTCCTTATTAATTCCTCATTAAAGCCAATATCACTGTCATTATTTAATTAACATAAGATTGAGGTGTTAGAACAAAGGATTATTCTTTTAGCTCAATTACATTCTTTAGGAATTATATTATGTTCTAACAAAGGATTAAGTTCACTAATAACAAGTTGAAATAAACATTCAAATTAGAAACAGGTTTTATTACAATTTCTTTTATGAATTTTAGATAGTATGTATTACTTTAATAAAAGTTTTATACCTACGTATAAGTCAATATCAAATATTCGTTATATAAATATATTCTACTTCAATTTTTACAATTGTAATTCTTTTTTCTTTAAAAATATTTGTCTTCTATTTTCTTAAAGGTATAAAGATTTTTAAAGAGCATTAAGTAGAGTTACGTATATACTTTTCTTTACATAAATTTTGCAAGCACATGTTTTCATTAGTATTTAAATAAAATAAGGTTTTTTCACCAGAGTTATAATATTTTAGATCTTCAACAGAATTTCGCTACAGAAAATGTTTTAATCAAGCTTGTTTCAAATATTTATCAGTTAATGTTAATTAAAGCCTGTAAAATAATCAATGAAAATCTAAATAAAAAATAGCAACGTCCAAGAAGATATATATATGTTAAAAAAGAACCTTAATAATTAATTTCATTTTCTTCCTTAACAATTAATTTGTATACAAATTATTTACAAATTAAGTATTGTATAAAAAATGATGAAGTCACAACAAATAATGACTTTTTGTCTTATGGAAAAATTTGCAGCAATTTTTGTTATCACCCATTTTGACACGAAAAATGTTTCACTTATCAATTCTAGACCTTGAGATAGTTTGAAAGTTATACTCTAGAAAATACAATCACTATTTAATACACAAGGTATAACTAACAATTTCAATAGATTTTGCTCTAAAATATTATTTAATTCAAAATACAAAAGAATATATCTATAAATTAGATTAAAAATCTTTTTCTAAAACTGTAATTTTAAAATGTTAGAAATCAATTTAAAAAAACCCCTTAGTTAAGAACATCATAAACTAAATTGAAAATATGTTAATTTCTAACCGATATATACATACGTATTGCAATCTCATTCTTTTAAATTATCATTCATGAATTGTATTTCAAAAATAGTTTTCACGTAACCTTTTAAACTCCTAAATACTTTTCAATTCTATTTTCTAGAACTTTCCATCATATACGGCGTGCTATTTTTTTATTTCATTTTTGTGTTCCCATAAAACCGATTTCTCTTATTTTGTGGTTTCGTAATCCTTTCAAACAAGCCATCAAATGTCGTAGGCACAGCATGAACGTAAAGTAAATAAAAATTGTCCACTGAATCCATATGAATTCCGAGAATAGCACAGTGACATATTTTACGATGATCCGACATAATATTCATGAGCAAGGTCAGTGATGACCTGCGCCTGAATCAACCCCATAGGTAATTAGCGTCCCGAATCACGTCTTCTTTAACGTCACCAGCAATCGGCAAAGTAGACAGACACGACACAGGAGTTAACGTGAGAAACTTGGTTTTAAAACATCGGCGTGCTCGGCATTGTCGCTTTTACTTGTTTCTCCACCGTCCCCTTTGAACGACAGGACAAGTACCTGGCGAATTACCTCCAGGTAAGAAGACAGGATGTTCTGCACGTGCCACAGAAAATTTCCCATGGCCAGACATTCCTCTCTTTAATACAAATGTCTGCCGTTGTTACACTTAATCAAATTTTCGAATTTCAGACAAATTAGAGATCAAAATGTGAGATTAAATTTTCGGTTGCTCAAGGAATTCTTTTTATCACTTCTAGTTTGAGGCAATATTTAGAAGAAGAAATATATATATATATATATATATATATATATATATATATATATATATATATATATATATATATATATATATATATATATATATATATATATATATATATATATATATATATATATATATATATATATATATATATATATATATATATATATATATATATATATGTATACATTAAAAAACTTAATAAGGAAAGAATATTGTTTTTCTGAAGATAAATCACAAAATAATTTTAAAAACACTCAAAGTAAATTACAATTGATAGTAACCCATTGCATGTATAAAAAAGTATTTAAGAATGCAAACATAGGAAAATATTTTCGTCTGAAAAAGGAGTTCTCTTAAATCTTAAAATACATCGATATTGGAGATGTTTTCATGATTCCTCAAACACTAATATATCATTTCATAGAGATTAAACAGGCAATTATAATTGAAGTAAAAAACAGTATTTATTTGATTATGACTTCAAACATTATCAAATATCAAAATAATATTGTTTGAAGTAATTCCTATGTAGCTTTTCATGTATAAGCACTAACACACAAAATCTCTATTTATATATTTTATAACTTTTAATAACGATACTTAAAGTGTGATTAGAATCGCATATAAGTTTTATTATATCAGGTTGAACAGAAATTAAGTATTAATACTTTAAAATATTTACTTTTGTTTTGAAAAAGGGCAAACATTTTCTTTAATGGGAGATTAATTAAATTTTATTGATTTTTTTATATGTTATTAAGTTATAGTTAAAATTGTCTTTTTGGTTTTCTGAAACAGATTTTATTTTTTATATAATTGATTTTTAACCTATTAACATATCATTTTAAGGACCTTATATTTAAATAGGAATATTATGCATAAAATTTGTTTTTAATAAATCAAACTTTGAATTTTATATGAGATTATCATAAAGCGCTTTTACAGCTTTTTAGGATATATATTTTTAACTCAGTTACTTCATTACTATAATTATTATTCTAAATAATTCATTATTTCCAATTGAATTATCTTTAATACATTGAATATATACTATATTATTCAATGTATTAAAGATAATTCAATTTATATATATATATATATATATATATATATATATATATATATATATATATATATATATATATATATATATATATATATATATATATATATATATATATATATATATATATATATATATATATATATATATATATATATATATATATATATATATATATATATATATATATATATATATATATATATATATATATATATATATATATATATATATATATATATATATATATATATATATATATATATATATATATATATATATATATATATATATATATATATATATATATATAATATTGTTTGCATCAATTTTCTTATGTTAAAAGAGTAATAATTTTTATGATTAAAAGTTTTTCAAGAAAGTTTTAAAGTAGATGAGATACAAGAAAATCTAATGTTAAAATGCACTTTATTAATTACATTTTTTGGGGGAAATTTAAATTACATTAATTCGTAATTCAAATATGCGTGACTTATTTCAAGCCTTAATATCTTTGTGATAGTTCGTGACAAAATCATCCCAGTCTTTATAAATTATTTGAAAGTTTTCTTAACATTTTTATGTGATTAGGTGATAAAACTTATTTATTGCTTACAATCTGAGAGAAACGTGTTTATACGAAAACTTAAAAAAGACTACTCTTGATATATAATCTTCCTCAACTGTAACTATCATTGCATTAATCACCATTTTCTTGCTTTTATTTTTAAATTCATCAATCAGGAAATTTAATTAAATATTTTTTACTATCACTCACGATAGCGTCAAAGATCAATTACCTTAAATTAAAAATTGACGCTGAACTAATTGTGTACTTGTGTGTAGTCAATTTATAATTGATGAAAACTTTACACAAGAGTATTTACATTATTTAAAGTATCAGTTTTGTTTTTAAGAAATTTTTAATGCTTTTTAGAAGATTAGCTAAAGATATTACTTATAACAGCCAATATTAAATGTAATTTTATGTCAAATAATTTTTACAAAATTTTTTTAAGAATTTCCAAAGGAAAATTTATGAAAGGAAAATTAATTAAGAAATTTAATTACCTACAACCATATATAATATAGTATGA
The DNA here is from genome assembly GCA_037975125.1 of Latrodectus hesperus. Classification (NCBI taxonomy): domain Eukaryota; kingdom Metazoa; phylum Arthropoda; class Arachnida; order Araneae; family Theridiidae; genus Latrodectus; species Latrodectus hesperus. The sequence goes on from CM075860.1 coordinate 61,404,811, forward strand.
GAAATAAGCTACTTAGAGAATATAAATTACTACAGTAAACTTTGAAATCACTTTATATTTATTTACATTATAAAGTGATTTCAAAATTTATGCATCCTAATTGATACATATATATTAAAAATGGACGGATCAAACCATTTTTATCCAAAAAATGTCTTTGTATCATAGGTTATGGTCTCTATCTTCAAACTATTTTAAAACAGCATTTATTGTAAAAAATTGGTTGTTTAGTCAAAATAAATCAGTAATTTTACAAAAATGAACTAATTAGTATGCAGAATGTTTAGTAAATAAACATTGATGTGTTATCCTGAAAATATCCGTTCCATTAATGAAATATGTAAAAATAACGTTATCCAACTGTTCAAATAAAACATGTTTGTTCAATGTTTAGAGTGCTTGAAGCTAAGAATGACTCAAACATAAATACTCGTTAGAATTAAATATCTATTTTAAGGAATGTAATTTTGAAGAACATAATTTTTTATTTTTTATGAAGTTGGGTTCTATCAGATTGAGAGATACTTTGATGAGAGATATGAAAAAGTTCAAGAGTAATTTTTTGATAAGAGACGAAGGATCGATGCTTTGCTCTTATCTATAGATAAAATGCATGAAAATATAAATATCAAAAATAATATGTGTTGCATAACCACGTTGATTCCATTGACACAGACTGAGGAACTTAGATTCTTAACCCCAAAATGGAGCATTAAAATTCTTTCATAAAACGCCTCACAAGTATCAATTATAATCATCACTGAAAGACGGATTGGTACTCAAACTGATGCTATCATCCAGATCTGAAGCAACACATCTCAGAATAGTATTGCGAAAGATGCATACCCATCCCTCGCTACAAGGTTTTCCAAAGGATTAAGGAGCGTGCTATGACCAGCTGTGAAAATCGTGGCTGATTACAAGTGAATCATGACCAATTGATGAACCAAGGTGTTGGCAACATGCTGTGGTTATAAGCCAATAATACGCAATATTGCTAATTACACTTTTGATCTTGCTACTGATAGAGAAAGAATAAAAGCAAATGAATTTCAACAGCTGATAAGTTCATTGTACTGTAATGTTGTTAAGTAGTTGGCATTGTTCAGATGCCTCTTAGAAAAAATGATAAGCAGATTTAGTTTATTGACTAATTAAAAAGAATATTTATTTGAAAAACAGTCACATATTTTAATGTTTATTGTCTGAGTATTAAATATTATTAAGAAAGATTTTTCATATTTTTTTCAATAATTCTTAAGAAGCGAGAAATGGTTTTACCATTCCTCCAATTTCAATAAAGTATAACTTTAAATTTCGTTGCTATAGTGTTATTAAATAATTGATGTCATTTCCAGAGAAATTTCCAAAAATGAATTCTTTTGTCTAAAACAACTTTTTGAGAATACTTGTTTCCTTTTAATGGATTTCATCACAGTTTCTATCTTGAGATTAGAGTTAAGCAAATAAAGGTTGTTTAAATCCGTAGAATTTTTTATTATAGATATTTGTAAAAGAAAATACAGCACATTTATTAAACCAGGCAAAATATATGAGAACAGATACAAGGAATTATATAAAATTATGAAAAATATCTCTAATTAAATACCGATACAATAAATCCAACTAATGTAGGTATAAATACTAAATGCTCAGTTAAAATTTTATAGGCGTTTATAAAAAGCCTTAAATCGTCGTCTTTACTTTATTGTTGCTCAAATTCAAATCAACAAATTCAAAAATTTCTGTATTGATTTAATTTAATTTTAAACATAGTCTAAAATTAATTATAAATTGTTAATGTATATGGTTTTAGTTGATAAACTGTTATTTAATAGTTTATATTTAGTATTCATAACTTTATTTTTTTTAAAAAAATACCCTAATGATGTTTTAAGTATTTCCTAAAAATTTTGTTTCACAATTTTATAATTAGTAAATACTCAAATTTCCAACATTGTGTGAAACTTATGATAAGAAAATTTGTGATCGCTGTATATGGTATGAACTAATATTTGTGACTCTAAATTTCTCATAAATTTCATGTATAGTGAAGTTGATGAATTCTTTAATATTTGTTCCAAACATTACAATAACACTTATTTAAAATAAGTCTGAATAAAAAATAGTTGAAAAACTTATAGTAACCTAGTTGAAAAAACTTCTAATATTATCAGTTCGTTAAGTAAATCGATATCTATTTGTGAAGTTGAAATTCCAACATTTATCCGACACTGAGATTACTCAAAGTCTACATTATTAGCGTTTGAACCAAGTAAATTCGTATTTAATGAATCTATTAGTATTTTAATACAGCAGAAATTTACTTATTTATGTTTTGATAAAATCTTTCATAATCATTCAGGAATATCTTATTGCCAGTGCAATTTCCCGATAATGCTAAAGTTATTTCCTGGTGAAATGTGTTGCTTACATATCTTAAGGCTATGAAATAGTTTAAATGAGGAAAAAAAAAAGTAATGATGCTCCCAAAGTATCTTGAAATGGGAAAGTGTAACTTATTGAAGCTTATCGACACTTAATGATTGAAAGTTTCCATTGCATTTAATTTTACTTGCCGAAGGATGGATATAAGGAAAGCGAAATGACATTTTTTGAATGTCAAGTGACCCTTTGCCTACCCTAGATAGCTCCAACCATCCATAAACCTACTAGCGCCTGGAACAAAAGATTCCTTCCGGTACCCCTCCCCCACCAGTATCCGTATCCGCAAACGCCACGCGGACCCAGAAAAGCGTGACAACGCCTTCTAAAAAAGGCATTGCCTCTTATGGGCGCCATTTTTATTTTTAATAATGATTCTACGGAAAATCGTGGGTGGAATATTTTAATATCTGCTGCCATTTTGGTTGAAGAAATTTAATCCTGAAATTTCCTAAAGATAAAATTTGTTAAATATCTTTTTGTTAAATCTATATTTGGTACACATTTTAATTATAAAATCTTTGGTGTGCAAACTACTAATAAATATTTTGTTACATTTTTGTGATGAAATGTTCACATTATAAAACAAAAGAAATTTTAAAGCAGAAAAGAAAATGGTTGTACTTCTCAAAATGTTCCAATGAAGAAGTTTGTTAAGTACGGGAAGTGAATCAAAAAATGTGTTTCCTATAAATTAAAGTAGCGCGTATAAACTATTACCCTACTTTTATTTACTGGGAAAGTTGAACATAATATCAGCATTGCATCTCATTTGAAATGTTTATCGAAAGCGAAACTTCAACCACTTATAAAAAAGACTTAATGGTAACAATCATTAACAATAGATAAAATTGTAAAAAATTGCCAATTTTTAGTCTTAAATTGTTCTATTGTTTAAGTAACTGGTTTTGAAATAACATCAGATATATTCATAAGATAAAAAAAATTAATATGAAGCGACTAGATATTCTAGTATAAGAAGAAAATTTTAAAAATACATGAATTACTTTTGCTAAGAATATTTTGGATTTTAAACACTTCATTTAAACATATCTTGGTTTTTAATAGAGTTAACATTTTTTTAAAATTCAAATGTTCATTTTTTTAATAGTAAACTTTTCTGAAGAATTTATTATCAAGAGAAAGCTATATTCTTTAAATGTAATACACTAGATGAAAAATAATTTTCAAAATAAAAATATATGTAGAACTACTTTTTGTTCGACTTGTTATCAGAGGTAGGGATAAACAATAAGAAAATGCATGAGTCCCATTAAAATCATATACATTTTTGATAAAATTTAAGTGCCAAATTAATACAGAGTACAATCTTTTTTAGTAAAAGTAATGCTTCAAATTTTTTTGATGATATAAGCTTTGAAAGAACGCTTCTTTTTTGATATTAATAAAGTAGAAACATGTAGGTCAAAGCGACCTACATGTTTCTTAAAAATTCAAGTATTTTTATTATTATTACTATTATTTACTGCTAGCACAATAAAGCGAAATTACTAACTAAATGGTTGATGCATTCCTCCAGTTCAAACATTCGTGGGTTTGGTTTCTATCTCAAACTTTTATTTAGTGATTCGGTATTTGTTTCAAATTATATAAGTTGTGTAAAATGTACTACTCTTATACAAAAAAAGAGGTTCTTGAAAAGCAAATCAAACAATTTGCTTAGTGAAACTAAACTCAGTGTAACAAAATTTATATTTTAATATAACTTGTTTAATTTTTATGCAACTTAAATATTAAAACATTCTTTGATAAACATTTCTAGCCGATTAGATCTCTAATATAAACAACATAAATGAATCTGTAATGTTTGTTTAATGATGAATGTTTTTATCAGAAAAACTTAAAATAACAAATTATTTAGGTGATTCCACATTGAAATGGATTTCTGAATCTCAATAATAGTGCTACATAAATATTGCAGAACATCTGAAATAAACAAATGTCTTAATGCAGTAATTCAAGTGAAATTCCTTTCGTTAAGAATTTAAAACCGTTTTACAATACAACAAAATATGTGTTTGATAAATTGAAGTATTTGTTTACATTTTATTATGCATTTTATTGTTTTCAAATTACCAGCAAAATTATTTAAGAACAAAAGCATACGTTAAAACGTTAAAAATTTTCTTTAAAAAAGTTTTATATTTTTTCACATTTAATTAAAAATGAAAACTTCTGGGATAAATTTGACTCGATTTTTGCTGGGAAAAAAAAAACGTAATCCAAATTAAAAGGAAAGTTTCATTGAATTTTGATATTTAATTACAATAATGAGCAATGTAAAATTTTCTGTAATAGATAGATAGTTATTTAAAGGTAAATAGAAGAGCACAAAATGTACTTATAATCTCAAAAATTTATCATATTATTCTTTATACTATATTGCTCGAGGAAAGATACTTATTGATAAGCGTTTTTGCAAAAATAATGGAATATGAAAATATTTTTCGTTTCTTTTACCTTTCGAAAAAAAAGCTTTTTTTCTAAAATTGATGCAATTTTTTGTGTCAAACGATCCTGTGAATGATATGAATATAATAATGTGCTTAGTAAAGACATTTATGTTATTGCGATTACGAAAAAGTTTTTTTATCGTTAAAGAATATTATTAAAAGAAATACAGTTATAGTTAACGGGAATTATATATCATGTGGTAAATGTGTCGCATAAAAGAGAAGTAAAATACAGTATTTTAAAAATTAAGAAGTTTTGAAGTCATAATAGCCATTTAATATAATAAAATTATTGGAAAGATATAAATTTAATATCAAAAATTACTAATTTTTTAAAGACGACTGCTTAAAATATCTGAGACATAAATAACTTAAAGAAAAATGTTGTTAATATTCAGTAATAAATCTTCCTTTTGAGCTATTTACGATTCTAAATTTTGACGCTGCATTGAATTCTGCACATGCGCAATAATTTTATAAATGTACATTGAAATAAGCATGATGAGAGTTTTTAATGCTATTTTTGCTGTTATAATTTATAGGCAGCTGGATTTTTTACATATTATTTACTTTATTTTATCATTAGTACTAAAGAAAGAGTATTTAAGAATTATGGATTTACAGTTTTAACTATCAAATAAAAAGTATATATATATATATATATATATATATATATATATATATATATATATATATATATGTATATATATATATATATATATATATATATATATATATATATATATATATATATATATATATATATATATATATATATATATATATATATATATATATATATATATATATATATATATATCGTTATGTAACTACATTTCAGTGTCACATAATAAAATCAATTATATAACTTACTAAAACTTCAGCACTTATTCCATTAACTGTAAAATTTAAAGACTTTGGTAAATTGATATCTAAATGTGGATTAAAAAGTTAAGAGTTCACATTTTGTTGTTTTTATACACATAACATCGTAATTTTGCGGAAAAAGTATATTTTCAAATGCATTATTAATTTGATTAAATACGCTGATTTTCTGTAAAATGCCTTACATATATGCATAAAAATTAAGTATTGTTTAAGCCAGTTGAATATTATTTTATGCATTCAGAGCAACATTTTAAATTAATTGCTTATGTGGCAGAGAAAATTCCTATTTTATGATTTAAATTATTTTTATAAATCAAAGAATAATGAATTTGAAATTTAAATAAATTGTTTGTTTGCGAATCCCTTAACTAAAGGAATAAAGTGAAAAATAATGTTTTTACAACAGTATACACAGGAAAAAAACAAATAGGAAAAATAAAGCCAATTCTATATTTTGCCTTGCTACATAACTTGTTATAGGTTTTTATCGACCAAATATTATTTACGATTCTTTCAAAGTAATAATCATTACTTGTGCTTTGACAAAGAATAATTAATTTTAAAGATCCTTACATATTATCCTTAAACTTAACGTCAAATGAATTTTTTTATTTTAAACCAGCATTTACATTTTGGCATTACAATAGAAAATAACGAACTTATGGGACAGTACACATGCATATAATTATTTCAAGGCAAACATTCTAGTTTCTTTCTTAAGCGAATACTTAATACAGAATAGAGTTCATGGTCACAGTTTATTCGATGGAAAATGGTCTTTTGGGGTGAACACACCTAATTATCTGCGTCAATTGTCATCGCTGTGGCTCTCCAAAATGTTATGTTGACAGGGATGGCAATTCCATTTTCAGAGTCATTATTTTAATTTATCTACTGGATGTTATTGGACAATAGAATAAAATTGTTCTTTTGTCATATCTCCGAACCGTATAATTTAAATTATAGAAAATGTCAGAAACATTGAAATTATTGGTGAAGTTTGTGAATTGCGGTTTTTATATATACCATATTCTTTTAACTTTTCATTTTGTAAACCATTAAATTATTTAAGAGAATTTAGCCTTAAAGCAATGCGAAGTATTTAAGAATTGATTAATTTATATTCAAGTTCAAAAGTTTGCCAATCATATTTGTTTATTTATTCATTTAGGTTTTTCATATTGACTTAAAGAAACAAACTCTGTGTTAAAATATGTATTGTAAACACCTTATAAATTGAATGAAATTAATTCACATTTAAATTATGATTTCCATACATTTATAGTTTTTCTTATCTAAATTCTTTGTAATTAATTATTATGTAAAAAAATACTAAAGTACAATTAGATAGTCAGTAGTTAAAATAATAATAATTTTGAATTATCAATTATTTTTTTATCAAAATGTTAGTTTTGATAAATCAAATTTCATGTTAATGTTTTGTATTCAAAATTTTCGATTATTTTATTATTTTCATCAAATTTTGGCAATTATAATTCAAAACATTACAATTAATTTTGATGTTATGAGTTTATAAATTAATGGGAGTGATTTCTTAATTTCAACAAATCTGAGAAATTATAACTATTTGAAATTTTGATAAATATTTCAACTGAATTAAACGGTGCACTTTTATTGTATTATTAATTTGCTTTATATATATATATATATATATGTATATTAATTTGCATTTTATATTACATTTAGTTAATATTTGCTTTCAAAAATTGAAATTTCTTTTCAGTATTTGTTTTATGATGTAAATATTAAGAGAAATTCAATGTTGCTGTACTAAAAAGAAAAAAGAGATTTTTTTTCTCTAAAAGTATATAAACGTAACAATTATAAACTGAAAAATAACAGAAGAAAAACTTATATGTACTTCTATAATAATCAAAATTCAATCTTGAAATTTAATTTCTTCGATTGGGTATGACTCTTGTCGTAATTTAAACTATAATAATTTAACTGTATTGAAGTGGTAAGGAATTTCAAATTTTTGAAAAAGAAAAATAATTTTTAGACCGTAACATAAATTTCAATTTTATGTTTTATAAATTCATATTAATAATATAATTTTAAATTTTTATATAATTGTAATGCGAATTAAAATTTTATATATAATTGGTGATCAAGATTTTAGATTTTAAAATTGAATTCAAAACAAGACATTCTGATGGAGATCGGTTGTTTAAAAAATAAAAAAATTTCAGTATTATAATTCCTCTCAAACATTAAATAGATAACTGGTTTTACGATTCACACAAGAAGTAATCAGTTTTAAATGAATGAAGAAAAAATATTATAGAAACAATATTGTTATATTTTTGATATGCTTTGAAAGAAATATAAATTTAGGTTTAAAATACCTAAAATGACTTGAAATAATTCTATTATTTTATGTTTCCATAATTAAATAACAGTAACTAAATTTTAATTTAATTATTGATTTGAAATTGAAGTAACATTTATTTCACGAGTTTAAAATTTTTCTTATTGTAAAATGTTCAATATTTAATAAAATCCAACCTGTATAATATTAAATATTTTGTTACAATACATTTATGGTTATAATATATGAAATTATATATATATAAATTAAATATTGTGTGTGCATTACATATTGCATCAGTGTATCAATCACTATGAACAATATATAATATACAATATTGAATTAAAATTAAAATATTATTTATATGATATATTTTAATCATTTTGAATTTAAATAAAAATATGAAAATCTAAGTAACATAAACGAGCGAGCATTCAAAATACTTTTTTTCTGGAAATTAAATACACCCTTTCAATAAAAAGCCTTTTGCTTGGAAATATTTGTGGTAAATTGTATCTGGTATCATAAAGAAATTTCTATATGATTTAACAATAAATTGAGTAATATATATATATATATATATATATATATATATATATATATATATATATATATATATATATATATATATATATATATATATATATATATATATATATATATACATATATATATAAATATATAAATATATAAAATATGAATTTTTTTATTGTAAATTATTTAAGAAAATTTCCTTATATTATGCTTTTAATTGAAATGATCAAAACATAATATATCAGTTATGAACAAAAATTTAATAATAATGAATTTAAAAAAAACTTAATTTTTTCTTGTGTAAAAATTGTGTTTATTTTGCACTTAAAATTATCTCTATCAGTAAAAATAATTTTTTCTCATATTATGAATTAAAATTTGTTCACATTAAACAATTTATTTTTATCTTGAATTTAAAGATATTAATTTTTTAGTTGATGAATTTCTAGTTTGAAAGTAAAATTTTATAATTATAACGATCAATTATAAATATGGACATTATTTCTAGTGTATGGTTGAACGTTATTAAACATTGCTTTGATTATAAGGTTAAGCTAAAATTGCAGACATTTTAAAAATACAAATTTTTAATAATTTTCTTAATGAACTTACTTAAAATATCTCTATTTACTTATATAATAAATAAAAATCCAAAAAATTGCCTTTCTCTTTTAAAGATAAGCAAACAAACATACAAAACGTTTCATTCTAAAAATCCAGTTGGTGATTGGTACTATTTCCAACATGATATTCTAAAACACCAAATAATTTTAATAATATTCATTTTCAACCAACGCTTTAGTTGATTTGACGTCCATAAAAAAAAGTGCTAAACAACAGCGCGCGAAATCGGGAAGGGTATTTAGGATCACTTACCTGGTCATTGCACGCGTTGCTGTTTTTCACTGCCGTATATCCCAAACGGCTTTTTCCGTTCAATGCTCTTGCTTCTACCAAGCCTTCTGTGTTGATGAAGAACACCTTTCTACTTTGGGGGAAGGGAGACTTCTTCTCGAGATGGTGTCTTAGAAGCAACTAGTTCTTCTTCATCTTCAACCACCGAACTCTTCAGATCTTCACTCATATTATACGCATTGATACGATAGAACGAGTGTTAGTAAAGGGGAAAAAAAAGAGAATGCTTTTCCCCCAAATCTCTCTACCTGACGGTTTAGGGTTGCCACGTTTTCAAATAACCTTAGTTCCTGTCAATATTCGGTTGTTACGCCAAAGTTTATAAAATTATATGTATTTATTTCATTTGCTTTATATTTTGGAGTCAATTTTGAGAATTTGAAAGTTTTGTTTCTGTCACTAAAACTATGTTTCCTAGAGATTTTTGCAATTTGGATTATAATATTTCTTTCTTGTAGTTTTTCACTTATTTTATTTTATTCAATGCATAAAATTTAATTACTTAAAATAGTTAACCATTAAAACTGCTTAAATTTTCATTAAATATTCATTAATCATTAAGTATTCATTAATTAAATATTCATTAAATAGTTAAGGGAAAAATTTAAATAATTAATGGTAAGCTAAATATAATAGAAAGTTTGATGTTTTTTGAGTGATTGGTCTTACATAACAGATTAAAGTAATATCTAATGATTAAAAATATTTTATTAAGGTACCATCAGGTAAAAAATGAAATAAAAACTTTTTAAGTCAAGGCAAAACTATTAAACTAATATTCTGTTATTAACTAAGAAGATAGCGCACGAATTAGAAAAAAGTATCGCACTTCTTATTTAATTTTTGTACCTATTATTCTATACTATCAAATATTCCTGAATAACATTGCTATTAAAGGTCCAAAAGACATTGTCCAATATTATTATATGCTATTTAAAAAGGCTTTATATTTTAATTTCATTCCTATACAAAATAATTTTTTAAATGCCAAGAAAATTAACATTTTCGACATATTTATAACTTGTCTTAAGAAAACAAGTCATAAAAATGTATCGAAGAATTTATTTAAAGGTTATTTACTTTCCATTTCAATGCTATCGATGCGCGCGCGCGACCATATTATTCTAATCCACAGTTTTTATGATTATATTCAGAGCTTTTACCACTCTAAATATTTATACATGCAATAATAAATAAATCAATGACATTTACCAAACTCCCAATTATACAGTTTATAAATCAGTAAAAAATATTTAAAAATGAAACTATTATTGGTTAAATAAAAGTTTTTTTGATAAATTCTTTTAGGTATTTATATGTACTTCTTACAGTAACACCCTAAGGGTTTTTTTTTGTCAAGAGGAGTTTTCATAATTTTTTTTTCCATTTCATTTTTTCTAAGTTTTTCCTTTCCCGATTTCAACTTAGACACTAAGCAAAAATTTAAGAAAAAAATGTTCAGTCATTAAAATTTAAAAAAACGTTTTTGAAAATTAAATAATTAAGAATGGACTGTAAAACTAGTTTTGGAATTATAAATGCTTTTTATTTATTAATTTATATAATTTATTGAATTATATTTAAATTTTTTTAAATTCCAAATAATTTTTTTTACATTTGAATTAATATATACTCGTTTTATGTTTTGAAAAGATATCAGGAATTACTGAAACCTCATTGAAGAATTTTTTTAAGTTAAATTTTAATAATCTGACCTTCTTTGGAAAAAATATAAATAGCTCAAATTCAAAGCTTTCTTTACAGTTTTCTTCCTCCCAGCCTGTCTAGTGATCAAAGTGCTTAACTGCGGATAGGGAGGCCCCGGGTTCGAATCCCAGTTCGGGCATAAATGTGCTTTCTCTCTCTGTCTATCCTGTCTTTGTCTTTTATTTGTATGAATGGGTTGTGAAAGGTTGCCTTCCCTATAAACGGGTTTTTATGGCATACTTGTACTGAGAAAATCGGACTCTACATCAAAATATGGTTCAATTGGAAAAACAGAGCAGTGCACCCCATAATGTCAGCCTAGCTGGCACAAGACAACAACAACCATTTTTTATAACTCTGATTATAACAAAAATAAAAATATTTGGTTTTTAATACTGAGAAAAATGTTTTTCAGATCTATATTACGAATGTATAAATGGATGAAAAAAATCATCTATTTGAGAGGAAAACATTTTCTTACGTCAATCTTTCAGATATTCAATATATAAAATCAAAAGTTAGGAAATCAGTGATAAAGACATTATTTTGTAACAGGAATTAATCAAAATTTTAACTGCCTGTAAAGCCTTCTTTTAATAAAATAGTCAGAAAATGGAATGCTATTTTATAAATTCACTTCACAGAACCTGCAACTGTGCAATATTTAAATAAACCTATAACAAAAACCTTAATATTATCATAAAAAACGTGAGAAGCTCATAAAATATTATAATTGTAACATTTTACTCAAATGGCATTAAGAAGATTTGTAATATTGAGTATCTGATCTTTAAAATTAGAGTTCGATTTCTAAAATTTTGAAAGGAGAAAAAGAAGGGAATGTAATAAAACATGTTCAATATGTATCAGTACTTAGCTGATTATTTATTGTAATTACTACATGTGACAAAATTTCATAACGGTTAATCTTTCAGATTTTACGTTATAAAATTACGTAAATTAATAATTATAATCAAATTTCATATCAAATTAAGCTAACTATCTTCCTCGTTTAAAAGTCTTTCCTTTCAGTGAAAGTGTATAAAAAGAAATTTATTTAAAAATCAGAGTAAAATTCTTGACTGTTTTATATGAAACTAGTGGATAATAAAAATGGAATTCCTTTATTTACGTTTAAAGAACTCTTACAATCTTTAAAGGATAAAGACACGAAGCCAAATAACTTCTTTACGTGAGCAGTTTCTTCTGAAAATAAGAGTGTTTTCAACTGTGGTTTTTATCAAATTTTAATAAAGTAGTAGTATTTCACTACAGCTGTCTTAAAAATGCCGAAAATAAATCTTTCATTTCTATGAGTTTTATTGTAGATCTGAATTTTCATTCTTAAATATGATTAATTATACCTCAGTTGAAATTATTTCAATGTTTTACTCATCATAAACTCTTGCTTAAAATATAACTCTTGCTTAAAATAATTACTTTATAATTTTTTCTGTATATTTAAGTAGATTTTTTGTAGATTTAATAAATTATAATTTATATGAATAACAAACAAAAATTTTTTTTCGTTTTCGTTATATAATCCACATTTTTATAACTTAAGAAAACAGCAATAAAATAAAAGTAAAAATAAATTTAATGTTTATTATTTGATAACTCAAATTTAATTAAAAACTGCTTATATTCCAAAAAAATATAATGCTTATTTCGATGTTTTAGTAATTTCATTATCTTTGTAGTATTCTGTATATAGAACTACTTTATTCATTGAGAAAAGGCAATTATTTTAAATAAAGAAATATGATAAAATAAATATCAGTAAAATAAAGGTACTTTGTTATGGAGAAAGTACATTTCTTTCTGTTGAATGTTTGAAGAAATTAGAAATTAAAGCGTTCATTATCAAGTTGATCATTATTTTATTTTAAATAACAAAAATACAACTGATAAAAAAATACCACTTACGAAAAAATTACAAGAAAATATTTTTTTTACGTTTTATTTTTATAACATACAAATAAACAATTAAATCTCGGCTATAAATTGGCAGAACGCACTAAATGCTTCATTCTGGCTCTTTTTCTGGCGCCAAGTATTGTAGTTGGCGCATGCACGCACCTGGCGAATAGGAACCTCTATCACACCTGTTGCCGACGTCAGACTACAAGGGGGCTTTTATGAGGGAAAACCAGTGTTTTGAATTGAAATGCACCTGGCACCCTGGAAAGCGAGAGTGTAACTGTGTGTCTGCGTTTCATCTGGAAAAAGCTATTATGTAAACATTTTAAGATTCAAGGAAATCTAAATTGCTCATTGCAAAATAAAAATTAAATTTTACTATCATTAATAATAGATTAAAAATTCTGGTTCGTTTGTTTTCTTTTTGTTTCAAATATTTTAATAAAGCAATTTTGATACTTTTTAAAAAAATTGATTCGGACTTTTCTTCTTAGAATGAATTCACTGTAATATATCACATTGTATATGTAAACATATATATATATATATATATATATATATATATATATATATATATATATATATATATATATATATATATATATATATATATATATATATATATATATATATATATATATATATATATATATATATATATATATATATATATATATATATATATATATATATATATATATATATATATATATATATATATATATATATATACTTAGTATATTCGTCAGGAAAAAATTAATAAATATATAAAATTAGCAGAATATATATGGTAAAATTTAAAATAAATAAAAATGTGCACGAATAACAGAGAAGCTCAGCTTTTATATATTTATATGCTAGTTTTATATATATATAAATAACTAGCGTAATTCTAGCATGATTCTTTTTGTTTATAATTTTACTAATATTTAACCAGAAGGGGAGAAAACATTTTTCCTGTTTTTTTTCATAATTGGTAGAGGTAATAAACACTATGCATACATTTTGGCATCTATCTCTTTACAAAAATGTTAAGTTAATCCTTTTTCCTTAATTTTAAAGTCAAAAAACTTTTATAAATTGGTTAATTTGTAAGTTGATTAGAAAGTGCTTGGTAAGAGGCATTTTATTGCATAACTGAAAGAAAAGAGATGTTGATAATGCACAAAAAAATCTGATAAAATTTTTTATTTAGGGGAACGAAAAATGTATGGTAAGAGGCTTATAATGTTTTTCTTTTTTGTAAAAAATAAAAGAGTTCTCTTTTAGAAGTATATGGCTAAGTATAACAATAAGAAAATTGAGAAATAAAAATCTAGCAATGGGATATTCATTTTAATTCACCCATTTCCACAAGCTTACGGAGACTATTTTCGGTGCTTAAAAATAGCATAAACGGTTGTAAACATAAAAAAGATTTTTATTTGAAATTAAGTGAATTTAAATGCTTTAAAAACATTTCACATGTATTACCATGAATAAAATTCCATTCTATTTGTCTTTTTTCAAAATTTTCCAGAAAAAATCCTTTGGAGGAAAATTTCTGACAAACCAATTCAGGAAAACTCTAAATTTCTTATTAAAAGTAAAAACATTTAACAATTTCTAGATACAATTTGTTTTTTAACATGAATGGATTAATAAAGGAAATAAAAGAAAAAACTAAAATCATCTATTTATTATTTGTTTTGAAATAATCTATGATATAACCATAATCATTTTCAAAAACTGTTACTCATTTACATAGTTCTCGTTACATTCATATCGAAAATTTGTTTCAGTATAGAAAATTTCAGAATAGCTTCCTTTATGTTCAAACGAAATTTGAAATTGCAATATGCGAAATTATTTAATAAAAATATGAAATTTTAATATAGAATAGTAAAAAAATATTTTTAATCTAGCTTATTAATATTTTTTTAAAAATTATATCTGGTCTCCCTTTCAGCGCTGTAGGAAAAGCTTAGTGAGTTCTAGAACATGTTAAAATACACAGAAAAATGTATTTGAAAATCACTTTAATGAAACCGTTTAATTTTTTTCCATTCTCTTTCTGAAAAGCTTATAAATGTTAGAGCAATAAATTGATTCAAAGGATGTGAATATTACATTACATGAAGATTTGATTTCGCGTTTTATTTTTTCATCAATTAATCTATTACCTGTATTTGTAAATGATCAACATTCTTGAATTTAATTGATATGAATAGAGTCTCTATTCTATGAGTATGCCAGATTTTTGTCTTGAGTTGAATTTAGGGCAGCTGCATGAAATGGAATGAAACTTTATGTCAGGATATTGGTCTTTGGTTAACGAGAAACATAGGCAGTGCATCATTTGAAAATTCTGGTTGCTTCGTTTATAATTCATTCAAGTCATTGCTGATTTCATTTCCCTTTAACGTTCTTTATATCATGAAACACATCATTTCGAAACTTTACTGACTTCAAGAATAGGATAGTTTGTTACTTTTAAACATTTAAAAATTATTATCTATATGTAATGTTTAAGACTAGAGAAAAATATGTGCTCATTCTTTCTACAGTCTAACAGTTGAACTATTATTTAGCGAAATAACATTTACATTTTTTTTTTTTGAAAAATGTTTTCATCAATTTCAGCGAACGTATTTTCGTATTCTCCAATAGACCACTGATCAGAAATGCCGTGGAATGCTGAAATACGAAGTTCCGAATTAAGTATTTAATTTTTAAAAGGAATTTTCAAGTGTTCTTCACATTATTTAATTTGTTTTTAGCTTTTCAAACCTTATTTCATGGTGTTCCTCATTTCATTGTTATTCACATTTTGAACAAAAGTAAGTAAACAGTAAATATTATTGAAAATAGTATTTGTCAAATAACATTATTTTTCTATATTGCAATTTTCTTCCATAATTGCACCCATTTGCCTTTGAAAGTAAGTCCGCGAAATATGGCTGGATTAGTCTGTTATTATCAAATAACAAACTGTAATTAATTATTGAAAAAATTCATTGTTATTTAACTGAATCATTGATTTATTCATAATATTTTTTGTGATAATTACTCGAATATTACTACTAATAAAAATACATGTAAAACTCATTCTCATTTAATAATTAAAAATATTTTTCATGAAATAAAAAAAATCACAAATATTTTTTATTAAATATCTCACAATGATGTCGCCAAAACATTTTTATCTAAGTTTCTCAAATGTGAAACATATAAATCGTTAATTTTAACTTTATGGAAGAAATTGATAATTTCTAATCTTAAACATATAATTTTGCACATTTTTATAAAATTATTATGTTTAAAAAATTGTAATAAAAACTTCAAGTATATTTAATTTATCACAATTTTATATTTAAATAAATACATGATTTAATATAATTAATTTTAAAATTAATAAATTTTTTAAAGATTTTTATTGTTTATGGAGATTAAAATGGAGATAATTCATGAAGATAGGAAATGCAGTATCATTTTATATTGATTTATTGCAAATATTTTATTACCATATATTTATTTATGAAGCAAGTTGTTTTGACACTTTAAATTAAGTACTCTAAATATTGACAAAATTGAGATTGACCTTCAAAATGACATGCTTCAATGATGAGTGTCAAAGTTCACTATGATTTGGTAAACTACAAAAAGTAAGTGGACATGTTAAAGCTATGAGGAAAGCTTTATTGGAAGAATTTTAAGCTTCTACACAATTTTTGATTGTTTATATACAGCTATTATGGAATCTAAAGATAATATCAATTGCAAGTTCTTAAAACTGTCATCACCTTCCTTCTATCTACAGGAATTATGAATGAAAATTAAAGATAGAATTTAACCCCAAAAAAGTGCAAAATACTGAAAGTTGACATCCATTCCTATCAACGTTGCTATCAGAAAAAAAATTATATTTCTTATCCCATTTTAGGCATAGGAGTAAGAAATATCATTTAACATCTTTATCTTTTGTTATTGCTTGAAACTCAAAATAGGAAGTTGGTCTTTTATAGTAGAGTCACATTGTAGAGCATATTAGTAGAATAAGGAAGTATGTTCGAAATTATTAAGATATGATTTCGGTGGATTGGGATTGCTTGTAGCAGAATCAGTGGCCATGATGACTTTTTCATATTTATAATTTTGCAAAAAGTTCCAAAATATTTTAGTTAATTGTGATGAGAAAATATTTCAACCTAATATACATAGACTGTAAAAAAATTGGAATGATTTTTTGGCTTTAATATATGAGTGAAATTTCGAATTCAAAACCATAATTCAAAGTGATGTTACAGCCTAATGGAAATGGAACTATGTGCTTTAATTCGTTTACTCAATGGAATATTTAAAAAAAATATTATCCGTGTGGATTTGTTTCTTAGATTAGAAAATAATCAAATAAATTAATCTGTCATTTATTTTAATCATCACTGAAATGTAGAAAATGATTTAAAGTTGTTAAACGAGTTTATTCGAATTTCAGATAATAAGAATTGTATTTGCAGAATTTGAGAGAATTTTGCATTAGGATTTTACAGCTTTAATGATCTTTTAGAGCTCATAAATAGAAATTTGATTTGTGTAAATTGAAAACTCCGTCACAAAGAAGAGTATTTGCAAAAAAATTATTTTATGGATAATAATTTAGAGATTCCGTGAAGGAAAATCTTGATGACATATGACAATAAAGACTCAAAAATGAACTAAGATGAATTAGTCATATAATATTTTTTATTCATCACTTCTTCAAATATTCGAATTTATTTAAGAACAAGTATTAAAGAACTAATGTAAAATTAATTTAAAATAGTATTTTGAAATATATTTTAAAGAAAATATATTTATTTCTTAACATAAAGAAAGAACAAAATGAGATATTTATTACCTGGCTTATTTATTTTCTTTTTCGTCAATTCTGTTCTCTTTGGATTGGTAAGTATTTTTTAAGTTCTATTTATTATATTATCTCAAAAATATTTTTGGTGTATTATGATTAATTAATATTTGATAAAATTGATTTTGACTTCAATATGGTTCATAATTCTAACAGTTATACTTAAAATAATTTTATAATGATGCTCTGTATTTTGGAATGAAAATTTGCTGTGAATTTATTGTTTTATTTGTCATTATACTTACTTATATTTTATTAAAAAGCTATTAACTTTAGTGATTAGTAATGAAAATTTTATAAGACTTATTTTAACAGTAGCACAGAATCTATATAAATAAATGCACAGATTCTTTAAATAATTGAAACTGAAATATTGTTAAAATAGTTTGAGCTGTGTTTGGAGTATAGTATAATTTCAAATGATATAAGTATGCTTGTGGGAATGCTTAAGAATTGTGATATGAATATAGTCTTGCACCATGGTATGAAATTTATTCTTATCGGAAATATCAAAACTGTATTATAGCTTAATCTTTAATAACTTAATTTATATGTATGTTATACAACAACTCTGTAGAAATATAATGTTTCTGATTTTCTTCCAATATTGTATGTGAAATGACAGATTTGTTTTACTTTAATTTTCTAAGATTACAGAACATTTTACCCTGAAAATTCCACAGTTTCGATAATTGGATTACTTTAATCTTGAAAATTGCTTCATTTTAATGATGATCTTTTATTATATTTTTTAATACAATATTGTTTATATGTATTTCACTAACGCTCATCAATAAATAACATAGTAGTTTTATTATTACATTTTAAGCTCAAACTTTTTTTTTCAAATTTTTATGTAGAAAAAATTAACATTGGTGGCATATTTAAAATTATCATTACGTTTTAAATTAAAATTTGCCTATTCGTTAATAATTATTCGAATATCGTACTAGAAAATTCTTCCAATGTATCAAAAGTTATAAAGATAATACTAAAAATTTTTATAAAATTTAAAATATAAAACAATTAAAATCAGTACTGAGGAGATAAAATATTTTTATCTTAAAAATAATAAATTAAAGAAACTAGTGATTAACTAGCAATTAAAAATACTAAACATTTATGAAATATAAAATTATTAAAATTAATCGAAACAAGATAAATAATTTTTGATATTAAAACATTCAATAAGTTAAAGGAACTAGTGATTAAAGTATAATTTATCAGGTAAAATAATTAAGTAAACTAAATTTCAACTCTTTTGCATACTTATTTGTAAAATATGACCATTTACAATTATTTTTATAAGGAAAAGTATTTCATATTTATTGGTTATAATATACTCCAATAATTTGTTAAACAATAATGCTGAATTGATATGAAAAAATATTTCCTAATGCAAAAACAAAAAAGTAAATAAATGAACATAAAAAAATCCATATCTACATTTTTTGGAAAAACAATATATTTTTTCAATCTTCTGTAGTTTTATTGTACATAACTTTTAATAATTTGTTTGAAGGAATAAAATATTTCTAATACAGAAAGAATCTTTGAATACTAACCGAAACTATGCCATTAAAATGAGGAAAATTAGCACATCTCCCAAACACATAAATTCCCCATATCTGAACCCTTTGAATGAACTTAAAGTATAATTAACATATTCTATTTACTGATCAAAAGCTGGCTTTTGTGACCATTTGAACTTTGGAAACATTTTTTTTAACCAATCAATTCATATTTAGTATTTCTATTTCCTTAGTCATTCTGGAAATATTAGCTAAGTGATTGAAGTCCTTAAGCAATACCATAAACTACATATTTCTTTTACGATTCTGAATACATCTTTTATATATGTCCATATACTAAACAGAGTAATATAATAGCAATTATTAACCTTTTTTTAGATATTAAGATTCTCTTTTTACGAGATCATATGTTAACCGCCGACGATCCATAAATTTAGAATAAAAGAATAAAACTCAAGACATGTTGATCATTACCGCATAATGCTGAATATAGTAATTATCCACCGTACAAAGTTTGGAAATGCATTCTTGAGTTAGGATCTCTATTAAAAGTCAAGTGAAGGAACCGAGAAGCTTAGAATATTAAGATAAATTTGTATATTTTAATGAAGAAATTATGGAAACCTTTATTTTTTTATGGCTGTCTCAATTAGTGAAAGTGTACAGTTTTTATGTTTCAGAAATAAAAAAGAATTCTAATTACTGAGATGCGTTAAATTGTAATATAGTTCTCAAAACATAATAATACATTATGTTGTGGGAAAATCCGTATAATTGCTTTCATTTCCTCTAAAAAAATGAAAAAATATTTTGGGTAATAAAATAATTATTCAAATTAATGTGGTTGGAATTTTCAAAATGATGAACGATGAAATAAAAAAGTACAAAGAGACAATTGAATTGTTGATTTTAATGATTAATCTAATAAAAAATTTCAGCATACAAATTTGTGTATTTTAATTCTGATTGTATTGGAATATAGTTTGCTTAAAAGTTTAAAAAATAGAGTTATCTTATACTAAAAAATACAGTTATACAGGCGCGTATATATATATATATATATATATATATATATATATATATATATATATATATATATATGTATACGAATGCACAATAGCCGAGTATAAAAATATGGAAAGTATATGTGACGCAAAATATAATATAAAAAAAATCCCCTAAATTTACATATGAAACTTCATTTTTTTGAAACTTGAATTCTATGAAATTGATACGTTAAAGGAATGGAAGTCCTTTAACGTATCAATTTGATTCCACATAAATGACGAAAAAGTTTTGTTTGGAAAATATGCATATAGTTTAGTACCACTGCTGTGTTTACAGAAGGACCGATGCATGCTGTCCTTCTCTGGAATGCTCTACAATCTCTCTGCATTGATGACATAAAGTTCCCAATAAGATTTTGAAATATACTATTCCACTCCTGACACAATGCAATGTATTAAACCATGGAATATTTAAAAAGATGTTTTATTTTCTAGTTCCAAAAATATTTGATTAGATTTTGATCATTAGAGAATAATGGGTATTTCATATAATTTATTAGCTTCTAGATATTTTCCTTAAAATAAGTTATATGAATTTTGGCATAGTCTTACATTGTAAAAAAGGAATTACCAATGGCCACAACGTTAGTTGGACATGTAGTCCCTATATCTTCTCAGTAAATCTATTGGTATTTTAATTGATATTATATTCCGTACTTCTACTATATTGATTTTAGCTCATGTCAACAATCTACCTCATCTATGATGTTATCCTTTCCAAGCAATTGTCGAGTTATTTGAGTATCTCATTTATTTCATGCAAAGCACATCTGTTGCCACACTTCAAAGTGAATATCTATTTCTTTATAAGTATTACCTGGCTTCAATAAACATTTTCGTACAGTATAGACTTTTAAAAATCAATTTTATCTGTTCACACAATGTCTTTAAATGAACGAAAGGAACATTTTTGTTTGAAACCCTTAATCTTGTTACCAAAAAGAACCATGTTTAGAAATGAATAGCGTTCTCTGCTCTGTTTCCATGAGATGTTAATAGAAAATATTGATTATTATTTGTTATAGTAACAGAAGGAACTTTTGTCTTGATTGAGAGAAGTATATGTTATTCATTATTTCTTGAATCATTACCAAATCAGTGAAATTAACACTCCTTGCAATTCCATTCTCATCACTTACTTTTGTTCGTTTAGATTCAACTCTGAATTTCTCTCTTATATATATGTACGTATATATACAATAGACGTTCGTACAAACCTCTAATTTATGAACAATCATGGTTTTACGAACAAGTGGCTGGTGCATGTATTGTCTCAGAGATGAGATAAATTTAATTCCCATTTATGAAATAAAATTTTGAAAAATTTCTTTTTTTGAACTCTCGTTTGCACTTATTTTTTATCGTCTGATTTTTTCAATTTTTTTTCATTTTATGGTTGGAAAAACAAGTCAGTCATTTTTTTCTAATTTGTTAGGAATGAAACATAAGTTAAAATAGTTTTATGTACAAGTTTTAGTTCTTACATAGTGCATATTAATTTTTTGAATTGTATTTTATTTACAAAGCAAGAATACTTTGGAAAATTATTAAATTTCACAAACCTTCTGATTCTTTAATTCTGTTTTCTGATTTTTCTATTCTGTTTTCTGATTCTTCTATTCTGTTTTCTGATTCTTCTATTCTGTTTTCTGATTTTTCTATTCTATTTTCTGATTCTTCTATTCTACTTCTGATTCTTCTATTCTACGTCTGATTCTTCTGATTCTTGTTCGCGAAATCGAAAAACTCAGAATTTTAGGAGTTTCTCGATTTTCTGTTTTACTATAAATTTCCGATTTAAGAACTAACCTGTCCCAACATGTTTGTAAAAATGACCATATACTATATTTATGATTTTTCATTTTAAGAATGTAAATTACAACTACTTTTGCATCGGAATGTAAATTAATAAGACTTTTACGTTATAAAGTAAATTATATTAAACTATATAGCAAAAAATATATAAATCTAAGCATTTAATATCTTTCTGGTAAATAAAGTAGAAATACAAAGTGATAAAGTTTGCATTTAGAATTTATCAGCAAAAACTTCATTAGGGACTGAATAAAGCTTTGTATTTTCGTTGGAGAGATATCTGGATTTTTCAGGACATTATATGAGGTTCATTTCTCACTATCGAGGTCATTGCCAGGCAAAATTCTAATCTAGATGTCTAATCTTGATTCTAGATTTTTTTTTAAAAAAATTTGATCTATAGGAAATATAAAATTTGTCACATTAATCTTTTTCATTCAAATTAATTGCGCATTGTGGTATTTTATCATCTCAGATTAAAGAAAGACTTTCACATTTTGAAATTTGATTGTTAAAAATAAAAGAAAGCCTTAATTTTTATTATTAAGAATAGTATGAAATTAGATCTATATCATATACTTCTTCAGCAGGTTTTCTTTCTTATATTGGTTGCAAATGCATTTATAATATACATATAAATGAAATTATACATTGATATTTTCTTTCAGATATTTATTTCTAGATTAAAATGCCTAAAAATTCAATATTTGGCACGAATTTTGGAGTTCCCTTTAATAGCCATATATTTTATTTTTTTATTTGTACTTCATTTCATATACTGTATGTATTATGTTCTATAAAACTCTAATAAAAACTTGTTGATTTAAGTACAAAATACATGTGTTCATCATCTAAATACAATTTTTTTTATATTTACAATTTTAAAATCCATAAGAAATTACTAAAACTATACAATAAATGACTCATTAGAAGATACATTTTCACCAAACGGAATAAATTAGCTATAAAACTATACAATAAATGACTCATTAGAAGATACATTTTCACCAAACGGAATCAATTAGCTAAAATTATATTAAAAACACTTTTTTCTTTTAATTTCATTGACCCTATAAAAAGGGAAAAATAGACTTTCTTTTCGTTATAAAAACAAATGTTTATTTAAAGTTTTGAAATAATTGGACATTAATAATTGGAAATAATTTACAAATCAAAAAAAAAATTTTTTTATCTAAATTTGAAATACATGACTGCATTTGTTTTCGATTTCCATAGAAAGTATTTATTCCAATATGTAATTTTATGTTTAAACAAATTAAGAAAAAACAATATAAATTACATTGCTTTTTTATTTTCTTAAATAATACTCTTGTAAATTAACAATTCTTCTTCTATGTTTTTCCTTTTTTTTAAAGTTAACCTTATTAAACAAGATAACAAAATGTTTTTAAATTTTAACTGTTATTAAAAAATAAAGATGATGGATGAGTTTTTAATTAATTTATTAACAAATTAATTTTATTTTCAGCCTGTTCGTAAACCAAGGATGCGGAGAAATGCCTACAGAAATGAGAGTCGTCTGTGGCCTAAGGCAGTGGTGCCATACACCATCGATGACGCATATAGTAGGATTATTTTTTCATTTTTAATGAATAATCTTGAATTATTTGGTCAAGTTCAAAGATGAGAATGTTATTTACCGGTTCACTGGGAACTATTAATGTAATTACTGATCCAGACTGTTTACAAAATTCATTTTTTTAATTTAGTTTCAATTTTCATAAAAATTCGATTAATAACATTTAATTCTATCCGCTTCAACAGAAGGTAATGGTGTTTGATTTAGAACTTAATTAATAATCGAAGTATTCTGATTTTTTTTGCACTAGTGTTTAAAGTTTTATGCGTGTTATTATATCGGTTAAAATGTTACAATATTACATGCGTTTACATAATTTTATATTTGTTTAATACAATAAAAGAATTCTACATATTTCCATATTTAAATAGAAAATATCAGATGCAATTGAAAGCACTTTACTCATATTAATAAATTTTTTAACGAATTACTTGTTTTTAAATATCCTCTTCTTGTCTTAAAGAATAATTGTAATGTACACTTTGATTAGAAACTCTCTAAAACTTTGTAATCATATCAAAATAATATATATTTGGTTTTCTTACTTCACTGATAGTTTTAAAAAAAAGTAATGACTTATGAAGAATTTCATTTTATTGAAAGTAATGATTAAGCACTTTTTGTTTACTTTCTTTGCAAATGTGTGTGTAATTATATTCATTTGTTTTCCTATTACATCCGTAGACTAATAAAGCATTGTCTCTAAAAGGGGCATAATCAAAATAAATGCATAATTCCTTTTCCTTTATACTTGAAATAAAAGAAACCAAAACACAAGATAATATTCTTTTTAGAAAATGACTTTAAAAATTGACCTAAATTCCAGAAGTATTGTATTGTATTTTTTATACTTTATATATAAAACTGTAACATTACTTTAATGATGAAATTAATTTATAATGACTTGATATACAAATATATATATGTGACCTAAGTCTTCTTCAATCCCTCTCCTCAAAAAAGCAACTTTTAAAAAATCTTTAATGTTCTACAGCTAATCATTGAAAAGCATTCATGCATAAAGTTGCTTACATATATTTATGTTAAAACGAAATAAAATATAATTCCCCTAATTCTCATAAATTAGCTAAAATTATTTAATTTATTAAATTAACGACTTGAAAGTTTCCATTTATTTCATTAATTTTATAATTGTTTAAAATATTTGGTATAATATTCTTTTAATTTAATTATTGTAACTTTATCCCAAATTTTTTAAGCGCAATTTTGATTTTGATATTGGTAAATTGAACACGTAATGTTCTTATTAAAGCAGATATTTCTTTAGTGTAAAAGATGATCTTTACCATAAAAGATGATTTTATATACAACTGATTTCTTCCAAATTTTAGATATCTTCTTTTGACGATACTGAAAATCTTGACTATTTTACCTCTTGTTTAAAATTTATCATTTTCGCAAGTTTTTTTTTATATTAAGAAATTTAAATTAAAATTTCTTATGTATTTTGAAGGCATTAAATTATTCAGACTCTTTTTGACACGTTTTATTTACTGATTTATTTTTACTTCTTAAAAATAAAAAACGAATTTTTTATTTAGTTTATTAATAAATTCAAGGCAAACATTACAATCAAAAATGAATGTCAAATTTATTCAAAAAAATCAAATTAGTTTTCAATGGCTTGGAAAATTATTTAAATAAGGTATTGTAAATGTGTTTATAGAAACTGTACTTTTTCGATTGAATGTAATTACAACCCATTTCTAAAATTTTACTGGATCTATTGTCACAACGCCAATAAATAAAAAAAAATAGATTGGACAATGGGAAGAATGTTAATGGAGTTAATCTGGGGAAGAATCTTTGATTTTATTCAAGCTTGTAAGTTTTATTTTTAAACCACTTATATAAATATTTCTGTTTGTATTAGTAAAATTGTTTGGGAAAACACATTCATTTTTGGTACTTTGTATCTGGTAACGATTGACTTTATTACTTCTAATGATATTGAAGAAGATATTAAGAAAATTTAATGATATTGATTTTCTCTAGAATTAGGTTTCGTTTCTACTTATATCATTAAGGCTAATATAGATTACTCTATTTATCCTTCGCTGAGTTTGTACAGTTCATCAATTCTATCTTTCATTTTTTTTTGATGTTTTAAAGGAAAACAAAAGTTATCCCTACTTCTAATAAAGAAGATAAGGACATCAATGAGAAATTATTGTCCTGTTAATATGCTCTATTTTTCTAACAAAAATTTGAAACAAAAACAATATTTATTTACAAATCAAATTCACATTTTTGGTATAACACAATGATTTTGTGTGAGTTTACACAATAATTAATCATTTGACTTTAAAAACTCTATCATTATTTATTTTTAAAATAACAATTTTCTTGGTGTTATTCATATTAATTTTGATAAAGTTTTGATCAAATCGAGTGTGAAGTTTTATTGGAAATGGGTCTCAGTGGAAACTTATTGAAAGGGTTAAATTCTTATTTATGAAAAGGATTGCGTTTCATTAGATATTAATCTGATTCATGGATTAATTTTGAAAATATTTTTTTGTTCAATATAAATATGGTTCAGGACCATTGCTTTTTTATCTTGTTTAGTAATGATTTGACTTAAATCATTGAAAATAGTTTTCAAAAGTTTTAAATAGTATGAAGTATAATTTTAATAAATGAATTTATGTTATTTCATAATATAAATTTTTAAAATTTTACTGAGTTTCATAAAAGCATATAATTGGTTGACAATGAAAATGCGATTTTCATTAATATCACAAGAAATACCAATAGATTATAAATTTAATGAAATGTTTTAACAGGTAAACACATTTCTCTCATCTTGGAATTGTTCAGAAATCTAAATTTACTTTTGACTTTTTCATCAATAAAATTTTTAACTAATATTATTCTGATTTTGAATCTGTGAAGGAAGTTTTCTAACATTTCAATAATGCTATGTGTTAAGCATTATTTGAAATATTTACGTTAGATTTATTTTAGGGTATCATTCGATTAATAATCATGTATTATAAATATATTTTAGAGATAATAGGTAGAATATATTATTTATTTTAGATTATTTGATATGATAGATTTATTTTAGAGTATCATTCGATTAATAATCATTTATTATAAATTTATTTTAGAGATAATAGGTAGAATATATTATTTATTTTAGACTATTTGATATAATAGATTTATTTTAGAGTATCGTTCAATTATTTAGAACTTTATTAGAAATGAATTGGAGAATTAATGGACATAAATTCCTATAATACTGTATTGAAGAAATATTGAATAAACTCATAAAATATCACATTGATATGTTTTCATGAATACCATATTGCCACTATATTGAAGAAATTCATGCTATATTTTTAATTTTTACATGAAGTTTTGCTTTATATAGCTTAGATAAAGATATAACTTCATTATTATTTCTTCTTATTAAAATATTGTATGATTTCTTTAACTGCTCTCAAATGACCCTTGAATTCAAAATTTTTGCTATTTATCGTAACATTACATAGAAAAATAAATCAATATGTATTTTAAATTCTTCTAAATATACAAGAAATTTTTAAATATTATATAATGAAAATAACGTGATAGTATGAATAATGTTTTTACAAAATTAGATGTTTTAATTAATATTTACTTGATTTTTTTAATAAATCCTTTTTTATCAATTTCTAAAAAGTTTATAATCTTTATTGTATTCATAAATATGTTGATGTTCATAAATTACCAGTTTCACGACATATTCCTTAATATTATAAATTTCTCCTGTATTCATATTCTATATTTTTTTTCCTTTTTTTGTATTTGTGAGTTTGTATTATACCTGTTGTTTTTATAGATTTTTGAATGTATAAACTTTAGTACATAAATATTTATATTTGCATGTAAATTGCAGTTAAATCTTTTTCAATGAATAAATATATTATTTAGAATATTACATTCTTTTTAATTTTCTCTACATTTGTAACTGTTTTTAAACTACATAGGTATAAATTATTATTAATAAAGATATTTTGTGTTTATTTTTATGGTTCTCGTGCATAGAATTCAGCCCATTTGAGCTTTTACGTAGAATTCAAAATCAACTTTAGAATAAGTAGGCCGTTATTTTTCGTTTTTTCATCGTTGTATTTAATATCTCAGTTTATACTGAGAGTATGATGAATTTTTACAAATTAATATCTATTATCAATATATTAAATTATAGTATTAAATCATTCTATTATTTTTAAATTAGTATATATAATTTTTTAAATAAAAAATTTTTCTATCAGTAAGAAATAAAAAAAAATAGATTTATGTGGAATGGAAACTACTTTTATATTAAATGTTTCAACTTTTCCATAACATAAACAAAAAACTTATCTCAACATTTTTATTTTATTTTATGCAGATACTTTTTATGATGTAATTTTATTTTATACTTAGGTGAATCAGAAAGAGCGGTTATTGAGAAATCTATGAGAAATATTCAATCTGTGAGTTGCATTCGATTTAAAAAACAGAGCAGTGAGAAGGCATATGTCGAAATCATACGTGGAAAAGGGTAAGATTTTCCAATGTAAACAAAACTTTCTTGACGGAACAAAATAAAAATACATTTGAAAAATTGCTAAAGATTTTTTTAAAATATACTTGTTGGTATGTTAAGTTAACAAAACTAATTAATTTTTTTCAAGTAGAATAAAAAAATCCCTTTATCATTGTAAAGTGCTTAAAGATTATTTGTAAAATTAATTTATAATAAAAATAAAACTTTAAACTTAGTTATTGTTTAATTTTACTTTAATTAAATTTAAATTTTTAGATAAACTTCATTAATTTTTAAAGGTTTTCTTAATATTTATATTGATTGTTGATATTTGCGATTGATAAGTTTTCTACAAGTTGTATTTTTCTTAATAAATATTTTTTATTAATTTCTTCTTTATTTGCTGCTTGCATTTCTCATGAGTCTGTAGAATATATTCATGATACCAATTGATTATATTGAAACTTTAAACTCTGTGGCACAACAGCAGCATGTGGGATAAGGCCTACAGTGCCCATCTCTGTTTTCTAGACCTAGAGTCCCTGGGCTGAAAAGCATGTGTTCTAATTAGGTGGTCAGCCTAATGTGAGACCCCCAGCGTTCAGTAATAAGCATGCTTGGTACCCAGTTTATCGACCCACTGAATGGATGAAAGACTGAGTCGACCTTGCCCAGCTCGAGGATAGGGCCTCGAACCTGTGCCTTGGGTTACTCTTCTTCTATTTCTTCTTCTTCTGGTTCTTCTACCCTCTTAACTTTTCTTCTTCTTCACGCTACCACTAAGCCACAGGGCTTCTGATTATATCTATTCTTGATTATATCTATGAAACGAAAAAAATTATATTTTATGATATTGGAATATTTTTAATATGTATTAAAATACTTATGACAAAAATAAAATTTGTGACTCATTCTAAATAAAATTTCTTTAAAAGTAAAAAGCGTAGTCGGTTTTATAGCAAGGGTTCAAAATCAGCAAATGCTTTTTTAGAAAAAAACTATTATTATTTTTCAGTGCCACATAAAGAAGATAAGATTGTATTTAATATTTCTGCTCGGCGTGGTCAGTTTATACCAATGCATTCATATTGTGTTTTTTTTATACAGATGTCGAGCTGTGGTGGGATATATAGGCCGCCGTCAGAAATTAATACTGGGAGCTGGTTGCATGTGGATGGCAAGGGTTTTGCACGAACTGCTTCATGTCCTTGGTTTCTTTCACGAGCATACTCGTCCTGACAGAGACGATTTCGTGATTATTTATGAAGATAACATCAAAAATAGTAAGTTCTTTCTTGTTCAAGAGATTTGAAATATTTTATTCTCCAATAATATTAATAATGTGAATAAAAATGGAAGATAAAGAGTGATAAATGTTTGTCAAAAAATTTAGCTTTGGATGTAACATTATTAAAATTTTTGATTATTTGAAGGGAAAAGAACTAGTTCTTTCGATACAACCAGTTTAAAGATAAAACAAGTTATGCTTTCTCATAATTCTTATCTGTTTGTACATGGAAAGATAAACTTCAATTTGCTGTGCTAAAATAATTGATATTAGTTACTTGCATTCAAATAATTATAAGTTCAATGAATAAGGTTTTTTCATCAAAAGAATATTCAATTGTTTTTATTATTATTATTATAAAAGCATATTATGATTTTTATTTCTGTTGAAAGTAGATAATAATTTTTTTTTCGTTAAAAATTGTTTTGTGAAAAACTATAAGAAAATTTTTATTTCGATATTATATTAAACATTTTATAATATTGTTCTTATTTTTAGGAATTTTAACGAACATATATTGTGAACATATTAACTTATCAAACACAAACTCATTTAAACAAAACTATTCGTGTCAAATTAATTTTTGTTTTATAAAGAATAAAAAAAAATCTATAGTAAATAATTATTTCATGAATGAGTAATTATTCAGAAATCTATTTCAACTGCTTGAAGAATATCGTGAAGAATTGCTTTTGAAAAACTTATTCAACATATACTTTCTTAATTATAAAAGGTACAAGAAATTCTATTCGAATAGCGGCGCTTACAGAGAAGTCTAAGATTGTGGAGAAAATGGTATTATGCAAATTATAATACCTTGTTTCACTACATTCAGAGTTTACAACGTTTAATTTATAATGAAAAATATCAATGAATTAAATAAAATAAAATAATCACCTGATAGTTAAAATATTTAATTAATTTTTAAACCATTCATATAATGTACTGTCTGATTTCTTTTTAATTTAATTCTGTAATAAAGTTTTTTAGAGGTGTATTATAATTTTCAGCACCTCCTATCCAATTAATGTAATCAATACATATAATCAATTACATTATCAACAATCGACTCAAGCTATTGTTCCAGTAGAAATTATCGTGAACATTATGAATTTTAGGGAAATATTAACTTTCTTTATCTGACGATACCTTGAAATTTTAATTTAATTTAATTATACTTAACAATTAAGTATATAGAATTTTCACATACTGATGGTGATCTGTCTCTTCCTCAGCCTCCATAAATAACTTCCGTAAGATGTCTGAATTGAAGGTGAATACTTTCGGTCTTCCTTATGACTACTCCTCAGTTCTGCATTACCATGACCGAGAATTCGCCATTGACAGATCCAAGAAGACGATCGATCCCAAAGAGGAAAATGTGATAATCGGACGGGCAGAAGACCTCTCGAAGATGGATATACTGAAACTGAACAAGCTCTATCACTGCCCAAAGAAGAAGATAAAAGAATTTGAAGATGAAGGCTCTGGACAATTGGAAGACAATTTCATTATAGTGTCAATTAATGATAATGACAAATAAGTGATGATGACAATTTTTGGTATATCAGGGACATCAATAAATCCTCATTTTCCCATACATTATCATTTAATTTAAGTTCTGCTCTTTTCAAACAAATAATAGTGTATTTGAGTCTCTGCATTGATGATTGTCATTATATTTATATATACATGATGATAGGAACATTGCTATGTTATTGAAATATATATTTTATCTTCAAATAAAATTATTCATTAAAGCATTTATGTTATTTGTTATGTAAATGATTTATTTCGCATTTAGTTTGTGAAAAGTGTTATCAATGCATTAATATAAATATAACAAATTTATTTTAATGTAGTAAGTGGCGCCATCTATACTGAATGGTAGTAAGTATACAAGAATTAAATTGTTTTGTGACAGTTTCGTTTTCGAATTTACGAGGGCATTATTCACGTATCTGTACGGGTGCATATGTTGAAAGGTCCTCTTAAAGAAAATTTTAAATAAGCACTGTTATTAAAATTAATAAATTTTATTACTCTGGATTATTAATATTTTTATGACAGTAAAATTGTATAAAAGTCTTTCAAAAAATGATTTTTTAAAATCATTATTAAAATCAAAAAAATAATTTGATTTTTTTAAAATTAATTTGTTCATCTATTTTATTTTTGATAATTTAAGAGTTAATATTATGCGAAATTATATGTAATAAAAGTAAGAAAATTTTATAGGCAGTAGGTTAAAGAATTTTATCTTAAATAGTTTAAAAATAGACATAGCCACGTTAAAAGTTGAAAGATAATATTTGTTTATAAAAAAACTTGTTATATGAAAACTTGTAAAAATTCTGGGAGAATTTAAAAATTTTTTAATATTAAAATAACTTTTTATGACCGAGAATAAAATCCAATAGTAAGTATTTCACAATTTGAAGAGTTGGAATTGTTATTAAGTAGTAGAAGTGTGATTCATTTTTCAATATCAATTATTTTTGTATTTAAGTACTATATTTACATAATTAGTATTCTTGATAATGGGAAAAATCTATACAAAATGTATGAGCTTACATTAACTTAAAATGTTCCCTACAGATGGCGCTATGATTGATATATTCTTACACATATTAAGATAAACTATTGATTTTTTATTGAAATAAAGAAAAAACGATTCAATGGAAACTATTTATTTGATATGATGACTAAAAAAAAAAAAAAAAAAAAGTATTTATGTTAATTACTAAGAGAGAAAAATTTAAATATTAACCAAAATGAGAAATTCTCTAAAATTACTTACTGTGATTGTATTTTTCCAAATAATTTTCGATTTCTTGATAAATTGAGCTAGAAAAAGTTTATCACTAGATAACGATAAAAACACTATACCGTTTATGTGTTAAGCTTAAATATAAAAATAATATCTAAATTAAATTTATAAAATTATATTTAAAATAAATTAGTAAATTGAAAAAAGAAAATCCGAAGTGTTTATATGTGAAATAATTTTTATGGCTCATACACATTACAATAATTTATCTTTTTCGCTTTGAAAATTATGAGCAGCTTATTTAAAGAAAAATATTTGTCTGCTACTTGTAACTATTTGCATTTATATACTTTAATTAATCGTAATCTTTACCTTACCAGTTTAAATGGAAATATCTGGTTAAATGTAGAATTTCTTTCAAATTGTGATTTAAATTTATGAGACGTTATTTATGGCTGATGTTTTACAATTTATTAAAGATAAGGAGAAAATTTAACTGAAAAGCAAAGAAAAACTTCAGGGAATATGATTATTTGTAGAGTAACAAAATGAAATGATTTTGGTTTCAATTACTAGTGGAGATTTCTCGAGTGAAAGCTTTGAAATATTTCTTTCAATAAGCATGGAACATTTGTTAATGCATATTTATTATAATCACTGTGTATAAAGATGTAAGCAATTTTAAAGAAAATATTTCGTAAAATTATAATGACCTATAGGTTCAAATTAAGAAAGATAAAACATAAGTAGGAGCTTTTTGTTGCTGATTTTTTTGGTCTAAGCAAATTATTACGTTGTCAGAATTCCCGCAAAAGAAATGGAAAGTTTGCACTTTAACACCCTGTTTATATAAGTAATCGTTTTCTAATAAAAATTGAAAAATGAGAAATGAACACATTAATATGAGTGTCATTATAAACTCGAAAAGTAATATTATCGGTCATGAAATTGAACTCAGTGACGTCTTTGACAATATTTTGATTAACTAAAAGTGACGGGCGCATGACTTGAAGTTTGTGGTTTCAAAACTTGGACCAGACAAAGAATGCTTGTTCACTACTGCCGGCAATCACAAATGGTAGTCGCATTGTCCCTCAAATGAGGATGAAAATACATGCATAGTGTAGCAGGCAAGCCTTGGTCTGTATCTTAAGATTAACGTCTTAAGGTACAGTCCGAGGTTAGGTGATAAAGTCAAACCAGAGTTGGCATCCTTCTCTAAACATCCACGCCACACCAGAGGAAGGACTTTGGGCGTGAATGATTAAAGTGGATACACCCCCAACCCATGGGGCTCCAGCAACCCAATGAAGGAGAATGTTGTTGTCGTTGTTGAACCAGCATTCTTTCCTGTACATACCTCTGAGTTGGGCTGTACTAGTTAGATAGAAGCAACTGGGTGGAACCTTCGTGATTTTGAAGCAGGGACCAAGCAGAAGACCCCCATTACTTCACCTGCCACCCCCAAAAGTATCATTTTACTTGGAGAATATTGCGACCACTCCTAATTTTAACGTGCTTCTGAGAAAGAAAGTTATCACCCCCAATCACTGTTTGCGGCAAATGATGCTTCAGTCGCTGATCTTGATGGGAAGTAGTTTAAAGATACAGGACCACTGCAGCTTTTGAGGATGAATATAGGAAGGACTTTCCAATTTTGTGAGCATTTCCAAGCTTCTAAATTACAATGATTCACTTTCAGGATAACGATATACTCACTGGGTTGTTCCTATGCAAATAACATCAATTCCACCTTTAGGTGTGAAGCTAATGAACCACTAGAGCTCTTGAGGAGGTATATAAGAATGACTTCCCAATTTTGTAAATTTTCTTAATCTCAGCTTTTAAATTACAATGATTCACTTTCAGGATAACGATATACTCACTGGGTTGTTGCTATGCAAATAGACATCAATTCAATCATTTGTAGTCTTAAAATATTTAAATATACCAAAATGCAGGACATTTATAGTACAATTCAATATCATCAAACAATTTGAAACATTTAAAATCTTTCAAAACGAATTTTCTTCTCGTTATAGATACATATTCATATTTAAATCAATGATGATATGTTGCAAGGTTTATCATAAGATTCATATTTTAAGATGTGTTTAGAAATTTCAGATTGTCTCAAAAGGATAAAAATTAATATGCTGTTTTGAGCAATTAAAAAAGGTGGAAAATGTCATGTTCTAATGTTTCACTGGGGAAAAATTCTTTCAAATGTGCTTTAAAATAGCTTAAAAAATTTAAGAGTTATATAAATAATATAAATAAAAATCATAAAAAATTAGAAATAAATTAGTTTTATTACAGTAAAATTCAATAAACTAAAGTTTTCGTCTTCCAGTGAAATTTTCTAACAAATCTACTCATTAACATTCATTCTATTTATAAATTTTATTATTAGAGTAAAAGAAATTGTTATAATTATTTATGTAATAATGTATTTGCTGATAATGTAAATCGTGTTAAAAAGGCAAATAAATCAAATCAAACACATTAATTATTTGGTTTATTAATATGCTTTGATTTCTTTCACATAAATATAATCATACATCGAAGTACAATTTTCACACAAACTAATTGGGTTATTGCCTCATATTATACACTATTTTTAACATGATTAGATCACAGGATATTAATCATAGTCACTTTTGTATTTCATACATACATACATATATATAGAGATCTATATTTCCCTGTGTACACATAACAAAGGAAGTGCTCATGCGCATTATACTTAAAGACCATAATTAAACTCGCTGATGAATATGCTAAGAATATATTCTCAAAAATAGTTTCTTTGAATTATATTAAACTATATTTCAAATGAATAGACTTTTTATTGATAAGTAATAAAGTACTTCGTTTAAAATTAAAACTCAATGATTAATTCAATCCATGTAATTTTTGAAAACAGTTGTAAGAAAATAAAAAAGAAATAAACAGAAAATGCAAAATTTTGAGTTTGGTTTAAAGATAGTAATTTTTTTCTTGAATAATATTTCGGCTTAAAGGAATAAAATTTTTTTCCGTTTTACATGTTTATCATAAAGTTAAAATTTTAATAAAATTTGAAAAAGGGAGAATAATGTCAAATTTTTTTTGGTGGATCACTTTGTGGATAAATTTTGAATTTAGAGAATGAAATACCTTTTTAAATAATTTGATCAATTTTCTTTAAATTCTTTTCAATTGAATTAGGAAGAAATTTTTGCTTTGCGAGCATCATTAAATGGATTGACAGATTAATTACTTAAAAAAGTTATTTTGTCATTATAGATTTCATTAAATATGATTAAAAATATCATCGTCTGATACCTTATACAAAGAAAAATTTTTTAATTAATTTTCAATTGTAAAATTTTATTTTTTATCATTTTATAATCAACATTTTCTCGTATATTTATTATATATTTGGCAATTCTCATTTCATGGCTACTTTTAATTTCCAATTAAAATATCAGATTTTTTTGCATTGAATTCCATCATTTATGAATAAGGTAATTAAAGTAAATTGAATATCTTAGTTTTTGCTTTGAAGGAAAGCAAAAATTTTAAAGCTTAAAGCTACTTTCTATTTTTATTTTACTATCAATTTTTGAAGGTTTATAAAATTTTATTTTTATTTTTAATAATTTTTCTCTTCGTAATTTTAACGTAAATAATTCTAGTTCCTTGATAAATTACCCATTTTATCATTCATTTTTTTTGTCAGATTTTGTGTCAAATATTTTTGCTGAACATAGCTGAGTGAATATACACCAAATTGGCAAAAAAATCTTTGGCACACGATTTTGAGACTTTACAATTGTCTTACTTAATCTCCCAAAAAAATTCAATCTGGCGATTTTTAAGATTTTATTACCCATTTTATATAAAAGTCCTATTTATCATTATGGATATTTTGCAAAATAATGTATCCATTTTCACGTAAAATCTAACTATGGTCTTTAAGTATGGTCTTAAGCAATAATTTTCCTACACAATACAAAAATAATAATAATAATACAAATCTTTATCCTATTGAGATAAAAATGTCCTTATGTAGGTGTACAAACACTTACATGACAGATAATTCTATCTACTTTCACTTATATAAGATCCTATTTTAGTCTGCCGAAAATTTCATTTTGAAAAAAAAATATAACCACAATTGATGCCACTACGTTTAAGTGAGGTACTTATAATTAACTACATTAGCAACAATACAAGCTTTTGCAGTTTCATATTTTACATTCTGTAGACATTTAAGCAACGAGATAATTTAAGACAAAAAAGAAGCAGACATTATTTCACAACAGTTACATCAACATGAACTGAGACATTGAATTTAAAAAGAATTTAACAGAAATTTTTGAATAAATATAATATTTTATAAACTTGGACTGCATATATAACACGTATAGTGTTTTAAATATATACAAATTTAACACATTATAGATAAATTCTATGAAAAACTATTTTTTACAATCAGTATAGTCTAAAACAATATACTTCCTGTGTGTGGTTTTGCAGAAGGTTTAACAATTTTTCTGAAAATTTTATCTATAATTTGAACTACTGTACTTTAAAAAAATGTTTCAGCAATTTATTGAAAGCAATGACGTAATTCCGATTATATAATAATTTTAACTGCATTATAATTTGCTTTGTATTTACATATTGAGTTTAAAAAAATTAAATTAATTAATCAAATTTCTAAATAAAAAAAAAAGATTTATAATTTGAAAATTATTAAACACTTGAAGACTAATACATTGGCACTCCTACAAAACACGAAGCTGAAAAATGAACTTTAATGACTTTTAATTAAATTTGACGCATAGTGAAGTTAAGATGTTTTAGACTTAGAAAATTTTGTACATTTCAAATTTATTCTGGGTGCAACTTGCTGAATATCGTTGCTATATTTCTCCTAACAAACTGCATAATTTAATTTTTGCGTGCAGTAAAGCGAATGGGTGCTTTCCGTTATCGACTTTTTTTCTTGTCAGTCACAATTTTGACTTTTGGTGAAATAAATAATGTCTTGG
Source organism: Latrodectus hesperus (assembly GCA_037975125.1). NCBI lineage: Eukaryota > Metazoa > Arthropoda > Arachnida > Araneae > Theridiidae > Latrodectus > Latrodectus hesperus. The sequence continues at coordinate 61,442,565 of CM075860.1, forward strand.
AGAAAATTTATCAGAATTATTCATAACCGCATTAAGGAAAAGTAAGCAAGTATGTGTTTGTAAAGATAAGTTGAGAATTTTCAAGGTAAGTATAAATATTACCGAATTTTTTAAAAGATGGATGTAATATATTTTATATTTGCTTCCATTCTTTAGCTGAAAAGGGTCTTATATTGTTTTATAATTATTAGTTAAATAAAACAATAAGAATAAAATAAATTACTTAAAATTATAATGTTTAAAATTATTGTATAAAATAAATTTTTAATTCAAAATTTATATTAAATAAATTATTTATATATAGGAAGATTTTAATTTATTTCATCTAACATTTTTAGAATTTTTAGTACAGTTTATTTTAACTTTAAATTAGGGGACTTATTGTAAATTTTATTTCCTTCAGAGAAACTGATAAACCTTCTGTGCAATTATCACACAAAAGCACCTCATAAATTATCAATCAACAATGAGAACGTTTATTATTATCTTGAGAATACAAAGAATATATTTCGAAATTCCTGAATAGAATTGGAAAATATATTTCCAAAAGCTATATAAGATATACTTATTTAATATGACATGCAACATTCACATTAAACTGTAAAAACATCATAACAATAAAGTAAAAAATCCAAAATAGTTTTATGCATCATTGCTAAATATGGAAAAAAGTTGATACATGTAATCAATCATAGGATACAAATTCATATTATTTTAGTATTATGAATTATAATGTTTCATAATTTATTTTACTACTTCATAAAATTCATATTACTATTTACTTATGATTTACATTTTATGCTTAATTTGAAGAAAGCTTACACATTTTGAAATTTCTTTTTTCCAAATATATTTTTATTTACATAAAATATCACCAACTTGGTACAAAGTTATCTTATTGTATAAGACTTATTAATATTCTATAAAACGTACAATATAATAAAATGAAAACACGTTAATGTAATCATAACTTTAAGATAAATGAAGTCATAGTTTGCAATGATTTGCAATTGAAATAATGTAATTAGAGTTTCATTAGCAGGAGATTAAAATTGTATTAAGTATGTGTACATGTATATCCAAAATTTATTGCAAGAAAATAAGGGAGCAGTGAATAAAATATTTTCAAAGTAATACTTAACTATAAAATATTAGAAAGATTATAAAACTTCAAGCTAGTTTAGACAATTATAAACAAGTAATCCCCTTGTAAAACTTAATTCTTAGCTTACTCATTCGAACAAGTTTACAAGAATTAATGGATAATTTTTGTTTTAAGCACATCCAATTTTGATTCATGAATTAAGAAATAACCAGCGATGTGTGAAATTTTAACAATATTTATAATATAAAGAAATGTATTCATAAAAATATTTTTTTTATAAATACATTTCTTTATTTTCAATATTTGTTTTCTAAATCATCTTCTTGGACATTTTCTATGGGGGAGGCAAAATTGACAATCAGATATGCAGGATATTTTTCTGTTTATTATAATTGTAATTTCTTTTAGAAAAATTAAATATTTCTCATTTTCTAATGACCTTTATGGGAAAATGCTATAACAGAAAAATAAAATTGAATTAAAATAGAATAAATAACAATTTTATATATATATATATATATATATATATATATATATATATATATATATATATATATATGTTTAGTTGGAGAGAGGAGCAATCAAAAGAGTTGCAATGAATTTTCAATATTACAGAATATTTTTTTCCTCAAATCACAATTTAATTTATTCCAAAACTACAATATCAGAAAATTGGCAAAATATTTCGAGGCTTTTCAAGAATTAAATTGTTTTACTTATTTTTTGTTCATCCTAAAACATAACCATGATGTAATTAATAACTTTTTAGATGGGGATTACATGTTATTAATACTATACATAATATGATATGTTAAATATTACTGTAATTTTGAGTTTGTCAACGAATTTTAACAAAATATTTTAATACATTTTCTTGTCAATCATTTGAAATAGATCCAAAAACAAACTGTTACGTCATACATCACAATGGCGATTTTCTTATAAAACGTAATTTAATGAACAAAAAGTATTCCAAATGTTATATTTTACGCCACTGAAAAATTAAAAATAAAATAAATATATGAGAAGATAATATGATAAGATCGCATGATAAATTTAAAAAATGCAATATATTAAGATTTTGTAATGCTATTAATTACTGTATTTAACGTCTCAAAAATAACCATCTACTATAATCCTTTTTTTCACATTATTATCACACATATTTTTTCACACACTTTAAAAATACAACATTATTTCTCATCCCAGAATAAATGTTAATTTTTATAAGGAACAATTACTCTTACAAAATCAATAGATCAAATAAAAGCTTTCTAAAGTCCATTTCGAATTATATTTTCGAAAAAATAATATGCATGAAGTTAGGATTTATATATTATGAAAACAAAAATAGTGCTTTCTTCGAAAAATTATAGCTTTTCAAAGATTTTTAATGAAAATATTCATGTAATGTAAAAAACACATTTATAATATAAAAATTTTTAAATATTGCATATAACACATGATTCAATAATGGATTATTTCAATAGTATAATATATTTTATAGAAATCAATTCAATAATTGTTATAAAATTATATTTAAATACTTGAATAATTAATTTAAAATTAATTATTCAATTATTTTAATCACTACTTTGTATTAAAGAAATTACAGTTATAATAAAAAGCGCAATGCATAAGTAATTTGCGCAAAATATGAGAAATGTTTTTACATATGGTTTTAAAGTACCTTTCAATAAGTTGTAAATTTAAGACAAATATAAATATATTCTTTTCCACTCGCTTACATTACAAACTTGTATATAACTTTTGTATGATACATTGCACTCTTCAAATGTGATTTTATTATAATTTTTATAACATGGGTGTTAAAAATCATTACTCTCAATATATATCTATTATAAAAATTTTCTCTATAATCTAATAGGCTTACCATAGGAAACTGATATGTTTAATTAATGTATAGTTTTGCAAAGGCTTTCCAAATGGTAGCTGATATGTTTCATAGTAATAACTATATTTTCATTTGATATGTATTATGTGATATGTATCATCCATTGGACAACTGTATATATAGCACTAGAATCACAAGGCAAGGTGTAAAATAGGCAAATATAAAACTCATTGTAGAATTAAATTTATATAAATACATTCAATATTTTAACTATAGTTAAAGTTTTGAGCTAGATATATGAAGTTTAACAAAGAAAGTCTTTAATATATTTCTCATAATAGTTTATTTATTTATTAAAATAAGATTATCTTTTATCAATTAATTAAAAGATATTTTGTAACTTACTTTCCATTTGATATAATATACAAAAAAATAATATTCATTAATTAATGAAGTAAGCAGTTTTTACTTGACCTTATAAGCAATTTGCTATTAGGCTTTATTAATAAATGTTATATTCTTAACATTTAGGTTTTAAATGATCCTTAATAATTAATTCTTTTTAATATTAATCTATATATTTAAATTTTATTATAATATATGTGTATATATATTGGTAAGCTTCATAAAAATTATTAGAATTTAATGAATTTTAACAATTAATATGATAAAAGATAATCAAAATGTAAAACAGCACACACAAAATTAATCAAAATTTGATCTTAAGGAATTATTATTTCTAAATTGGTTTTATTAAATGAACAAAAAAAGAGCTGAAACTTAGAAATATAATTATATTAAAATATCTTGCTGTACTTGTTAAACTTTAAAATTCAAGCATAAAGATAACATAAATATGTAGATATATGCTTTAAAAACAATTACGTCAATACATGTATTAAGTTCTAATGATATGGTAATAATTTAAGCATTATAATTCATAAAATAATGTTTACTAGTTACATTATTTTTGTCATAAAATTATAAAATATAAACATATAAAATATAGCACATTTTACATATGATTAAGTAGTATTAAAGATAATTACTTTGCAGCTTCTATAAATTGCAATAAAATTATATAAATTACTTTTATAGAAATTTTCTTATAACTTAAAAACTACATAGTTTTTCAAACACTTAGGTTGACAAGAGCAGCAGAAATTAATTAGATTTACTTAAATAAAATATATTAGTCCCTTATATTATTTTAACTGATTATACATAATTTGATTAATTATAAAAAAACCAAGAAATTCCTATTATAATTTTATTAATATATTTTATAAACACAATTATAAGTATAAAATGCTTAAATCCAAGAAATATTTTAAGAAAATTTGTATTATTTATCCAACTTTCAGTTTTACTGACATAAATGTCTACGGTATATGTTTTGAGTAAAAAACAATAATTTTGGACATTTTTTTACAAAATATCATAAATTATTACAATATTTCATAATAGGCATATTTCAGATAAAAAATGGAACTTCTTTTCAAGTAGTTAATATATTTAAATTTAGATTTTATTGGTTACATTATTCAATTATTTTAGTTTTATTGTAACTAATTTATCATTTTGAGTATGAAATAGTAATTATCTTGTACAATTTATAAATTTTGTTTAACCGTATCAAATTTCACACAACAGAGCGTAAATAGAGCAGAAAATCGTTAGCAAAAATTTATCAATTTGATTCACAAAGTAAACTATATAAATAAAATTAGGCCTTTTAATCTTAGCTTCACCTTTTATTTTTAACACAAATTAAATATACTAAATATTTTCCAAATAATCAACCTTAACTTAAATTTATGATGTATTTAAGAACAATTGGTACCATTAATTTTTAATTTAAAGACTACAAAAAAGGATAATAAAATAAAGATAAGTTTAATGAAAAAATACACACTAAGCGACATTATTAATATTTATTATTTTAATGTGCATTCATTAAAATATTTTCAAATTTTTTATTTTGATATTTTTTACATTTCAAGATAAGATATTACTGTTCTTATTGGACAAAATTTGAAAATTTAAAAAAGTTGTGTGAAGTATTTTGGTTGATAAATTTATTTTTTGTATGATAAAACAATTGCTATAGTTAAAAATGTTAATTAAATGTTTTTAAAATCCAAGTGAAAGATTATTAATGAAAATTTGAATTATTTTTTCTTACTTTTTTAAAATATACCAAAAATATAATGAATTTGCAACCCTTGTCAATATTTTCAGTGTTTCTGGAGAGAAAATATAATGATTTCTTACAGATATATTTATATAAAAATATTTCGCAACGTCACAAAATTGAAAATTTGTAAAAGTCTAATATGATATGTATTTTATATCACTGATTGTTGTATATCTAGAAAAAAATTCAAGTCTATATTTATTTGTATTAAAAACTGGAATTTAAATTATTACCATGGGTAATTTCAGCAATAATATTTGTTATAAAAATCTACTTATATATAATATTCATTTGTGCAATTGTAGAGTCAGTAGAATCTGAATTATCTGAAATAAATATAATCAAAATTATTGTATATGATAATCTTCTTTAAAGTTATTCAAGTTATCAAATATGTAAGTTTTGGTTGCTCTTTAAATCTGCATTTTATTTATTTGTGTTATCTATAAAAGATATTTTCATATTTTAGCAAAATTTCAATTTTTTAAATGTTTCAGTTTAATTCTCAATTTTTTAAAGGTACATTTTATTATTAGATATTTTATACATTTAATATATTTTGAAATAAGAAAAATTTTAATTTAAAATCTATTTGATTATACTGAATTAGATACGTTTATAAATTATGGTATTAAAGCAGTACCAATTAAATTTATATCAAGGCTATAAACTTAATCCAAATCAACAACACGTAATTCAATGTTAAAAATACTGCAAATTCTTAAAATAAACATTTTGAATAAATTTAATATTTATTTTGGAAAATTGGAACAATTTACTTGAACATTGATCTTTATCGATAGTTGGAAATATTGAGTTAACGTTTCTAAAATATTATTTTCATTACTCATTCAAATATAAATTTATTAATTACTTTAAAATGTGATCTTTATTACTCGTTCATGTAATCAGCACAATTTTGTTGGAAATTTGGCCTTTCTAATATTCGAAGGATGGTGATTATTTTTTGAAATTAATTCATAGTATTTTTTTTTAGATAATAACGAGATTTTTAAAGAAACTTAGCTCTTATTTTAAAATTATTGCTCTAGCTTTTACATTTATTAAAATAAGAATTGTACTAGAATTTCAGATAATAATGATTCCACTGTTATATAAGTTCTATATCTCTAGAGACATAGACACACTTTCTATAGTACATATCTATGTAAATTCTAAACTTTTAATTATATACATATATATTTTGTTTAACCACTTCTCTCAAATAAAAATACTTTTTTTAAATAATGAATCCTAATTCAAAAAAATCTCTTAAGATTTTCACCATTAAAATATTTTTACAGGAACAAACACATCTCCACTTTGAATCAAATATATCTAGATATGTTAAATATGATATGTTTAATAAGCACAATCTTATTTTTCTCCACGCACTTTAACTTACGGTAAAGCTCTAATACGATGGGTAAACAACAATTAAATTATAAAAACATGACATATATTCAGATACATTAGTTTAAGCAGCGCTTATATCTGTTCCATGAAGGGTCTAAAATTGTGTTATTGGCACTGAACGGAAATGTTGTGGGACTCGACTTCCAAACCTTATCTTTCCCAAATTTTTTAAAAGTAAATGTTTTATTGCTGATAAATATAATTTTTTTAACAATGATTACTTTATGTGATGAATATATTAACGATAAAGGCTTCACTTTGTATAGAATTAGAACTAAAAATTAAAATTTATATTATCTGAAGTCAAAGTATTCTTATTTATTGTGTTATTTTTTAATACCTTAATAATTAAAAAGTAAAAAAATACAATTAATTTTACTAATTTTCATTAAATATTAAGTCATTTTACTTGTATTTACTATTGCTAAATAACTATCTTATGTATTATTTGGTCTCATATTGTTAATTTAAATATTATATATCATTATTTAATTTAATCCTTAATTAACTACTTATTGAAACAAATCTTTTTCCAGTTTCTCATTAAATAAATGAAAATAATCTTTATTATTTAAATATACAAAAAATATGATAGAAACATTAGCAATAAATAGGAGGAAATAAATTCCCAGTTACATATTAACTCATTTTAATGTTATGTAAATAGTAATTACAATGAAAACTTTTAATTTCAATATAAATTCTCAATTTACTTTACGAAGCAAAACTCGAAATTTTACATTTATACATTAATATAGTTTGATTCTTTAAAATAAAGTTAAAAATCAAATTAATCTTAATTCTGTCAAATGTCTGAACACCTATAGATCATTCCAAATATATCTCTCTGTGTTGTGCATAAATTTTAAATAAAAACTTTTCATTTCACTTCTATTCGTTAAATGAAACTGGGTGATGTTATGGAATGGGTAATGATATATGGTCCACAACTTGTGCGACTAATTATTACTGTCATTTTTCTTCCTAAAAATATTATCTGCACGAAGACATTGAGTTCGTGCAAAGTTCAAGACTTTATAATATCCAGTAGCTTTCTTTATGTGTGATGTCTCTTTCCAGAGAAGAATTTAAAAACATATACACTCTAACTATATTGTGTAAACAAGAGTTTCTGAAAACAATTTTTTTATGAATAAACCGTTATTAAAATACATTATAAACGTGTAAAATTTGGGTTTATATTAAAGCATTGTACTAGAAACAAGTGCTGAAAAACTTACTTTAAGTGAATACACATGCGAAAAATATTGTTAATAATAATAAGACAACTAAACTTGCTCTCATTGACAAACATAAAAAATGGACATATTTTTGTATCGATTATTTTTGATAAACGTTATTTTTATTAATTATTTAAACATTTGCTGTGCTTAAATTAATGCCTAAAAAGCTCCTTATTCTTCAAAAATTATTGGTTTGTTTTGAGACTTCTCATATAAACTGCTAGAGTATGTATACTTTTCCATTGCACTATCTTTAAAAATTACTAATCTAGCTTTTTACCAACTAGAAGTTACAAGAAGTATCCCACTCAATTCTGAAACTGTGTTTCCTTAAAATCTCTAAATCAGTAATCTAATGGGTATTTCCGGATGAAATGTGTGTGTCAAGTACCTCACCTTTAGAGGAAAGTAAGTAGGGTTAGGAACAAACAAAGCGCTGCAAAAACTAAAGACATTGACAGCATCCTAATCATTCCGGCAGGCTTCTCGGGATCCGATCTCAAAAGTTCGTCGTGTTCTGGGAAGGGGGTTTGGCGCTGTATGGAGGTGGCGCCATTGGTAGATTGTTGGGAGTGTCGGACTCAGCTTCGTCGCTGCTCAAGGTCAAAGCAGGATTGACGCGGCCATTCATTTCCGATTGGTAGGTCTTGGCCAAGTGGGCATTGAGGACACTCATCTCTCCTTCGTGTGGTTCTTGAACCTTGAGGATGTCTTCTGGTATATTGACGACGCAGTGGAAGATGTCCAGTGATGGAGGAATGTGTCCGTTCTCGAACAACCATTTGGTGGTGCTGGAGACAACCAGGAGCGTCAACAGACTCAATAACATCGATAGGGTTCGGAAGGGGAACAACTGTTGACCGGATGCTTCATCGTAAAATGGATACTTGATGACAGGTGGCAGGCCGACGATCTCTTCTCCTCCAAGGGACCTCAGGAAAAATCCTACTATGTAGGCGCACAAAGAACCATAGGTATTGCAAAATTTTTTGTAGTAAACAACACAGACCAGTTGAGGAAAGAGCATGACATACACCAAATCGGAAGAAAGATACCATAAACCGTAAATAGATTTGACGGTGAGGGCCATTGCCGTGGCCATAATACCGACGAAAATGATGGCAGCTTTCATTACCCATATAATTTCCCTTTCTGAAGCCTGCAAAAGAAGAATTAATATAAATGCTTCAAAATTACATCATATGCTGGAAGATTCAAATTTATAAATATTAATTTGAGAGTCTCATAGAAAGGCTTATAATTTCTTCACAAATTGAAGTAATGTGTATTTATTCTAATGTAAATTTTTGTTTTCGATGTTTAGATTGGAAAACCAATATTTGCTCATTTTTATTTAATTTAGTATAAATTATTTAAAGTATTTTTACTACTGTGACGTGAGATAATTATACCTATCTGGAACATTTTACTGCTAAGAAAACAGGACTTACATTTTGCCTGATCATCAATTTGTAGATATTTCTGGCAAACATGGAGGCTGCTGATAAAATGGAGGAATCTGAGGAGGACATGACGGCAGCGGACACAGCACCAAGTCCTACAAATGAAACGGCCGCTGGAGTAAGGTACTGGAGTACCATGGGCAGTACTAGAGATGTGTGCGACGCGTCTAATGGCAGTGGGCCTGGAAAATCCGTCTCGTTCCAAGCTGTGGGAGTAAAAATTCCACAATTACAGATGTTTTACAGTTTACATATTAGGTGGTTTTGAAAATAGAGTATTTGAAAATTGATTTTTGAATGAATTTTGCTTACCTGTTGCCTTAGCAACAGCACCAATGATAATCGGAGGAATAGCCATGATAATACATCCTACGGCAGCTACATAGGATAACAGCTGAGCCCTGAAGGCACTCTTAGACGATAAAACACGTTGGAAATACACCTAAAATAATGAATTAACATTAACCAAAGTCACCAATTATGGGTATTCAATTGATTTGAATAAGTATGATTACAAACTATACTCTTTCGAAACAAAAATACTAATAATAGGAAAATAGTTCAACTATCACACAAATTAAACAAAAGTAAGCATAGTTTTTAATATATAGTTTAAAATGGCGTTTAAAAGAATCATTTTAATAGCTCATCAATCAATTTATCCATTAGAGCATCTTTTATTACTTTAGAATTTTCCTTTTAAATGCATTACAAAATGTTTCAGTTTTACGGAAAATTATAAATTAGATCTTCCTATTTGTTTTTACATTCTCGCAGTGAGAAACAGATCAAATTATTAAAGGATTCTTAATGGAAAGTAAATTTAGTTAGCAATTCGAAGTATACTTTAAAAATTTAATTAACTTTCATACAAAGAATCTCTTTAGACGTTATTGAAATTTTAAGACATTTGTTACATTGATTTGAAATGAATCAAAAAAGATTTCTCGTACATAAATACAAATTATGTTAAACACATTATCTGCAATAATTATGTATTTTTTCTATTAATTATTTGAGCGACAAAATTATTACTACTTGGCAGATGAGTCAAAGATTACAATATGCTGAAAATGCCAAGATGTTATTTTGACAATAAATTTATTCGTTGATCGGTTGGTGTCGTGTCTGTGGGGAGAACTATAAATGACCATGAGTGTGCAGAATCAGCTGGCTATCTCCTTGACGTTTTTGGAGTATAGACTCTTTTCCAGGAGGTTGGAGAAGTCCGACCTCCTCTAAAATTTATATTATGATATACTTATTGTATGTATTATTTGCTGTATAAGAGTGTATTCATAAAATAAGATTCTACCTTAATAAACGTTTTATCGATTATATAGAATCTAATAACTAATAATATTTATAAGGTAAAATGATAAGTTGATTGTTCATGTAATGTTTTAGATTATGATTTACTCATAACATTCAATATTCAACATCTATAATTATTAGTTTACCTGCCACGGAATTCCGCCTAAAATGATTAACAATCCATAATCCATCCACTGTCCTAAATAGGCGGGGTCAATTGATCCTACCCAATCAGTATCTTTCAACGCCAAGCTGCCAACTGCTGAATTAGTTACGCTGAATGGAATACACAACCACTGAAAAAAGCATTTATATGATGTTATCAAATAATAATAAATGTTTATTCTAGAATCATTTTTATATATTGGAGTTTATTAACATAAGAATAGAAATAGGCATAGTAGGAGCTCAATCTGAAATATCATATTTAAAAGATAACATGTTTACTTCATATTGTTCTAAAGATACGACGATATATCATACAATATTTATTTAAATTTAGAAAACCTAGTTTTGTTCTATTTTGCTGTGGTTTTATTTAACCTTCAATATTGACAAAACGAAAAGCAATACGTAAAGGATAAGAAGTAACTTGAAAAAAAAATCATAGTTAATAGAGAATTAACTGAAATAATGAGCTAACCCATAATCGTGTCAATATTGAAGGTAAATAGAGATGTAAAAAGAGAAAATTAATTTTTCTTTAGTTGAAAATAATAAATTTATTCTGAATGAAAATTAAATTTGATTTTTGTAATAAGGTAATACAAGGATTCATTTCTTTTATTTGTAACGGTTCTTGTAAAAAAGAAGTAAGACGCATGAATAATCAATTTTTATGAAATAAGAACTCAGAGTTTTTAGTAGTAATTTTTTCTGAATAAATAGATCGATATAATATATTTTATTAATTATAATAATTAGATTGTGCATTACATAGTATTTGGTTTTAAGATTGTTTGTAAGATTAAGTGTTTGGAAAACACTGTTTTAAAAGATAAAAATATTAAGAAACAAAAACACGCATTTCAAGTAAAACTAGAAATATATATTTTAAAACATACTGCGTGAACACTTTCTTTAGAACTCTATATTTAGTAAAAAGTGTGTGTGTATCCACAATCTTTTATTCACGCCAATTTCTTTAAAAAATGCAATTCACGTCATTGCTCCAAGAGGAAACATCATGAGAAAAAGTGATATTCAGTGTAGAGATGTGTTTTTCTATTAAATTTTTGAAAAACTGCTAATTTAGAAAACTTATTTCGTCAAAGTTTCACATTATTAGAGAAATTTTTTTGTAAACATTTAAAATACGACTTCTGCTCTATTTTACATGAATTAAAATTACGATGTTGATTAATTTAAAATAAAAATTTAAATCTTATTTTTGGTAATAGCTGCATATAGTAAATATATTATCTTATAAAGCAATTGTGATTAAAAATAGATATTAGTTGATATAAGTAAAGCTGCTATTTTAATTATATAAGTTAGGAAGATGGTGGTTGAACAGTTTTTAGTTGTGGTTGGTCGGTTGGTGTTGTGTCCATGGGGAGAACTATTGTTGACCATGAGTGGACAGAACACACCTCTTGATGTTTTTGGAGTGTAGTCTCCTTTCAACGTCTAGAGGGAGGAGGGGGGGCAATTATCCGAGCTGAGCCAGAAATCTTAAAATGGCAAGGCAGTTAAAAATGTATTTTGGTGTTAGTGGAATGTTATCGCAGTTAAAGCAGAGACGGTGGACTTTAGGGTCGATAGAGGGTGGACCCCAGATGGGACATTGAAGTCACTCAGACAATACAATTGAGTCAGATGGTGGATTACTGAAAGTGTCGAACAAATCAGTATTTAATTCGGAATTGTTTGGATGGTAATGCAATTGCGGTAAATAATAAAGTAGTGATTCATTACAAAGCTCCACTTACCAGTCCAATAAATATGCAGAAGAGTTGGATGACATCTGTGTAGGCGACTGAGTAAAGTCCACCGAACAAAGTGTAAAAGAGCGCGATGCAGGCGGATACTATGATGGAGGTGTTATTGTCCATGTCAATGATAACACTCACTGTGGCACCTGGAAGGAGATTTCATTGTTTTTTTAAAAAAATTATGACACACAAAATAAAATTGATAAAGCAATGTATCACTATGACAACATCAATCGCTTTATCAATGAATCATTTTATTATTTCTCAGTTTTTTTATGTAACATCAAATAACTAAAAATTTAACTATTACTCAGAGTTAAAATTGTATAATACCAGAGGAATATAAATTTACTCCATTTTTAAGAATATTTAATTTAAAATATTCTTTATATACTTAAATTATATAAAAAAACTTAACTTTATTGTTAAAAATACATTTTAAAGTTAAATAGTTTTTTTGAATAAATTTTATTTAAATCAGTTATTATATTTATGCAAATGAAATAAATGCTTACACACAACTTAGGAATTGAAATTATAAATGTTTACTTATCCTAGGATAAAATTACAATAATGAGTATTATTTGTTACTTTGAAATTGAAAATATTATATTATAATGTTTTTATAAACTTTTAAGTTCATTTTAATAGTTTGTTTTCTTAAATTTCCTAAATATAAACAAAAGGAACAGTACTTTACTATAAAAAGAAAATAAATTCTAAGATATACATAATTGTTTTGCTTCTATTTATATAAAGAAAACATTTTTAAACAGTAAAATTTGTCAAATATTTTTATTTTAGAAAAAAAGAATAAAATTATTTATTTTTTTCTAAAGTAAAAAATATTTAGAAGAGCAATATATATATATATATATATATATATATATATATAGATATATATATATATATATATGTATATTTATATCTTATATATATATATATATATATATATATATATATATATATATATATATATATATTTGATGATATGATGCTTCTATGATAACCAATCTGGTACATACCCAAGGCAGCCAGGATGGCCGCTGACCAGAATACTTCTCCGCAGAGGGCTGGTATGAAAAGTAGTCCTCCCATTCTGCTTCCGAACAAGTCTTGGAAAGGGTCCAGCATGGTCACATACCCTTCTTCTCTCATCTTGTTCGCGAAAAACAGACCGCCTGAAACGAAGTCAATTACAACTGGCTGAGAAAATGCAACAATGTCTGAGGAACATGGGAAACACATATTAAGCTGGATCAGTTAGAACAATCAAAACATGTTTATTCAACTACTATCAAATTAGACGATGTTAGGAATTAAAATTTGATATTTTCCTTAAAGAGTTTAATAAAGTTTGGAAATTACATGATTGAATAAAAATGCAAGTTCCTCTGATGAAATGCATACAAAATAAGATACAGTGAGTGATCGGTTAACGAACAGTTCGGACTGCGAACAAATCAGACAACGAACACTTTCACGATAGATTTTTGTGTTCGGAAAACGATCACATATTCGAATAACGAACTAAAACGAATTCTAAAGAACACTTCTGGGTTCTGGGAGCCTAATGTGCACGGTTACCAAACCCAGCGGATCAAAAATCGTTTTTCATGTCTCTATAATTATATTGCTTGCCTATTAAACATCAAAGTTATATATACAATAGAATATTTACAGTCAAAATTAGACCATAAGTTTCGGTTTTGATTTCATTCAAAACCAAAACTGATTTCATTTTGAGTGCTCTCCCCATTCCTTCCATTTCTTGTGCCATACGTGCCATGCAGACTTCTTTAAAGATCTTTTAAAAACATCTGCTACTGAAAATCTTTTGAGGAAGTGGGAGGATGTCAAAACAATGGTATTAGAATGTCACCTAAATTAAGCTGATGTCACTCAGCATACATTGGACATGTTCTTTAACACCCCATAAACAAAAAAAAATGGCCTGATTAATACACAAGACTATATATATATATATATATATATATATATATATATATATATATATATATATATATATATATACATGTATATATATATATGTATTATTTTTGATTAACTTATTGTGAGAAATTATATAATCTTTTTTAACTTAATTTTTAGAGTCTTCAGAACGAATTAATCGATTTTACAAAAGAGTCTATAGTAAATCGATGGTCTGTTAACGAACAATTCAGATAGCGAACATGGCCTTGTAACAGATTATGATCGTTAACCGATCACCCACTGTCTATGAATATTTAGTTCATCTTTATTGAAGTAAATCTTTTTTTTATAGAAAAAACGCAATGTGCATGTTATTCCAGATTAGATTTAGAAGATAAATTCTGACAAAGTCGCATGGTGAATTACTATTTTTCCATTCATACAGGCGCTTAACTAATAGCATATTTGTTTCAAGAAAAAGATAATATTTACGTTTTATTCTAGCCAAGTAAATTTTACAATTATCTATCTATCTATCTATCTATCTATCTATCAATATATATATATATATATATATATATATATATATATATATATATATATATATATATATATATATATATATATATATATATATATAGGAACTTGATCAAAATAAAAAAATAAAATGAATTAAATTTGAATTAAATTATAATTTCTTACCAATAACTAACGAAAGAGCATATCCAAATGGTCCTTGGCACCAAACTATGCCATTGCTATATATAGCTTCTGCTGTCCCATTTATATAGCCACCTCCAACCCAAGTTGCTAAAGAAAAATGTTTGTCATAATTTGAAATTAACATTCATAATTATGATAATATTTTTTTGAAGAAGCAATAAAAATGTATGTTAAAAGTAAATAATCTTTTATTTATTAAACAAGAGAAATAAAAATGCATTACTTCTGTTTAAATAATATAATTGAGTTATACCATTTTCACGTGCTACATCATCAAGATTTTCGAAACCATAACTATAAAAATAAACTGCAGATGAATGGTTGCAGATACAAAACGGAAATCAGATAATGCTAAAAATTTATTGATATTATTGATAAAATTTCTTAATATCCAATGCTGTAATTTACGGAAAAAAATCACATTTGTGTAAACGCTCCACCAATTTAAGTTGCAAGTAGTTACCGTGAATATTACAAACACATAAAACTGACCGACGACTTATATATTGTATGTCAGTTTGGAAAAATCATGGAACGAAAATATTGATCCAAAATAAAGTACATGTGATTATTGTTGAAAAGATAGTTTTTATCATTAATAAATTTGTGATTATCCAGTAAAAAATTATTCATGATTAAAACATATACGTTAACTTAAAGAAAATATTAAATTGAATAAAAATAAATTTCTTCAGCACACAACAAGTACATTTCAATACTACGTAGAATTTTCAAAATCTGATTTTTTAAGTGTCTGACTTATGTTTTTTTATCTAACTTCTTCTAGAATATCATAAAGGTTTTATTCTGAAAAATTAATCACTTTCATCCTTTAAATATATATTTTCTTTATTTATGAATAGAGTATTTGTATTTTTTAAACTTTATCTAAAAAATTTAATTTTAACTTAAATTTTAAATTTAAACTATATTTAAAATTTCTTAAACTTTATCTAAAAATATCATCATCTTAAAATACCAAAAATTATAGATCTTCCTTGCCTATTTTGAAAACTCTCTCTACAGTAAACTATTTTTATTTTATAACTACGCTTAAACACAAATACACTACTGGCCATTAAAATTGCTACACCAGGAAAGCGGCACACCACACACGTGAAATTTGCATGACAGGTAGAACTGTCTGTGATATGCAAATGATTAGATTTTTAGCGCATTCATACAAAGCAGGCGACAGTAGCGACATCTACAATGTGTATAAAATCATAGTTTTGACAGCAGTTTTCTCATACTCAATATCCGTTTCAACGTTGTTTTCGGCAAAGAAAGTTGTTGTGAAGCCTCGTGTAAGAAGAAGAAATGCCTATCAGCACGTGTCTGACTTTGATCGAGGAAGGATTATAGCCTACCGGGATTGCGGTTTATCGTACCGCAATATTGCTGCTCGCGTCGGTCGAGACTCCATGACTGTTAGCAGAATATGGAATCGATGGGTTCAGGACAATCATATGGAACATCATGCAGGATCTCAGCGACCCCCATCGCTAACAGCAGAGAAGACAGACATCTTATCCGCATGGTCACAAGGGATCGTACAGCCACATTACGAACCCTGAGTCGAGAAATGGAGTCATTTGCAAGGCAACAAGTTTCTGCTCGAACAGTTCGACGACGTTTGCAGCAGTATGATTGTCTGCACGACGACCATGGCTTCGGCTACCATTGACGCTGCGTCACAGACAGGAGCGCCTTCAATGGTGTGATCAGCGACGAACATGGACGCGGGAATGGCATCACGTCATCCTTACAGATTAATCTCGTTTCTGTATACAGGACCATGATGGCCGCATCCGTGTTTGGAGGCATCGTGGAGAACAAGCATTGACAGCCTGCATTGAATATCGGCATACTGGCCCATCTGCTGGAGTAATGGAATGGGATGCCATTGGATACACGTCTCGATCACCTCTTGTTCGCATTAC
This sequence comes from Latrodectus hesperus, assembly GCA_037975125.1. Taxonomy (NCBI): domain Eukaryota; kingdom Metazoa; phylum Arthropoda; class Arachnida; order Araneae; family Theridiidae; genus Latrodectus; species Latrodectus hesperus. The sequence continues at coordinate 61,459,694 of CM075860.1, forward strand.
CGGCACTTTAAACAGCAACCGTTACATTTCCGATGTGTTAAGGCCCGTGACTCTGCCCTATCTTTGAGGCCTCTCAAATGCTTTGTTTCAACAGGATAATGTACGACCGCATGTTGCCCGTACTGTTCTGAACTTCCTTGATAAAGAACAGGTTCGACTGTTACCCTGGCCAGCACGTTCTCCTGATCTGTCCCCAATTGAGAACGTGTGGTCAATGGTTGCCGAGCGATTGGCACGCCATCACTCACCAACCACTACTGTCGATGAACTGTGGCATAGTTGTTGAAGCTGAATGGACTGAGATCCCCGTACATGCCATACAATCTTTGTTTGACTCCATGCCTAGGCGGATAAATGCTGTTATTGCAGCCAGAGGTGGCTGCTCTGGGTACTGATTTCTCAAGATCTATACATCCTAATTTCCTGTAAATCTAATCACTTGTTCTTTCCACTATAATGTATGTGTCCAATAAATATCGTTCTGTTATTTGCATTCCTTCTTGGTGTAGCAAATTTTAATGGCCAGTAGTGTATATCTCAAGAAAATTAGTATTTTAATTTTAGAAAAATAAATAGCAGCTATTTTTTCTCCGAAATATAAGCAAAAATTAATTGGAATGCTTATATCATCATATGGGATAATTAACAGTGGCTAGACGTGCAAGGAATTACTGCAATAATCATTTCCTTACAAAATCAAGCTTTTCCGGATAAAAATATGATTTACTTTTAAAAATGTTTCGTTTTTACATTAAATTACAATTTTTGATTAAAATTTTTAAGTATTTAAGTTTAAAGAAAATATTTTTAATGAGACTGATTTCCGTCTAGTGTGCCGAAATAGCTCAGTTGGGAAATCATTAGATGAGAGATCTAAAATCCCTCTATTAAATCACGGGCTATGATATTGTTTTTATTCTCGGTAGTATTGGGGTGGGTATCCCCGCTTATTTCACATAAGGGAGGTGCAATCCACCTCAGAGTAGAAAATGGAATTTTCTGTCAAAATATTTCATCTTCATATTAAGTTACATCTGTTCGTTTAATTATTTATAGGTCTACATAGAAAATATTTTTGTAATATGAGATTGCTTTTTTGTTTGTAAGGAAATAGTTCTGTCAGGGAAATGTTAGATCTAAAGGTCTCTGAAAATATCTGCAAGATGAAAATCTAAAGGTCTCTCTGGTTTGATACTAGTTTTCTGCATAGCTCTTATTTGTGGTAGTGTAGTGGTAAGTAAGTCTGACTATCACACGGGAGATCAGAATTCATATACCGCAGCAGGAAAAAATATAATTTTTTTACATATTTTATTTTTATAATTATTAGCAACATTCCTTTAATATTTTATTTGCACATGTTGAAAATACTATTATAACCATTATTTCTCGCTTGCATGGTGAAACTTAACTGGGGAAGCATGAGACCGAAGATCTTAAGGTATATGCCTCGGTCTTGAGTTTTGACAGTACTTCTGTCTTGGATAGTATAGTGGTGTGTATCCGTGACTGTCAAAGGAGAGACCGAGGTTCGATTCCTCGTCATGGAGAAAATAGACTTTATTTCTCAAAATATATTTAAATTTTTATATTAAACCGTGGTCTTTTTTAAAGTTTGATGTATCCAAGTTGAAAATATTATGCTGAATGATTGACTTCATTATATTTTAACACTTCTTACTACAGTTTATGATAAATGAAATGATAAATGAGAATTTAAATTATATAAAAAAGGAAATGAAACCTACCAATGAATAAATCTAATGATAACTAAATTTCAAGTTATGTATATAAATGTATGCAAGCAAGTAAGAACTGTTATTAGTCAAAACCAGTGAAAACAGAAATTAAAACTCTATTTTATTTATGCAGAGGTAGTGGCATTTGAAAATCACCACTTGTATACATTGGAGTGGCAGGTCATTTTTTTCTTTCTTCTACAGAAAGAATCATGAGATCCTCCTTTATGCAATCATATATTGGTCTCCTGCTCTGTCATATTTTTGAAGTTTCAGTAATTCATCTTGAATTTCAGCAAGAGGAAATACATCTGCACTATAACCATTTTTTTCAAGGTATTCTTATAGAACGAATATGCTCTTAGCTAACATATTTTCACATCTTTCACAAAGTCAAAACATCTGGTCAATGATTGTAGAGCGATTGGAATGCCACCACAAACCCATCAGTAAGGTCTATAAACTAGAACATAGCGTTGAAACCGAGAGAACTATGATACCCAATTTGTGTTCATTTCTAAACTCATGCAGATAGCTGTTTTCATTGCTGTCTGGATTAACTGTTCTAGACATTGATTTCGCAGAATTTATTCCTTGAAATTTCCTGGAAACTTAAAGACTTATTTCTCTCAGCATAATACATATGTCTAATAAATATTATTCCTTTTTCATTATTTTTGTCTTAACAATTATACTAGCCAGTAAAGTAAATGTGTAATATAAATATGTTATTTATATAGTTATAAATTTAGTTTATTTCGTTGACTTGCAGAATTAGTACTTTTACTCTGGAAAGATTTATGGAGATTTCAAAAAGGTATTATATCAAAAACTATTTAAGAATTTTTTAAAATTTTTTAAAATTTATTAATACTTAAAGCATTGTTTTACTTGAGGAATGTAAAGTGAATGTCAATGAACTTAAAATATCCATTCCGTTTGAATTCACATGTATTATAAGGAATATCAAACCAATCACGTTTATAATAATAAAATTTTATACCAAAGAAACTTATAAAATTTAAATTTGAATAATGAAATAAATCCATCAGGTTGTATCAGGTTAGTAAATTCATAAATTGGTTGCATTATAAGCTCACCTAAAATTTCTGTCCATTCTTTTTAGAATGAATTTCAACAAGCATACGTCATTTGGCTCTCTTTTTTAATTACGAGTAAATCATTTCACCTTTTTAAATCACGAATGTATGCATACTCACCGAACAAATTAACTAAAATGAAGATAGTTTCTAATAGTTTTAAGTGAAACGTGATTGTTTATTCATGGTCAAGATCATAGATAAACAATCACGTTTCACTTTGAATTTTATCAAGAAAAAGTTCATTTGCATCATAATAGTTTGTAGGAATTCCAACAAGGAAGCAGTGAAACAGAAGTGTAAAGAAATTTATTGAAAGTGCTTAAAGGTCGTACAAACATTCAGATAGCACATGCAGAAAGTGGTTTAAAAAACTTCAAAAAAGTGATTTTGACCTCACTGGTAAAATACTCTCTGGAAGACAATCTTTGACCAAAGATGAATATGTCGAGTTCATGTTACATCAAAATCCTTTGTTTAACAACATTTGAGACTGTGAACTGTCTTGATTCAGCTGAATAAAACTTTTAGAATTGTTTTCAGAAACTAAGATTAGTGTGGAAATATTTGAGATGTATCCTACATGAATTAATTGAGTAGAATTTGAAAGAGATCATATCCTTATATGACTGCTTTCATGGTAGAAAGTAGAGCTTTTCTTGGATCAACTACTGGGTATGAAAAGGGGATTATCTATGAAAATGTGATAAAGAAAAGGTGATATTGTGAACTTGATAAGCATGAAACGTCTACTACCAAGTAGAAGTTGATTGTAAATAAGAGAATGTTGTGTACTGATTGAACATTCGAGGACTAACACATTTTGAACCATTGAAACTAAGCAAAATACTAAATTTAGAGTTGTACTGACAGTAATTGACTAATTTACAAACAGCATTCCAAGAAAAGAGCATTTCAAGAAATGTTAAATAAGGTGGAAATTAGAATGTTTTATAATGCTAGGCCATATACTTCTTTGGGAGTTCCTTTAAATTCGCAGAGTTAGGTTGGGTAATTCTGCTGCATCCATCAAACATTCTTATCACATTTTTGCCTTTACAAAGTCTTTTTTGCAGGACAAAAAAAAAAAAAAATGCAGAGTTAAAAATAGCAGATAACTATTAATTCAACTCAACTCCAAGGGTAAGGGATTTTGTAAAAATGGTACATAAATTGTCATCAAACTGGCAAGAAATCATAACTAATGAAGAGAGTTACAGTTTTCAAAAAAGTTTATTCAAGATATGAAAAATTATTTTATTATAAAAATGGACAGATTTTTTTGGTAAAGCTGAAATGCTAATTTCCGTAAATATTTAAAAAAGATGTTTTAACTCAATTTAATGCATTTTTATCCAATAATTTTTTTCTTAAAATAATAATTTACATAATTTACTCTATGCATCAAAATAAAATTTACCTGTCATTGTAAATATGCCTACAAACATTCCTATATTCCGACCCGCTAACATCACCTCTTCACTTTCTTCCAGCTCGGCGTTTGGTGTTTTCTTTTTCTTGCCTGCCCATATGCCCACCACCAAAATAATGACGTAGAAGAACACAACGGAGATCACTCCCGCGATGTTAGTCGTCATCTTGGTTTTTCAAGTGTGTTTTAACCTGTTGTAAGAAAAATAAATTCACTTAAAATTTTTTATTGTTTTAAAATAAAATACTAATAATTCAAATAATGATTTTAAAATTATTTAATTTCTCATGAAAGGTTGTTTTATTTTAAATTTATTTTATAGGATCGGTACTGTATCAATGGCTAAATTGCTGTAACAAAATGGGTATTACTACTTTGAAAAATTAAAATTTAACTTTTTACTAAAGCATTTTTTTAGATAGCTATAAATTATAAATCACAATATTTAAAAAATGTTTTCGAGTAAAATATATTAGATGTTTTAAAATAGCTTTTTAATGAAATATTTTAATTATTATTGTCTTTCTCTTGCAATAAATAAACTTACATGTTTATTTCTTACAGGAACTGATAATAATTTTAGAATTTTTATATTTATTTTCATGACTTTTTATTACTTATATTATATTTAAATTTTCTATTTTTAATTTTAAAAAGGAAATTTAGTAAAATTAGGAATAATCTTTTTTATAAAAATGTTTATTTCATTACTGATAAAAAATATTTAACTTTTATAATTAACATGTGGTATGAATATTTAAAATATTTTTAATGATATGAAAAATGAAAACATTATTGAAATAAAGTAATAGTTCATTTGATTATTGGTTCAAACTTAAAAAAAAATAAGACAAATTTGCTTAAATCTCCAATTTTTTTAAGTATGCACGTTGCAAATAATCCAATATAAATGAATCATGAACTTATTCATTTATGGTCAGAACTTATTCATTTATGAACTTATTCATTTACCATCATAATATTAAAATGTTGATAAAATTGCTAGATAAAGTAAATTTGTAAAATTTTTTATATTAATTTGAAGGAATATATCTTTTTGATCTTTTATATTCTAAATTTTTACTATACAAATATTTTCTCTAACTTAATATTTAGAAAACTATTTTTACATTTGATTAATTTTTATATATTTTTTTACATTTGATTAATTATATCATACGTTTCATACATACAGCACATATTTCAAGAGTATTTATATTGAATGAATATTCATAAACATTCCCCTAATTTTAATAAACAATATTGAATTTAAATTATAAAATAATTGAGTTTATATAATGTATATTAATTTTTTAATGTTAAATCAATCAATGATACAGTATAATCCAAAATTTATAATAATATATGGAGTATCCTATCACGTGTTTAAAAGTAATTTATTTAATTCCAATAGTTCAAGCATTCCCATTTATTGAAGAACTTACAAATTAAACTCAGATATCAATAATTAGTGAGAGACAGTTATATCCTTTAAATAGTTCATTTTGCACAGTGGTTTTCTGAAACGAGAACATTCAGTTGTTCAATTAGGAAAATGGCTTTGTAATGACATCTCGAATATTTGACTTTGATATTTAATTTATAATTTAATGCATTTTCCCCTGGATCGTTTGAATTCCATTAAATAAATTATAAAATATAGCAGTATAAAATGAGTTCAACAATTTAAAAGAGATAAGTTTTATATAACATATTAAAATATGTAAAGAAGTGAATTTATTCATCAAAAGGAGATTAAGTTTATAGATGTAAAAAACTCTTTAAAAAATGCACACTTTTCATTTCCTAATTTGTAAATTAAAAAGAGCTAAGGGAAAAAGGCAATTATTCTTAAATGAAATATGTTTTTAATAAATATAAAAGTATAAATATTTTAATGATAGTTTTCGTTATATTCTGATTAACATTTCTGAAGAATATCTAATTTATTTATATACATTATTTCAAAGAGCAATTAAGGTTCTAAAAGTATTCTTATAAAACTCCCGATTAAATGAATCTAATACGGAAATAATTGTAAGAAATGAAGCTTATATGCAAAATTCATGTTGAGTAGAGAATATTAACCATAGAGAAGAATGATTCAACAACAGAAATACACATTGGTATCAGGAGACTTTTATAGGTGTTGATCATTAAATTAAAACACAGCAAAATGATTTTTGAAATAAAAATAATTTTTATAATTACATTTCACAAAGTGTTTAATTACTGTATGTTGCTGTTGTTACCTATGACACTTGAAAAAGCCAAGGTCGTTAGACGACGGCTACAGATTTAAGTTAGAAGGGTACACGTTTCAATTAATCAGAGCACCATGAAGGTGAAAGTACGACCTTGCTCTAAGCCTCTTCCGATAGACGGCACCACCATTGGATCCACTCTCACAATTTTGGCTTTGATCTGTATGGGGAGGAAATTTTCTCCAGATCATGGTAACTGTTCAACGGCCAACCACAGGACAACCACAGATTTAACGAGTATGTATATAGCATGTACTCAGTTTGTATTTGCCGGCATTGGGAATGAAGCCTAGCCCATCCGGACAGAAGGACGATGCCCTAGCTACTAGGCTACCACAGTCTCTTTACTGTATGTAAAATAATATGCCAAGTGGAGAATACAGACATTACTTAAATTAATGACATATTTAAAACTGTATGAATTTTTTGGACTTTTAATGTTTGCAGTTATATTTAATAAAGAATCCAGACTCATTATGGCCAGATAGGCTTAGATTTGAGCTGCTTATTCATGACCTTGTTTTGATTTTAACAAATTTTTTGATTAAAATGTTTCTTTATACTTATAAGCCACCCCAAATTGGCTCTTACAATTGTTTTAAAATTTTTTCAAAGACTTCTCTTATAAATGAAAGTTGGAAATTGAATACATCAGCAACAGTTTAATATTGAAAACTTAACTCAGTTGTACTTGGAACTGAATCATTATTTGGTAGTGGTACACTCAGTTTGTGGTCTGGATCCTCATATCAAGCGTGGGTGTTAAAAATGGTTCGTAAGTTACCATTGAATTAGCCCCTCATGTGCAAAATAACCTTAATAATAATAAATATTGATTTTTAAGCATAATTAATATACTTATACTAAAATAATTATTATTAATTCTTTTAATTTATTCTTTTAAACGTGTAGATTCTAATCTATATTTCAAACAGAGAAATAATCATTTTTGAATTAATTTTAAATAAAATGATATTATTTATTAAATTAAAAAATTATTTATTCTTATCTTGAAATCTTAATTTAAAATATTGTTATAGTTAGATATATTAATCTAAATTTCTAAGGTAAATCAAACAATAGCCAATAGCAAACAACACCGTAAAAAATGTAGTCAAATACTGTTCTTTGACCAAGTTTCTTTTCAAAAAATAGAAACAATTTTTTCAAAGTACAAAACTTATTTATTTGTCCTCAAGAAATCCCCCATTTCCTCATAAAAGAAGCTGTTATATTTTATATATAACATCTGAAATCTTTGAAGATCTATCTTCTAAATCCTCTTAAAAAATTAGCTCTCGTTAGCTATTTCAATAAATTTAATTATCCTATTACACAAATGGTATTATAACAGTTTCATATATTAAGTTTTGTGGCATGCAAAAAGTTCATAATAGTATTAAATCATTTTAATTTACTGTTGTAATAGTTTCGAAAAAAGCTGATACTTTTCTTGAAGTCATTAACGATGAAGTGCTATTGACTTTATCCATCGTAGATCTCATCCAGTCAGTATACATACATGTGTTTGCTACAATTTTACAATTTAATTTTAGATTTTCTAAATATGGTTTTATTTTTCAAATGTCTCATGCTCGTTATACCATTTTGTAAATTCAAACTAAGTTCTTCAAAGACATTTAACTTATTAATCATTCTTAAGAACATGTTTAACTACACTACGTAAAAAAAGTAGAAGGATACTTGATTTTGTAACAATAACCGAAAAATATTTTATTTTTACTAAAATTTTTTATTAGAAACATTTTAAAAATACAATTTTAACATCAGAAATACGATAACATAACATAAAATATTAATGGTAACAAAAATAGTTTCTCTTTTTTGAAACATTTTAAAAAAAGTAGAAGGATAGCATTATAATGAATGAAAAATAGTGATTTTAATAAGGAATAATCTTCCCATTGGCCTTTATAACTTCAAATATTCTGTTTGGAAGTGAATTGTATAGAGATTGAACTTCTGTTTGCCTAAAATTGTCCCACGAGTCATTCAATGCTTCACGAAGCTGAGTTAGTGTCAAATTGCCTTCCATCAGCATAAACTCGCAACGAACTAGCATTGCCCGGATGTTTTCCACTATATTAAGGTCAGGACTTTTGGCTGGCCATGGTAAAACTTCTACATTATTTGTTAGGGACCAATGTTTGACTCCAGTCACGGAAGCTCCGTCTTGCTGAAACTTCCACTTTTCACCCCCAAGTCAGACCCATAAAGAAAAAGCTTGGAATTCAGCACTTGAATGTAGTCTGTATGTTTTTGCCTACCATTTAAGAAAACCAGATCATGTCCTTCCTCCGTATCCAACAGCCAACCAAACCATTAAACTAACTCCTTCCATTTGTCGTGTTGAGTAGTATTCGTCTTCATTCCCCAGACAATGCCAGTAGTGCTGATATCCGTCTGGACTGTCTAAGTTAAATTTCTTTTCAGCGAAAAATATCACAGAAGTCCATTCTGTAATCCAGGACATGTTCTCCTTAGCCCACGCTAAATGATTATCAATGTGAGTTTGTGCCCACTTAGGATGATGTTTTCATTTCTTGAAAATTAATTTTTGAGATCTTTTAATATAGTTGTAAACTGTTTGTTTCGTCACATGATAAAGTCCTGCTTGATTTCTTGCCTTTGAAACACTTCCTTTGTTCTTCTTAAGCACACGAGCAAGTTTTCTTTCTTCACGTGATGATAACTTTTTCAGCAAACCAATTTTCTTTTTCTTTCCATTTTTATAAGGATTTCTGATAAAATTTGAAACTGTACTACAATAGCGAGATATTTTCTTAAGGAAAGAGATAAATGTAAATAGTGTATATATTTTCATCTACTTGTATTATTAACCGGAATTATTTATCTCACATTTTCTCATCTTGAACTCTAAATATTATCATGCAAATTTTATCTATGTTCTCTTTCTACATTGAAAATTCTCATTTCTGGTAACCACGCCCAGTTATGAAACACTCATAGCTGATTGGCTATTACATGCAGTCAGGCTAGCGCTCTCCGTGAGTAGAGACATGTTTTTTCTCCTCATGGAGCTACTACAGATGAAGAAGTAAAGTGCCTGCTACGCAGGCCGACACTTCGTAAAACATATTAGATCCAAGAAACTGTAATGGGGCTCACCTGCAACAATTGAGCAGATCTCTCTGACAACTTTACCATCATTTTGATATGCGGAAATTTGGCCTTTTCGAAAATTGTTCAAAGGTATTCCTTTAGGCATTTCTGAGAACGGAAAAACAACGTAACTTTTAAACAAATTAAATTGTTTTTGACAGAAAAAGATAAAACAAACTACAAAACCCCTATTTAACTAAAGAACAACTCACTAAATTAAATATATTAACAAGTGTTCTTCTACTTTTTTTACGCATCTGAAATTATATATACTAATTTTATTATTATTATTAGTAATAGATGTTTAATTTTTACCTAAAATGAAAAAAAGGGTCATTAAACTAAATCTTCATAAATATTTGTAGTTAGCAGAAAATAAGAGATATTAATTGGCAAAAAAAAACACTGTTCTTCTACTTTTTTTACGCAGTGTAAGATAAATCAAATGTGCTCGTTAGTTCTTTCAAATGAAGAGAAAACAAAGTGTAATGATGTTTATTCTTCTAGTTGATGAGATACTAGATAGATACCTCTTATAATTATATGTTTTGAGGAAGAAATTACACATTTACTTTCTTTTCAATACCATCAAAGTGACGAGCAAATATTTGGAAATGATGTTTAAAAATCCATTAATCAAAAGTTTCCTATGATGTTTTTGTCACTGGTTACGAATTTTACTTTTTTTCTACGTAAATTTGATGCAGTGTTTATGTTTTTGATCTATTGTGTTTCAAAAACAAATCAAAACAGTTTACCAGATGATTTCTAAAAACTATAACTATTTCACGTTTTATTAAGCTCATATTTACTATTCTCAATCTTCCTTCGGTCATATTGTTTTATTTAAGGGATAAAGAGATTTATACAAATTTAACAAAATTCTAAAAAGTACTCAAAAAGAACAAAAAGAGAAAAGTTTAAAGTTACGTACATTGTATAGGTAAAAAAATATAAACACACTAAATGTTGGCACTCTCTCACAGATGACTGAAGCGCCACCTACAATGCGTCATATTTGGCGCATGCGCAACGTTGTGGCTAGTCTTGCTTTAGAAACTACACTGTGTTTCCTAGCTGACTTTTGACCAATATATGATCACTCGGCTGCATTTATTTTTTTATATCTCAATTTTTTCAGCAGTATCAAAAACTTTATAGCGTTTTCCTGTCTGAAATGAGCATAGGATTTCATGTAAAAAAGAAAGATGATCATATAGTGAGTGAATAGTAAGCCCCATAAGAATTTTATTATTTTTCATATAGCTAATATATATCAAGTTGTAAAAAAATTTCTTTGCCATGGAAGAGACGTGATCAGAAGAATAGAGAGCAGAACAAAGAGAAACGAAATAAATAAATAAGATAAATCACTAGGGAGAAAAAGTTTCTGACAATATGATTTGTTGGAAACTAATTCTAAAGTAAAGTATAAAAGATTACAGAAGCATAAAAATTATTTGAAACTATGATTTTAGTAGTTGAAGTATAGTGCAGTTTTGAAAATTTATATTAGTCAGATTTATATTAGAAAATTTATTATTAAATCAGATTATTAAAATTTAAATCAGATTTATATTAGAAAATTTATATTAAATCTCTTCAATATTTAAAAAGTTTAAGATTAGTGTTACAAAAATATTTTAATTCAAACTTCATTTGAGTAATCAAAAAAAAGATTAGAAAGAGAATTAATAAATGCACCTCGTGGTGTTTACGAATTTTTAAAACATGGCTGGGAAAATTTTACTGTAAATGTTGGTTATTAAAAGATATTAAAGACAGATTCAAACCAAACAAGATTTGAATATGATAATATTCGTGAAATAAGGAATTAATAGTGTAATGCAAATAATAAAAAAATCATAAGCAAAATTTTGTAATTGTTATAAAATATAATTTAAATTTAAGAATTTACTTTGCTTATTCTGACTTAATTTAAAAAGATCTGGTAAGTAAAATTTGAATTTTACTAAATTAATAAAACATCTGTGAATGTTCAAATAGTTAAAACTTCGGTTTTGCTTGAAGATTGTGGAGATTAATAACAAGGAATTTAAGTAATGTAAATATTGAGAAGTAATTTAAATTTATAATATCCTTTTTTCATGAGAAATTATGATAACTTAACTATTATTCTTGGATTTTGAAAAGAATTTCTAACTCCAACGTCATACTGTTTGCAATAAAATAAATTATAATATTAATTAATATTTAAGAGATTTCTCCTTAACAGATGTTTACATAAGAACTATACTGATTAGAATAAGTTGGGAGAATTAATTAATTAATTAGTAAAATTCGTGAATTGTGTTGAGTTATTTTTGTGAGAATAAAAGAGTTATAACAAATTTTTCGATGAGAAATCCTATGCAAAAGATTTTAATTTTAACAGTTAAAATGTAATTATAAAAATTTATAATTTTAAAAAATGAATTTTTCTTCAATTAAAGAAAATTCTTCTCTTAGAAAAATATGCTGTCTTCTCTTAGAGAAATATGGAATGAGTTAAATATAACTATTTTAAAATTTTTTTTTATTAAAAAACCAGTTAAATATGCTAATCTCCAGTTTCTATTAACTATTTATAAATTATTTTAATTAATAATATTTTATACATTTTAAATATATTTTGATCATAGCAAAAACAAAAGATGATCGTTTTGATTTATTGTAATAATCAAAATATGATTTATTGTAGATATATTAAACATATGCTTTTGAAAGAATAAATGAATTTCTATGAATACAATTATAATACTATACACTTTGGAATGTTATACATAAGAATTATTTCTCCCGAGCAGCCTATTACTACTAATACTTTTAATTCAAAATAATAAGATAAATTGAAGAAAAATGGATATATAATGCAATTTGGAAGTCTCACTATAAGTTTAACATGTAGCTTTTTAATTTACATTCATTAGAGCAACGATTATTAGTTTTCTTTTTGGGTAATTTATTAAATGATGAATAAACAAATTAAAATAAAACTATTAATCAATTAGGGACCCTGGTTGTCTGGTTGGTTAGGACAGTCATTCTCGTTATCGGAAAGTTGCGAGTTCGAATCGAGACTCAATCGAAGATCCGTCATGTTTACTAATGGTAGCTGGAGCACGTTAAATATTTATCGAGTGGTCGAAGTGTCCTCCATATGAAATTGTACCTCTAGAGGTGGTAATCCAAATCTAGTGGTATTCTGCTTGGTCCCTGTTTTTAAATTATGAAAACACCTTTTCAGGGATACGATGACACACCCACTGGGTGCCCACTATATATGAGGCCCTCAATTTCCGTTATACTGAAAGGTGGAAATCCTAGAAGTCGGGCATTATGCAATAACAACAACAACTTTAATCAAATAATATAACCTTAATAGTAGCATCAAATTAAAAAGAATTTGCTGTTAACGTTGATATATAATGATGAAACTGTCTAGACACCCTTTGAAAGATTATAAGCAATTGAATCAATTCGGTAATTAGTGAGAGTTGGCATCCTATACGAAAGAAAATATTTTGCAAGAGTGATTAGAAAAGAAAGGTAACAAAGTGATAAGAAAGAAATATAGAGATAAGTAAAAAATGATAACAGTTTAGAAAAAAGTAACGCACACCATAAAAACATTAAATAATTACAGTTTATACAATATAACAAAATACTAAATTCCTCATTATTAAATTTCTGGGTAAATTTTTTTCAATATGAGAGGATTTATTTAGAATGTGTACATACGACACTGAAAGATTTCTAATAAGATTGTACTGAGTTAGAAGCAATTAACTTTTACTCTATAAATAATTAATACTTTACACAATAATAAAAAATTTGTTTCGAATATTTTACACAATAAATAATTTTAGAAAATTAAAATAATAATCTTTTTGAAATTGCTTTCTAATGAAAAATTATTGAATATATCATTTTATAAAAAAATAAACCATATAATGTACTATGAATGGCATTTTTCCTTTTTGAAAGGAAAATAACGCGATTTCATATAATATAAGAGTTGTTTACAAGATTGACATTACTTTAAGCATTGCCGTAGGTTTTTGTTTCCTTACATTAGTATATTTCTTACAAGTTTTTAAAGCCTGAATTTTCTGCTTGAGTTTATCATAAATAATGAATAATTCAGCGGTTAGTTTCAGCTATTGAAATGTTCATTACATGTCACTCAAGAAATTAATAAGCAGAAAGTTTAAATTATATTTTTTGTTGTATCTCAAAACTTGTTTTTGTTTATCGTTTGTGTTTTATGCTTTTTACTTGAAGATATAAAATAATGATTTATGAGCAGTTCAAAACCATATACATTCTAAATTTAAACTCTAAAATTTTAACTATATTTACATAGTTTATTTAATGATAAAAAAACTTATTTTAACTATATTTAATTGTATTTATAGTTTCCGAAATACATTTTGTTCATGTTTATTATTCTACTAGAAGTGGACCTAGTAACTGTTTGCATTTATTGAAGGAAGAAAATTTATGAATAAAATTTTTTTAATAGATAAAAAGTTTTTTTTGTTTAAAAAATTAAGTACTCTATAAAGTAGAATATCTGAGAACTTAGAATTAATAGAATATAAATTAAATATTATGTAATTCACATGTTTATATAATGATATTTTTTAATAATTTTATAAACTGTTGTCTTAAATTGCAATTTTAATTCACTCAAATTTTGAAAATGAATGTAAAATTATTTCTGAAAAAATTTAAAAAACGGTAGAATAATATTCAGTAAATGATTTTATCAAACGCATAGTTAATATCAATTCATATTTGAAACAAAATTTACCTTTTCAAATTTTTCTATGCAATGCATAAGCATATTTATCAAAATATCAATAATTTATGTCCAAACTCATTCGTTCAATTAATGTTATACTTCGTACAAATTCATACATTAAGTGCAAAATACATTTATATTAAGACATAATGCAATATAAGACACGTAAACAATATTTGCTGAATTTTCCAAAATATAAATGCATCCTGTTAAATAATACCCGATTAATCTATTTATATTTATGGATTCAAAACAAAAAATATCATCAATTTATTTACCATATTTGAAAGGAGAATTTTTTAGCAATAAAAATGATATGTGTATGTAAGAGTTTATCTAATTAGATCAAGTACATAATTCCATCAGTCTTGTCATTTAGATATGTTAATTATCATTTTAAATATAACTAAAATATGTCATAGTTAATAGTTAATATTTGATTACAGTTCTTTTGACTAATTATTGTTAAGAATATTCAATTTATATATTTTATAATTGTAAATATGTATTTATTAAATTATTATATGTACTTATAAGATTTTATACGTAATAGTAAAACTTATACTTTTTGCTCATTGTGTTGTAGAAAATATGGAGTAGATCTTTACGTCAAGGAGAAGAAAAGACGCTGGTTAAATTTTAAATTTATTTACTGTATACAATACATACATACATTGTGATGCAGGTGAACTCCGGACTGTAACTTAAGGTTGATGGGCTTAGAATACTAGTCCATCACCAAATGCCTCGTAATTTAGAACCATGGTCAGGTGACGAGGTCACACATGATCTAGCACCATCCTCTTCCCATCCACGCCATACCAGTCATACTTTGAACATTACAGATTAAAATGAATACATCCCCAAATCAAGGAGTTCCCGCAACCCAACGAGGGAGAATATGGTCACCCTCCCAATTACTGTCCTCGGCCAATGATGCTTCTTTTTGCTGATCTTAACGCAAAGTGGCGTAAAGCTACTGAGCCATTTAAGCTCTGAATAGTAAACAATAAAAAACTATCGAAATAAAATATTTAATAAGCGTTTTTAAAATCTCAAAATATTTAATCACACATAGATAGATAAAGATCAATTAAGTAAATAAGAAATTCTTTCCTTCTAATCACTTATTCTTATAATGCAAAAAGTTAAAGAAATAAACTTAGCAAGCAATTCAGTAACAAGACTTTTATGTTTCATTAGTTCAAAAATACATAAATGCCTAAATGGAAAAAAATATTTTTTTACTTGTTTCCGATCTGTTAGAGAAAAGGAAATAGGAGCAACAAAAGTTAGACGAGAAATAAATCGAAGTTTCTAAAAATAATTCCTCGGAGAAGAGAGGAGGCTTGGATTTTATTTCAGCTTGATGGATTTTTTTAAGATGTTTTGCATCTTTTCTTGGAATGATGAGATAGTTCCGTTTTATAATAGAAGACTTAGTCAAGAAATTGGAAAAAATAGCTTTATTGAGTTTCTTCTTTCATTGGTTGGTAATGTTTTATTTTTGTTCAACTTTGGCATGAAAAGAATCTTTTAACAACGTTGAGAAAAATTTATTGTATTTTTGCATATATTTCATGTTGTATTTTTAAGATATAAAATAATCTGATAATGTATTTGTAAGGAAAAATGTATATTTTTAAAAGAATGGTATTATTATATACCCAGACATATGTAAGTAATTAAGTCTTATATGTAGTTTAAAATTTTCTTGAAACTGAAAATTTTAAATATAAATTTTTCAGATGCAATACAGTATTTTTCGCTTATCCATTTGAGTACTAAAAACATGCTTCACTTAGATTAGTATATGTAAACATCCTAAATCTTTTCTTTTAATTTGTGTCTGTGAGTGAAATTCAATTTTCATAGTTAGTGGTACTGATAATAAAATATTAAATAGTATTGTGATTTATGAATGCTCTATATTTAATAATTTTATGCACATAAGTATTTTAAAAATACAAAAGAATAGAGATATTTATTTAATCATGTTTCTGAAAGTCAAAATTTAAAAGTTCTGAATGTAACTTTTAAACTTATCGATGTACTATATTTTCCTTTATACTATTCATTAAGATGCGGTATATTTATTATGTACACAAAACTGTACATCAAAATACTTAAATTGTAAGGTTGATTTTCAAATATTAAATATTTGTTTAAAATAACTCATTTACAATGGCATATTCATATATTAGTCGTCAATATTTCTTTTCGTGTTTCTGGCATGGATACTTTTTTAAACAGACCGTTTAAAAGAGTAATAATTATAAATAAATGCAACTGGATATAAATTTTAAGATAAAAAAGTTTGATACATTGAGCATTAAACTAACTCTAATTATTTATTAGTAAGCATTCATTAAATTGCATTTCAATTTTTGAAAAATTAAATATTTCTAAACATTTATATATAGCATATTTGCAACTAACTAAATTCAATAATAATTTTCCCAGCTATTATTCAATCAGTCGCTATTGCAAATTTGCTTAACATAAAGCATTGTAATAATCAAAAACTATAATGTAATTTTTATATGTAGTTATTAACAATATATTTAATGAAAAGTTTTTTCCCTATGCACATGTGAGACAAAAAATCATTTTATAGCATAAAAATATTTTAAATATTTTGTTAACATTTTTCATTTATATGCCATACATAGTAATAAAACTTAAGTGTATAATTATTTAAGGTAAACAAAACGCATTAAAAATTGAGTTTATACTGAAAATGGAATTAGAAGTGGAAAAAAAGAAACATTTTATTCCTAACTTTTAATACAAAATTTTAAAACTCGTAAAATGTAATGTGTTTTCAGATGGGAGAAGTTACTGGGAAATATGTCCATTTTACTACTTCATCAATTTTCGCTTTCCAAGATAAAGTTTTATTTCATAATGCTACCCTTAAAAAGAAATACCAAAATGATGCTTAACTGTCACGCGTAAAAACATTTATTTTAACGAAACATTAATTGATTTTTAAATATGATGTATTTTCTCTCCTAAAACACTTTCGTAATTAATATATATATTTAATATTAAAGTTGAGAAAATAATCTCAATATTCAAATACCTAATGATTCTCAGATAAGGAAAATTATAATTTATATATAGAAAAATCTTTACCTACTTTTAAGCAATTAGTTAATTGATTTCATATTTTACATGAAAGATTCAATATAAAAACAAGAAACTAAATGTGAATAAGAAAAATGATCTAAATAGTTTATTTTAATTTTATGGAAGTTAAAAATGCCATGCTTCTGATTTTGAATCATTAAATGTATCACTGTAAGTTTATCCCGTTTTGAATCGTTTACTTAAAATATAATTTAACTGATGCAATTTTAGATTACTTTTTTTAACAATATATTTAAACAATATTAATGTAAAGCTTGCGCTTTTACAGTTTTCAAGGCAATTTCAGATGGTGCTAGAAATAAGTGTTTCTAATACTAAATAGGATTCTAAAATTTAAGCTTATCGTATGACATTTTGAAATAAGTGTTTTACTCTAAATGGTAGCTCTGGATTATTATTGCGCAAGAAATTCAAAGACTGAACTTCATTGGTAAACGATTGTTTCCATAGTAACCAACGATTTCAAAAGAGCATTTATTGCATCAAAGCAATCTCACTACGGCACAATCTTTAAGAGAGGGAAAACTACTATTTATTGATTTATTTTAATAGGAGAATAATTCATCTTTATGAATATAGATAAGAGAAAATTAGAACAAAAGTATAATTTGTCTTCTGTACTAAATTTGTTTTAATAAGACGATATCTTTTATAGGAAAGAACATTATTTCACAAATAGTTTATCTTCATAAAATAAACTCACATAATATAAATTTAAATTGCTGATTAAATTAATGATTAACTGATTGAAATAAGAAAACTTTTATTTCAATCATTTTTATTTTTATTATATCATCGTAATATTATCAATCTGAAGCAAAATAAAATCTAGGAAAATATAAAATTGTTTAATTTGATTAATAATTTTTATATTTTGAAGAGTAAGTTTCTTTCATTAGAGACAGTATTTTTGTAAGTTTTGAAATTAGTTTTAATTTGTTTTGTACTATATTTTTGGTCTTCATTTTATGTTTCATTTCTTGAATCACTTTTTTTGTTTAATAAGCTCATGATGTTTAATAAAATATCCAGACAGTATTAGCTTTTAGTTTAAATCTGAAAAGCTAAACTGAAATTATAAATTTTGCGTTGGAAAAATGCTTACATTTTTTATTACTGTTACTTGATAATTTTCTTGCACGAGTTTACTTAATTCATTAATATTTTATTAAGTTTCCTTTATATAATAATGATATCTTTTATTATGATTTAAGATAATAATAAAACACAAATGTTATTATTTTTCCAAAAAAAATTAATACACTTTATGTTTATGATGTATCAGTTTATTTAGCATGCTGTGTAACTAAATGATAAGCATACAATTTTAATATTTGAAATATTGAAGGCATTTTAAATTTTTGTACTAAATTTAAAATGTTTTAATAAAAATGTAACAGTAAATACGCAATTAAATTTAAACTCAAAATCTTTGATAATCTGTTTATTCGGTCTCTATAATTAAGTCAAACGATTGATTTATGTAACTTTTACAAAATCAAAGAATACTCGGATTTAATAGATGAATTTGTAAAAATCTTGATAAAATTTGATTTTAAAAGTTAAATTTAAGACTTTGCAATTACTATGTGCAAAGTAAATATGAAGTAGTGCATAAGTCCACTTATTATCTTAGCAAAAAATTTAGCCGTTTGTAATGACAATCTACATAGAATTTTCAAAGCTTAGAATATCCAGCTATTTACAACTGCATCTATTTTTATTGAAGTGAAACTAAAAATATAATTTAAATAGTAAAGTGTTGCATAAATAATTATGAATTTATAAAATATTTCATTACATAAATTATATAATACATTCGTACTTAAAATAAAAACTGAAAGAATTCAGTTTTTCTTTGTAAACGTATCTAATTTTCTCAAAGAAAATTATAGTAGCAGTATTAAATATGTGGTCTATTCATATTAAAATCAACACACCCGAGTAAAAGTAGACTGAAGTAAGTTTTATTGACGTATTTTTGTAATTATTATTATTATTATGCTTTAAATTTTTATGCTTAAGAATAAAAGATACCACTTAAGAATTATTTTTAGATGCTTAAGAATAAAAAATAAAACTTAAGAATTACCATAAAAGTTGTTTCTAACTCCCTGGACTGTGATACTAATTTTTGATTTTGCTCCTTTCGAAGCTTTATAAGAATTCTGTCCTCGTGATCGGGAATGTTATAAATATTAGGCGCATTATCAAAATGGGGAACGAACTACTGAAAGCAATAAGAAAGTTTCTATATTACACGAAAAGCTGCGTTTATATCTGCGGCAAACTCACATCTCACCGTAAAAGGAATTGAATGTTATTTGTATTCAGAGTGACACTAGATAAGCTGTGAAATGGAATAAAATCATTTGTCTAATGGAATTGATGCTATAGTTTCTTTTTTGATTTGACGCCTACATAAAAGTAGCACGAACCTATATTAAATCACTAAATTCAATTTCAATCCGCAGGATAAGAGATTAAATTTAGATACAGAAAAGTTGCGAAAGTTATCTAACTTTTTTCAACAGAAGCTTGAAAGTGAGGAAGTCATCTAGAAAGCAGAATTAAGTGTTTTAGGATCATTTGAAAAGATACTTAATTTATTGATTTACTAATGTCTAATTTTAAAACAATTTTGAAAGAACTATGACTAAAATTCCTTTTTTTTTTGAAAAAATTGTGCAACATTTACTGTATCTAGTGGAAAATGTTTTCTAAATACTTTTAATCGTTTTGAAGTTTAATAATTAATTTTAATTGATTTGCATGAATTTAAATAAATAATTAGGTATAAGAAATTTATTCCTACAGAATTCAGACTTATTATTCAAATATATAAATTATGTACTGCTAAAATAAAATATATTTTGAGTAAATTATTTGAGTTTATAAAGGTAAAGATTATTTTATTAAGAAATGAAATGGAAGTACTACTTAGCATACATTTTGTAGCTTTAAAAATGGGAAATTTCAAATTTTTTCTGTTGTCGAAAGAACTTCTGATATGTTTAGTTTTAATAATGATTCCTAGAAATATTTTAGTTACATCTTTTTATAAATTTTAAATCTTTCACAAAAGAATTTCTTATAAATATAAAATGATAAGAAATATGAAATAAGTTAATGCATGATAAATAAGTTAACATGTTGATTGCGCTTTTAATGCTGTTGATGATAATTTACTATAATTTTTAATTAATCAGAAAATAATCAAAATGTAACCATTTTTTCTTATCAGCAATCAGAAGTAAATATCAAATATAAAATGTATGTATAGATAGAATGTATTAAAATTTAGAAATGTGCAGTTGGTGGTAAAAAGTTTTTGAGCTGTTATATTAACCAAATTTTTATTTACACAAAAGTTTTACAACACTGAAGGGGGACATTTTAAAATCATAACTAATCAAAATATATAAAGTTTATCATTGTAGTATAATTGTATTTCTGTTAAAGATTAAAGTATGCATAACTTTGAATGATAAGAAATTTCTCTTGCTAGCTATAAGCTTTGATTACATTAAAAAATTAGCTTCAAGAATTTAATCTTCACGTTTTTAATGGGCACCGAAGTAATTTGGTTGGTAAATTCTATCATGATTAGAAAATAACAGGATTGTGACAGGTATTCAGCCAAAGAGAGGTTTGTAACTAAGTAATCTAACTTAAGTCTATAGACTAATGAACTATGGTTTTGTTCTGTAGTTAACTACTGTTATCATATAATCGTTGTTAAAAATTACTTTTAATTTAATCATAAATTTACAAATCCATTTACATACAACATAAAATTTGCTTGCTTATGTTATTTAAAATACTTAAGCATTTCTAACAACATGTTAAAGTACCCGCTTGGGATTCATAAATAACACTAATTAATTAAAGTAATAAAATTGGTAGTAAAATAATAAAAATAAACCTACTGGATGAAAAAATAACTTATATTTAAAAAAAGCATCGACTTAAGGAGGGAAGTTCTATTACCAGGGCAGTCTGTTTTGAGGATTTCAAAAACCTGTTAGTTCATTCCTATAGCATGACTATCATAATTTGAGAATAAATATATCATCTTCTTCAGTCTGAGAGCTAATAAGATTTGATTACTTCCACTTTGGGATTTTGCAATCTCTAGGATCCAATAGAATGTCAAGACGAGAATAACGAACATAGTATTTTCATAGTATTATGGACTGAGATTCAAGATCTCACTTCGGCATTTTCTGTAACTTTTCTTACAATCTTCAACCACCAAATGTCTTTCATCATGTAATTCCCTCAATCTCAAACTTGTTTTCTACAAGTCTTGTGCTATGGCAATCTACTTTGTGGAAGAGAAAAATGGGATCTAATTTTAGGGGAGAATGAAATATAGAAAGAGACTTCCAGCCAGAGAAAATTGGGTAATTTAGTCAATTTACAAAAAATATTCAGTTAGTGAATACAACAGTTTGAACACGCGCATGCGTAACCTGATAATCACATAAAATTCCAAGGCTAAGTTAGTTGATATACAGTAGTATTTTTGAACACGAGGATTATTAATTGAGACATAAAGATTAAGGAGAATTCAAAACAGCTACGAACAATTTACATCAGAGATTACAATTGACTTCATGAACTGTTGGGATTAAAGATTGAACTCTAGTTAATGCTGAATAATAGTTTGGCTTATAAATACTGTAGATTCTTTATGGATATTTTTAAGTCATAATGTTGATTCGGAATCTTCGAACTAAGATATTTTTCGCAATTTTTGAATGACATAATTATATAAAAAATAGTATCATTTTATTTTAATAAATTTTTGACTCTAATTAGGAACTACAGCAATAACATTCACCTCATAATTTTAAAATTGAAGTGGAAAAAAAAAGAAAAAATAAGTTCATTTACATCTATACAAGTTTTAATAATTTTTAATTCAAAATTATTTTTAATTTGTGACTGACTATAATTTGAAGGTGTTTTTAAGAAAAAAGGAATAAAATCGCTTTTTGATATCCGAAGCACATTTTTTTGATGTAATAATTGGGTATTGTATAATTTGAAAATTACAGTTATATTCTTTAATTCATATTAAATTTTATTCAAAATTTAATGTAACTAAAGTAAAATATTTGAATAAATTAAATGCTTTGAAATTAAGTTGATGCATGTAACTGAACACATCAATTTAAAAAAACCGAAAGACATTCAATTTACGAAAAAAGCATAGCACAAACTAAAAAATCAGAAATTTTTAGGATTTGTTAAAACGATATATTTTTATATATATATATATATATATATATATATATATATATATATATATATATATATATATATATATATATATATATATATATATATATATATATATATATATATATATATATATATATATATATATATATATATATATATATATATATATAATATACACACACTTAGAATTGATCGTAAATTATTACACCAAATAGAAAGGATACATCCTAATTTCTTTTTAAAATTAAAATCCAATTAAAAGATTTCAAAATTCCCTGCTTTTTGAGCTACCTAGTTCTTGAACTTTTGTGATCTTTTTTATGAAAAACAATACAGTTTAAAACTAACAGAATTTAGTATCAAAAGTTAAATTCAAAATCGTATTACATAAATTAACTTCCAATGTTATATCTTGAAAATATAATTAATCTTTTTTTCTGAGAATATAACTTTAAAATTATTTTCAAATCATTTCCTCTGGTAAAAATATTTTTACCTTATCACAAAGCTTTTTGCAATTACTTATATCAAAATAGTTAGAAAAATTCATATCACTTATATCAAAATAGTTTTTGAAAGGGAAGTGAATTGATATTTAAAAGTTTTCAGTGGTGTAATACTACTACAATCTTACTTTGAATGAAACTGAGTTAGTTTGTTTTATTCTTGAGTACACAAAGGTTATATATATATATATATATATATATATATATATATATATATATATATATATATATATATATATATATATATATATATATATATATATATATATATATATATATATATATATATATATATATATATATATATATATATATATATATATATATATATATATATATATATATATATATATAAATTAAATCAGAAATAGGAAGTCTAAAATTGGTAAATTGGTACTTGAAGAATCAACCAACCCAACGTCGGGAGAATAATTTCCTGGTACGGCCACCCAAGGAAATATATTCAGCCAAAGCCTGGGCAACGGAGTCAAGTCACACTTTTACCTTCGGTGCTCCAGTCTTCTCACACAACAGAAGATGCCCTTTTACTCCTTTCGAGGGCTATAAGATCTGACAATGTCTCCTGGAACATCCCTCCAGTGCACCATTGGTATCAGGAAATGAGACCTGAAGGGGTTTTGTACCTCCAGTGTTGCAGAAGCGATAAGATAGACATTACAAGATTTAAAAGTGAACATTTAAGATATCAGTGTCACAGTTACGGGAATTAGACCTTTCCTATCTGCGCAAACTTGTCGCAGAGAACAGGCGACTCTGATCATATTTTGTATTTTCTGTGTCTTTCCAGATTAGATGTATATAGACACCTAATCATGGTTTTGGACTTTTTTAGAGCGAATAAATTCATAGACCTGGCTTAGCTCTGCTGAACCCAGGAGATAGTAACAACAACCAATTTTTGCAGAACATCAAATTCTCGAATTATTGAACTTACAACCGATGGGATGACAGTTCAGGTACCAGTTAAAGTTTATGGTAATTCAAATATCAAGAAAAAATTTAAAAAATAATGAAATGTCCGCGTATCAAAATGAGAAGTTGTGATTGTCATCCAGACAATGGCGAAAAATGGTTTTATGAAGTCGAAGGGAAAAAAATTCTTGCATAGTTTCGTTGAAGACCAAAAACGATTAGCTTTATTGAAAATAGTAGATTTAATAAAACATCTGTATCAGATAATGATATTAACATAGAAACACCACAATTAGTGAAAAAATCTAATTTTATTAACACTAATTTAAGAATATAGAAAGCATTTCTTATCATTTGGTGCTCATTTAAAAATATATGTTAAGAATGATAATAAAGAAACAGTGACATCGACAAAAGAAATAGAGATATTTGAAGTTAAAATGTTATTTTATCGCCAAAGATACTGAGTCATATCAAAGATAAACTTTACATAATTATTCAGATTGATTGATTTGGCATTTTAACGAATATAATAATCATAAATTTTGCCAGGTAATACCCAAATATCTGTTTAAGTTTTCTACTTCCTCTTGATGATTAAATTGGAGTAATTAATCAATAATTTTCTGGTGAACTCATTTCTTTTGAGACAATCAGATGGCTTAAAAATTTCTAATATTGGTTAATGCTATATAGTATTGTTTAAAAAACCATAAGTTTAGAAAATCAACAAATGTAATAGATATTAAATATCACCAGCTTTCATTGTGAGTCAACACATTTAAAATGCATGGCTACTCAAACATCATGATCTAATTTGTTGACACAGTGTAGCGAATAGCCTAACAACCAAGAGTTTTTTTTATAAAAAATTTAAGCATTTCTCGTAAAATTTAAGCATTATTGATAAAGAGCTGAATACGTGTCACAAATAAAAGAAGTTAGGAAAACTTTCAAGCACCCACATGGAGAATCTAGATGCAAAAGAGAAAGAATAGCATTCATTTCCTGTTGCTCAAAAGTGGCTGAACTCAAACATGGGATCTCCATTTTTAAAATTGAATTTCCAACAATGGATGCTGATGTATTCTTTGTATTAGTTTTCGTAATTTTATGCTATTAACCATTCACTCATCAAAACCTGCTTCTATAGAAGGATAATTTTTAAGACATAAAGTTTTTACTTTTCAGCTTAATTTTAAAATTTAAATACCTATATATAAAACTCTTTTAAGGAACAAATTAAAATATAAATCAGTTCCAATTATTATCTTATTTTTTTTAATTGAAAATCGTTTTTAATAGGGGATTAAGAAAATAATCCATTAACAAACTATAAATTAAATGAATATATTAATAAAGATAAAAAAATGTGCTAAACCTGCTTATTTGAATTTTTATACCTTTTTACAGACAATAAAATTAAAATGAATTTATAATATTTGGAAAGATGATTATTAAGAGATGCATTTCGAAGGAAGGAATTTCTTTGATAAGTTCTTAAGATTATTTTTAGATTTATGCAATTGAAGTGAAATAGAATGAAGAGTTAATGAGAACTTTAGACTACAATTAGAATCATTAAATTATTTCGCAGAATAGTGTTATTACAATAACAGCAAAAAAATATTTAGTTTGGAATATGCAAATTAGTATGAAATTGTAATCCTAACTTACATTGAATACTTTTCTAAATTAGTTGAACATGCGAAATTTAGAAATCAAAGGAATTTATATCATAATATAAAGAGTAAAATATAGTTAATGTTTAAATTATTTAATCCAGCGTTTGAGTTCTTATTATGATGAAAATTAATTTGATATTAAATGTATATACACACATTTGTAATTGTTAGAAATTGTTTTTCTCATTTTATCTGCTATTTATTCATTAAAGCATAAAAGGAATATATTTTTCTCATCATTTTTCTTGAAATAAAATAGTTGAAATAGTTTATTTCTTAAAAATAGTTATAAAGCGCTTAAGTGATTAGAAGTAAAACCTGCATCTTCTTATTTAAAAGAGATTAACTTTTTTTTACATGTAATATATTTTCTAAATTAATTTCATATTTTAAAATAATAAAAAGAATGACTTATATATTTTCACATATGATTCAACTCATGACATCACATATGGCACAATTAAAATATTTTTTATATTAATAACAAATTTTGATAAACATGTTAAATATTTTATGTAATAAAAAAGATGAATATGAAATTAATCATTTTAATTTTCGAATGAATTAGATTGAAGCTGACAAAATGGCATAACTGATTTTTCTTTTTCTTAGTAAATTACCATACGATTGTTTCAATTACAAATTAAAAAAATACTCAGTAAACAATAGTTCGGTTATTTGCTTAACAATTATTTTGTAAGAAATTAGAATCATCTAATTGAGAACAAAAATTAAATTGCTGTTTCTCTTTTTTCTACAAATTAATTTGTGAGGAAACTTGTAATAACAAAACGAATTAAAAATATTCTAATGAAAGTATTCAGAAGAAAATTTTATACCTCTTTTTAATAATCCAAACAAAAATGTATTATGAAAACAAACATTAAGAATAAATATTTAAAACTGTTTTGTAAAAAAAAAACGTTTTCTTGAAAATTTTGAATTTTAAAACCTTGAAAATAATTAAATTTTCTCCGTAAAATAATTTTATTTAATATTCAAATATTTATAATTGCATAACATCGTTCTTAAATTTATATTTCTAATGACGTTTTGTTTTCTTATAAAAGAAGATTAATTTATTCAAACATATAAAATATTCGCCAAAGACACTTGAATATTTTTTAAAATGAATCAACAATTCATGATATTTTTTCGTGTTTATAATGAAGATGTTTGTTCTTACAAAATCAAATTAACTTTGCATTTCATTGCGTAATAAAAGAAAACTTATGAATACGTCATGCCTGTAAAAAATTATGTAGTTATTCAGAAATTAAAAAATATTACAAAAATTGATTAAAACAATTCGAGAATTTATTATATTGGTATGAAATAATTTTTTGATGGATTCGCAATTAGAAAACAATTTATGATCACTTTGTTTTGAAGTATGTTAGCAGTTTTAAAAAAATTTTAAGAAAATATTTAATAAATAATATGTTTATTGGATCAGAAGAATTGATTAATTGAAACTATCTAAAGAAGAAAATTTCTTAATAGTTTCCATTTAAGGAAAATATATGAAAGTTACTAAATATAAATTTCAGTAAATTATTGATATTTTTATCTATGCTACATAAAAATTAATGAAGTTTCTTAATTTTGATTTCCCTCTAAGAACAATAGTTGGTTCAGAAATAAATAAGTAGTACATAAAAAATTGAGGAGAAATTTGCTTTTCCAAAATAATACAATAATAAATGAAGTAGTTTATGAACACTCTGATAGCTTTCTTTTTAAGGCAAAATGTTTTTAAATAAATTGCGTTTTCATTCTAAAAAACTTAATTTTAATATATTTTAATAGCATATTGTATATGATTTAAAATTTCTCATTATACATCATAATATACATTCATAAAAGATTTTATATAATTTAAATTATTGTCTTTAAAAGGAACCATTTAAAAAATTAAAGGGTTTATTCAAGGAATGAAAGATAAATTATTTAAATATGCACAATATGTTAATTTTTTCAATGAATTAATTTTAATATCTTATAACTCAAAAGTGGCAGTAATTATGGTTATATAATTGGAGCTTTATTTTATATACCGTCTGAATTCCGCGGTAATTACCATAAAATATTTGTATACTTCTAAACAAAATCATATTACTCTCTTTGGCTAATAAGCAAAACACACACACACACACACACACACACACACACACACACACACACACACACACACACACACACACACACACACACACACACACACACACACACACACACACACACACACACACACACACACACACACACGCACGCACACACGACACACACACGCACGCACACACACACACACACACACACACACACACACATATATATATATAGTTTAAAAAATTGCAATGTAACAGAAAGAGTATTATTTTCATTATTTTTTTTAGAAAAAAAAGAATCTTATCTAAACTTTTGCAAATTAATGAGTTATAAAAGCCTTCAATAATATTTTTAACTTCTAAGAAAATTAATTTTTCAATCCAATAATTAAGAATACTTATGCTATAACACTAAATAAACATATATTTTCATTCTTAATGATGTATGACTATATATAATTGAATTTAATATTTATTAGGTAAATTGTGGCTTAAAATCTAGTCGACATATTATAAATATTTTGACGACAGAATATAAACATTTTGATTCATATTAATTGAAGGCCACAAAAAATATTTAATCTTTATAATGTACTTAATTGATTCTAAAAAATTTCCTTTAAAATTCATTAATCAGAAATTTTGATTATTTCGTTAAATATGTGTAAACAATTAATTTTGTAAAATTAACAAATATAAGAATAATATATAAACTGTATTACTAAAAATTTTTAAATCTCAAAAAAGAAAGCAAAAAATAAAATAAAAAATGATGTCTTGTTATCTTATAATTAAAAATTTAGCAAATATTTTTCGTTTGACTTAATAGAGTTTTTTGAGTAAGTTTTTATTAGTTATATTTTTGAGTAAGTTATTATCTGAGATCCATTCTGTTATCTAATTCCTTTTTCATTTTTATATCTCTTTTTTCTCTCTGCCTTCTTTTATTATTATTTTTTCCCACCTCATGTATTATTTGGATTTGTTTTGTAGTACATTTGTTATACCTTCGGGCCCTGTGTGGTATTCCTTGGTGCACAGGGAGATATTTTTGTTTTCCCAAATAAAAAAAATTATCTGAGTAGTTATACTAAGTTATTATATATCTATATTGTTATTTCTGAATAAGTTATTAAGTAAGTCTTAATAGAGTTTATATGAGTAAGTGCGAAATATGTAGATATATTTCTTTAAGTAAAAAGCAAGTTCTTAAGTTTGAATTTTACTGAAAGAAATGTATCTACATATTTCAAATTTATTTTATGATGCTGCATTACAAAGAAAAATAAAAATTTATGGAAAATAAATTATATTTTATTTTACACATATCTCCAAATTTTCCAGTTCTCAACACAATTATACCATTTAAGAGAATGAAAATTCGAAAATAATAAACATTGTAATAATATCTAAAACTGCCGTGCAGAATCTTACTGTTGACAATAATCGGTGTAAGAACTGTACTTAAACCGAAAAAGAATTAGTACCAAGGGATTCATTGATTTATTGATATTTTTTCCTTTCTTTAATCAATAAAGGTGTTACTTTTAGATCCCAGGCATTCTGAGGCCAATAATATCTAGTACTTGGGATGTCCTGCCCACCGAGAAACTTTTGAAGCTTCTCAGAAAGATAAAAGCAGGAATAAGATTTAGAAATATCTTCTGTTTTAATTACGGCATCAAAATGAGATGTTTTTAAAAAGAAATTTTTTTAATTCGTGTGAGCAAAGTATTGCAGTTATCTAATAATTACGGTTGTGTCAAAACTCGGAAAATTATTTTGCGCTATAATATTCAATAAAAATAACTCGTTTTTTTATTTAAAGCTTACCTGCCTTTGAAAAATATAGTAAATTTAATAATTGCTAAAGAAACTCTAAAAAAGTATATTAATTTTATCTAATAAAATTACCTATGTCATTTCTGAAAACAATAGTTTACTTTTTTAAATAAAACTTCTTATTTTTAAAGCAAAGTCATTATTCTTTCTAAAAATATGATGTTATATATATAAAGGATTTGAAAATATGGAAACAGTTTGCACAATTATTTACCTCAATCATTTTAAATTAACTTTAAAATAAAAGCATAAAATATTTTTAAAGGTTTTAGTGTATCTTTGATATTTTATATAAATACATAATCACATACATTAATATACACCTACACACACCACACATACGCATATATATATATATATATATATATAATTAAGAATAGATTCCATATTTTAATTTATACTGGATTACGTTTCTTTATTATTAAACATTATTTTTTATTAAATTCCTTCTGAAATGAGAAATGAATCTCTCTCTCTCTCTCTCTCTCTATCTCTCTATATACTCTCTATATATATATATATATATATATATATATATATATATATATATATATATATATATATATATATATATATATATATATATATAACTTAAGAATATTCATTTGAAATTTTTACTGAAATAACTTAAAATATGGAATTATGTCATAAATTACTTATTTTGATTCCGTTTCAAAATTTTTTGAACTCTGACACTCTTACTCAAATTATAGGAATTGAATTGAATAAGCAATTATTAAACATACAAATATTAATAATCAATTAATAATGATCATTTTAACAGGTTTTTCTGAAAACTGCTAATAATAATTTTTGAAATTGTTGTTGCACTAGTATAACTAGTTGTTGCACTAACATTTCATAAAAGTTGTTAAATAATTAACATATTTAATTAATCAAGATATTTTTCAGCATTATCAAAACTAAAAAAAGAAGTTATTAATTCCTTTTTCTTCATAAAAAAATCTAAATGAATTTCAAGAAATCATTTAAAACTCAGGAAAATTTTGCTTTTATAAAAGGAAAGTTAATAAATGTATCATAAAGTACATTTAAATCATCATAAAGTGTACATCGTTAAGTATATTTAAATTAAAAATTAAATAAATTTTAAAATTAAAGCATTTGAAGATGATATAAAAAAGAAATTGGGAGAGAAAACAAATGAATGTTTTTTCAATAAATAAAACTAGAAAAAATCTTAACATTTTAAAGATAAAATACAGAAATATATGTTTTAGAATGTCTTTGGAAAACTAAATTAAAATATTGTATTTCATTTATAAATTAATATAAAGTATATAAAAAAGTACTATTTTAATTAAGAAGACAAAAATATTATAATGATTAATTGCGAAATATATATAAAAATGCTTACATTAAAGTATTAAATTGAAAAAGATTTATCTAAGAAAATTATAAAAATTAAATACATTGTAATAATATAATAATATTTTCTAAATTATCACTAATGTGCTTTGAAAACTATATGAGACTCTGAAACTCTATTAAACAGATTCTTTGTAAATTAATTTGTATATATTTTTGTAGTACTCAATGTTATTAGGAGAATGATATATATATATATATATATATATATATATATATATATATATATATACATATATATATATATATATATATATATATATATATATATATATATATATATATATATATATATATATATATATATATATATATATATATATATCCTGTTATGTTTATAAGAATTATTTTTAAAAGCATAATTTATTGTTTGTTACTTAAAACATAGCAAATCAAATAAGATTTTTACATTTTTTAATAAATTTCTAAATCTTTAATTTAATTATAAAATTTAAGTCAGACTTGTTTTCCATTTAATTCTTATATTTAAATGTAGCAATTCAACCATTGCTTTATGACAATATATTTCAATGGAATTTTACAACTTGCTTATGATTTTAACTGTATATTACGTTTTTTTAAATGATATTTCGTATTAGAAACTTTATCACTTTTTCTTAAAAGATAGTTGCACTTATTTTTTGTATACTTACACCAAAATTATTTTAACTTAAAATTATTTTGGGAAAAAAGAAAGAAGATTTGCTTGTTATTTAAATATCTGCTTAAAAAAACAAATTTTTACTTTATTTCCCTAAAAATATATTTAATAAATATTTTGAAAAAAGATTCATATTTATTTTGTTTTGATTTTAGTTTGTCAAAGCGATATACTATTGTTTAAATTAGTTTTTGACATTTGTTTTCCATAATAAAATTTAATGTTCAAACATTTAAGAAAGGATAACTATATTTTTCATACATAATTCTTTAATATTGTTCATATTTTAGTTAAAAAAGAAAGTTT
This sequence comes from Latrodectus hesperus, assembly GCA_037975125.1. Lineage (NCBI taxonomy): Eukaryota > Metazoa > Arthropoda > Arachnida > Araneae > Theridiidae > Latrodectus > Latrodectus hesperus. The sequence goes on from CM075860.1 coordinate 61,492,013, forward strand.
AATCATAAATTATGAATGTCACTTAAATGACTCTATAGTTCAATCAGTGATACTTTGATATAATAAATTAACGAGACATAAAATATCTTCCTATAAATAATGTAAATTATACATAAATCTTTCTATTGCTAAAACACTAATATAAATTAATCAGAGTTATTTAACTTACCGAATAAAGTTGATTGCCAAGAAACTTCCTCCTCAATCTCCAGAATCTAAGTCCTGGAAGTGGGATTATTTAGAAGTCCTCAATTAAAAAATTAGTGACTTTTAACTTCAGTCATATTTTCGTACCAAAAAATAAAAGCGATGAAATGAATTACTTCAGGTGCGGGAAATGGAAAATCTTAACGGAAACAGTTAAAAGGTCAGAGAAAACTGGAAAGAAAGTCCGCAGGAATCTCCCCAACGTAAACTGGTCTTCTTGGATGGAAAATTGCGGAGTCTTGTGCGTAGGCTGATCATGAACTAGTAAAACTATATCGAGTCTCAAAATCGATATCAGTGCTCGAGAAACAGCTCAATCTTAATCAGAAACTAAATCGGCAAAAATATATGTCTCGCACCTATCAGATTATGCAAGATGAGGAAGCTTTAAAGCAAAGAAAAATAACATTCCCAAATGATTCCGAATCCCACTTTTTCCGGAAATGGTGACTGGTCAGAATCGAGGAGGGCACCGAGCAGAGACGATGGAGGTCGCGCATGCGCAATAAAATATGTAGGAAGGGATTTTCGGGTGGTTTCGGGGATATTTTCGATTTTCACTTCATGCTAGAGGGATTTTTATTTTAATGATTTTTAGGTGATTTTCATTCATATATTTCAGTTAAGAGTACAAATGGCCACCAAGGGAAATCATTAAATGTCTGGGAAGTTTTAAGAATACAGAGTTAAGCTTGCCGTAAAAGGAGCTTATTCCTAATTTGTGAATTATAACCGAAATTATTTTGAATAATCAGTTGTTTAGCTGTAAAAATCTTGTTTTGTTCCATTAACATATTATTATAAAAAAATTATCAGTTCGAGCACTTAATCCTTTTATGATTTTTTAAATTTATTGCATCTAATGTAATTTTACACGATTAATCATTATATGTGTGAATTGTTTGACAAATATATATGGGACAAAAGAAATATAGTTTAAAATATTTATAAAATTCATAAGAAATATTAAAATACTTAAGTTTAGTTAAAAATTAAATTTCTGGTGATAAATCTTTTGACATCATTACATGTAAAAGAATTTGGTTTAAATAATAGTGTCAGTTTTTATGGCTTTTAATTATATAATATTATAATAACCATTTTATATTATTCTATTTGCAAATGAAATTGTTTTTCGTATTTGAAGTTTTGAATGATTTTTCTTGAACATTACTGAAAAATTAATATATGTACAAATACGATGAATACATATTATTGACCATTCCAACCGTTTGATTTATAAATCATACTGCCTTTAAAAATCACGATCATAATAACTTAAATTTTTGATCAGGCACATAATTAAAAGAACTAAATTTTATTTCATATAAATATCAAATCTAAAGCTGTCGACATGCTTACAAATGACACTAATAATTAAAAGGGTTTATTTATACGTATAATTTCAATAATTATTCAAAATAATTTACATATTGCATTATGATATATTTGATTGGTATTGAAATTCTATTTTAAGATAACATTTCTGATTGCTTTAGCAATAAATATTGAAATAAAACTACATATTATTAAATTAATATTAATTTAAATCTTTTGTTATTGAAAATAGCTTGTACAAAGAAATTTAATGTGGACTTCAAATCAATATTCAAGTATGCTATAAGAAAAATAAGCACGAAATTATTTTAAAATCTTTTTTTATAATATAATTATCTCATTTTATAATATATTTTAGGAGAGATTTTAAAGAAAATCTTTTCATAAAATACGTTATATTATGTACATAAATATTTAAAGCATCAACAACCCATTGGTTTTTGCTTAAGGTGCTAAAACATTTCTTAATTAGAGTTGCAGAAGTAATCAAGTAAATATCTTTGACAAACCAATCAGGATGTGTTGATTAGTGTAGAGATATTTTTTATTTAATTTCACTGAATAAGTACAACATATAAATATTATTTGTAAATATATATCGATTTATGAATTTAATACCCTTAATTAATAAAACTTCAAGGATTTTATTCTTCTATAAAATTATTTGAGAAAGCTTTCATTAAAACGAATTTTATAGTTTTTTGAGAAAATTTAAAAAATTGCATAAAAGCTGTATAAAACTATAAACTGTAAAAATTTTAAAAATATTCAATACATATAATTATTTAACTTATAACACTCATTAAAACTGTTTGAAACTAAAATTTTATAAGCATTTTTTACTTTGAAAAATCTATTATTTTTGTTTCGAAATATGACATGCTAGATTCTTTTACTACACATCCTTATGACTGAAAAATTCAATTTTTCGGTAAATCATCTTTTTCTTTTCGTTTTAAAACAGTAAATTTCCTACACAAACATTCAAAATGATAAGTTTACTTTATCAAAATAAAACGACTTATAGAAACATAAATACTTAAGAAATAGTTAAAAATTATTCAAATTGGGTAAATAAGTTCCAAAAGTTTATTTGATTCAATTTCTTATATTTCTCAGACTTGTTAAACTTTCATCCAAAATTAATCAATAAGCATTAAAAGATATTAAAATGCGAAAACAAAAGCGGTGGTGTCTCATTGATATAAAAACATTACTGTTGCAGGAATATATTAAAAATAGAAAAAAAACAGTTTAAATTTCAGGAAAAAAATAAATGGCATAATCAGAATTTTCCATTGGATCGAATAAAAATTAAGTATTTCTTAACTTATAGAGTGAATACAAACTGTCAAAGCTTGAATGATTCTAGAAATGTCTTGTTAATCAGTCTCCAACCATCAGGTTAAATTGTAAATATCTTACAATGGTTACAACCACTTTTTATAAGGTCTTATTGTACTTCATGGTTAGAAAACTGATGTTCATGGAATTGTTAAGAGGTTAACGACAATAATTCAAATCATCCTGTGCCATGGGGTACTGAGAATTTTCTGGTTGCAAAATAAGTACAAAAAAAGAAAATACAATCAGTCATATGATATAGATAATCTGTAAGTAAAACCCAGACCACAATACCATATTGTAGACATGTGTAACATCGGATAATACGATCATTCCGAATTTATATAATACTTTGGATCTTATGTCTTATGTTATGGTCAAAGTATATCACAAGTCAACATATATCACAAGTCAGCAATATTCAAAATTGGTTCATCTTGTAGCAATTTCAATCATACCTTAAGTAAAAGGGAGTGAGAAATAAACGATGAAACATTTTATTATTTTTGTATAAAGATCGCAAAGCTTGAGGTACATTATGTGCATGTTGATTTTATCATTTTTATTTCGTTACAGCATTTGATCCACCACTGCTGTCTTAATGCTGGGATGCTGTTTGCATACCTCCTTTATCCAGCACCACTTAATCGTTGCGAGAAATATATGCATCGTGATTATCTAGCTCATCAAAATATGTCAATAGCAAGACACTCAATGTTGTTGTTGATGTCTTGTGCCAGCTAGGCTGGCATCATGGGGTGTGCTTGCATTTTTTCCTAGGCTGGTATCTTTTCCAACAAAAACGTAATTTGGTGTGGAGTCCGACTTCCTCAGTACACACATGCCATAGGAACCCGTTTATAGGATAGGCAATCATTCACAGCTCATTCATACAAGGAAAAGACAAAGATAGGATAGATAGAGAGAGAAAGTACATCCATGCCCGAGCTGACATCCGAACCCAGGACCTCCCTATCCGCACTCAGACACTATGACCTCTAGACAGAGTGGGGGCAAGACACTCATTAGCACTAAGGTACATACTCCAAATAAGCTAAATCATTTAGTTAAGCAAAATAAGGGAAACTTCCAACGATATTTGCAACAAAAATGGAAAATAAATTTTCACCATCAGGCTGAGAAACATTTTTTGTATACATTGGTTGAATATGTAGTTCTGAGAGATATCATCAGGATGCTTTGGAGTTTGCTCATTGAGTATCAAGAATTCAATTATTTACATGCTCTTTCAAAATGTCTGGTATCCCAAATTTAATTGCAAATGAGTAACATTTCCTTGGCGTGTCGATTATTCTAATTTAACATGCAATAATAATATATTTTATACCTATTCAATTTGTATTGCTTACATACTTGATGGTCAAGTTTTTAAAGTTGTATTTAAAAAAAACTAATAGTTTATTAATAAGTCGTGTTATGTAATTATGAACCTTTTCAAAAGCCTTTAAGATTTTATTGTCACCATCCAAGAAATTTCCAATTAAAATGAGTCTGTTAAACGAAGTATTAGGTTTAAGTTCAAATGAGTAAATTTCTCTGAATTCTTATTTATAATTAGAATTTTTTCATTTTTTTCAATTTGATTCATTAATTTGTCAGTTAAGGAAAAGTTATCATATTTTATGTTTTGGATTTACTTCCGGAAATGCCATAAAAAGTACCTATAAAACAATCAAAAATATGCTACTCAGTATTTAAACTATCTATAAGTTATTTAAATACAAAAAATAAATATAAAGACTTAGAAAATGACTTTACTAATTTTTATGCTCCCAATACAATTATAAATCCAAACACATAAACATGACCGATTATACTGAATTACTTTTTTAGATAGTTATTATTGTTTTAAGAAAGAAAAAAAAAGGTACTGAAATTTGAACATTTAAAATCAATTATCGAAGAATATATAAATAATTTATTTAATGCCATAGCTTCATTTCATCAAATTTTAATTTGGAAGCAATAAGAGTAACTGAAATTAATTAATACAGATTCCTGATATAGATATAGATTCTTAATTAATATAGATTCTCTTTTTATTTCTATTACCAAAATCTAATTTTTAAACCTCCAAGGTTGAAATATATGTTAAAAAATTTGATAATTAAACAATAATTTGCTTTTAAATTAATTATAAATTATTCAAAATATTTAGTAGCAAAACAAGTATGTATATCTAGATTGTTATAGTACAATTATTTAAGAATAATTAAAATGAGCATAAAATGAATATATTGAAAGATTAAAAATGTATATTTTGAAAGATTATATGATTAATTACTTAAAGATTTATTGTTTTTTTCAGTATTTTTAATTAATTGAAAAAGAACTGCATAAGATCGAAATAATTATTTTTTTGTTCATGACAAACGTAAATAATTAATGTGAAAATGAAACTTTTTATTGAAATAATTTATTTTTCTGTCCTTAATTGATTATTCTTTCTATTATTATTAGATTATTATTTCTAGTATTATTTTACATTATTATTAGGTATTTGTTTCTCTTATTATAATTAATGTTGTTATTAGAGAGCAATATTCGGTTAAAAGATAATTGTGTCCTATAATTTTAATTAGATACACTTAGAAAGCTAGATACACTGCGTGTGCATCTTTTAATAATCTTTATTATATATAATATTTTAAAAAGTATGTATAATATTTTATTATAAAAAGGTTATTCTTTTTGAGAAATACTTACATGACATTCAAAATGTTTTAAGATAATTAAAATATTATAATACAGACTTTAAAAATAAGACACAAATGAAGTTTGAATGTATTTTAAGAAAGTAATTTAAATTATCTTATTACTTAAAATAATTTGAATTTTATTCTTAAAAAATTATGTACATTTGAGTTCAAGAATAAATAATCTGTTAACGAAAAAGAAATATGTGAACAATTGATTGTGAATTCTTATTCCTGGAGTATCACATCTGCTTTTTCCCAAACTGAAATCCTGACTGAAAATGCAAATAATGAAATTATTTTTCGGTGAATATATTAAAATGCTTCATTTAAGACTGCCATAAAGAATATAAAAATTATTCAGAGTAATTTTAATACAAAATTGATTAAAATTCATTAAATTATTAATGACTAAAGTTGATAATTTTTATAGATCTAAATGCAAACTGCAATTTAAATATTAATTTTTTGCATATAAATTTTAAATTTAGATTTTGTGTTTTAAATATAAATTAACTTCATGAAATATAATATGAAATAAATTTAATTATAATTTAAAATCAGTTTCGAAAGATGAATATTAAAAACAAACATACATAAAACATTTTAACAAGAATTAAACTTAAAATATTCAAAAACCTTTTATGTAAAATGTTAGAAGCAAAATTACACATATATGATTTTGTTTAATTTTTAACTATGCAATCTATAAATTAAATTTTGTTTCGATTTGAATGATATAATGGAGCTTGTGGTTGCGAAGTAAAAAAAATATTTTAATTAATTGAAATAAAAAGAATTTATGTATTTTGAGCAGAAATATTTCAATTATATATCCATATTTTATTGGAAGAAATAAAATTATATTTTTTATCACTGCATTCTTTCATTAACAGAAGATAAAGGACTGACAATATAAGAATAACATAATATTATATAGATTTATAATTTTACTACAATTTAGTGCTGTTCCTCATTTAAATTTTTTCTAGCTTGCATGAATTAATAAGACGATAACCTGTTAAAATTTAGTAATGCAGAAGTGAAAAATTAAATTATCTACCTTCATTTAGAAATTCCCACAAAAGATTTATTAACATCAACAATTAGTGAGAATTTTGAGTTTCATAATGCTATGCAAGTATTAGGCAAATGCAGTATTTATGTGGTAGCTCAAAATATTGATTGCATTAAGGAATACGATTCCCTTTTAGAATATTTAGGATTAGAAAGTAACAATTATACGTCAAGTTCCTTTTTGAAATACTTTTAAAAATTGCAATTTGAAATTAATAAATTAAAACTTGTTTGTAGTTTATATTTGCTTATACTCTGAATCAAAGAGATTGGAGATATTCTTTCACAATGTAATTACATCTCCATCCTATTAAATCTTTCATTTACTTCCTGCTATTTTCATAATGCGTCAGATATTTTCTTTTGTTTGCACATATTTTTCGAAGGTGATCATTTTTTAAACAATAAAGAAATCTTATTGAAAAATATATGTCTCTCCATTTTTAAACAATAAGGATAATCAAGATATCTTTAAAATCAATTAATAATTTTTGTTCAGTAATAGTTTATACTCATTAGTTTCACATTTATTTTGACTTTCATGCAAAGAACTTGAGTATAAAATGTTCAGAAATGAAATATTTCTTTTAAAAAATCTACAAATATGCAATATAAATGTAAAAACTATATATTTCATAGAATGAAAGAATGAAGAGAATGCAATATCAAAATTGTTTTGCATTTGAATTTCTAAAAATTTTCAAATGAAATAAAAGGATTAATTAATTAAAGGAGAAATTTAAATACTTCTAATGAATAATTATGTATTTGCGATAACAATAACAGTGAAAGATTTTTTATGTAATTAAAATGGAATTATTTTCTTTTTTGGATGAAAAAAATATGGAAACATTCTTCAGGACAATCCATATTGTAATCACGTGAGCTAGGAGCAGCCCCAAAATAAAATTTATTGATTGCTTTAAATAGAATTTTTTTGTTTTAAAAGAAATATTTAAGAATATTGATCTCTTTAAATTCACTACAGAATTAGTTTTAGGAATTTAAAGCCCAATGTGCTGATAATTGTTGTACGTATTGTTTTTAGTCTTATAAAAAATTAACTTTTCATATAAAAAAATTCCCAAAATTTTTTAATTTTTATGCAAGGCAATTACAGTTAATTAATTTTTCAAATTTATCGATAATTTTAATATGATATTCAATTAATACAGTCAAGTGTATATTTTTATTTCAATTATAATAAAGGTTATTATAATATAGGTTCAACATTATTATAATATAAAATTGATATGAAAAAATTTATAAATATATGAAATTCATCGGATTTCCAATGAATTATTTCATATTAGTTAGAAATTTATCTTAATTTTATCCTAATTCAAGAAAAAAAATAACTATAATTTTAAAATTTACAGTTTATTTTTTGATATATTAATTTTCTTTTCTCATTACATTCATAGAAATTCAGAATAAAAGTTATCTACAAAAAATTTAATACTATTTTATTAAGAAAAATGCTTAATAATATTTTATATATTTGGGAAATTTTGAAAATTTTTTGTATTTATTTTGGTGACTCAAACATTGAATTATATCTGTAGAAATAAAAATAACAATTTCAAGTTTACTAAAAATTTAAATTTTTATTTTGAATTTCATATTGAAAAGTTTAAGTTGAAATATACTCTTAAAAGTTTAAATTTTATCTATAGAATTTAAAATAGCTATAATTTTAATTTTCTAAAATTTTTACTTTTTATTTTTAAATTTATGTGAATTTATACTTTAAATGTATATTAGTATCAAGAAAACAAATGTATATATCTAAATTTTATTACAAATTTTAAATAGTTTCATCATTATTTTAAATTCTTAAATAAACTATATTTTTACATAATACATTTAGGAATACGAAAAAATGTATAACTTAAATTCTGAAAATGTAATATGCATTTTAAGAACAAAATATTTTGTGTTTCAAATGCATAAATATTTTTGAAAAATAAAAAAAATAAAATGTAGATTCATAAAGATTTATTATGCATAGAAATCCTAACTTAAATATATGTGCCGTTACCGATGAATCTCTTTACTATATGATACTTTAACTACATTTCTCTTTTTTAAAAATTGCATAATTTACTGACTCTTAACAAATGCAATTGCATACAATAATTCCTAATGTAGCACAAAATATTATTAAACATAAACACAGAGAAAAATATATTTCGGAGAAACTACTTAAATCTTAAAAAAATAACCTAGATATAATAATCTACTCCGAATAAAAGGATTTTTCATGGAAATGAAAGCAAGGAATTGTATTATTTATTAAAACATTGATTCTACAATCAGATTTAAAAACAGTCAGACAATCAGGTTTAAAAATAAGGTTCATAAATTTCTTTTAGTTCGGAGTAATTGTATTGTTTCGTTTACAAAGTAAAAGCTGCAAATTTATTCGTTTTATGCAATTTTTATTTTGTCAGTTCCATAGATTTTAAAAATCAAATTAGAGTTCACGTATATAAAAAAGAATTATCTCTCAACATCTTAAAAATTTGTGTTCATAAAATTTTAAAATTAGTTTTGAATTCATCTTGTTTTATATATATGTTAAATTCTGTATAATTTTATATAATTTAATTTAATTATTTGTGCGAAGAGTGTTCCATAAGAAGCTAACAGTAAAATCATACCGAATCAAGAAATTTATTTGTAGCAAAATATAAATCATTTTTCTTCAAAAATCCTATCTTCAGGTAATATGCAACAGTCCCATTGTAACAGGCAACAGGTCACTTTTTAAAGCTAATAAAGAAGCCTTTTTTGAGATTAATTAAAAAACCCTTGCTCTACTGAAAATATTAAATAATATCTCTTAACGATTCTGCTATATAGCTTTTTCTTCAAAGTCGGAAACAACTGAAAATCCCTTTATCCTGTTTTATGGAAGATCTTAGAACGCTTAAAAAAAGTAATGACTTTCACCACATTATTTTTAAAAATATTTATGCTTAAATTATTTCTTAATTTCATATAACTTTTCATTAATTATAGCAATTAACATCATTAAGAATAATTAATCTTTATAAATGAAACATTAGTGTATGAATATTTAGTAAAATGATAATTAGAGCTGCAAAAAACGTCTTTTGTTAATCATAGATAATGATTACAAAAAATATTCTTTTCTTCAATTTAAATATGCATCTTATTTTATAATCTACATCTCTGAAATTATTTTTATTATGAGGCGATGGAATTATGATTGAAAATGCTGAATCAATAATGAGAGACATTATTATTTAACAAAAAACATTCGTAATTAAAGGAATTTCAATATATTTTGAACTAGGATGCTTTCTCCACATAATTTAAAATTTTTTTCATAAAAGTAAGTAATAAATATATAATTTGCATACAAATAAAATAATATCTATCTATATCTACCTATCTATCTATCTATCTATCTATCTATCTATCTATCTATCTATCTATCTATCTATCTATCTATATATATATATATATATATATATATATATATATATATATATATATATATATATATATACATATATATATATATATATATATATATATATATATATATATATATATATATATATATATATATATATATATATATATATATATATATATATATATATATATATATATATATATATATATATATATATATATATATATATATATATATATATATATATATATATATATATATATGTATATATATATATATATATATATATATATATATATATATATATATATATATATATATATATATATATATATATATATATATATATATATATATATATATATATATATATATATATATATATATATATATATATATATATATATATATATATATATATATATATATATATATAATTAAATGCTAATTTATAGAAAAAATCTTTTAGCAGTGAATGATATTATTTTGATGAAAATTTTAATTGTTTTTTATAATTTGTTTTACATTATATTTCTTTATTTATATATATATATTGGAAAAAATTATAAGTTAATGAATATGAGAAAGAAAAGTTATTTGTAACCATTGTTGAACGAATGTTGGATAAATTTTTGAAGTCAGTAGAATGGCAAATCATTTAAAAAGTTTTTCTTTATAGCTAAATAGGATTTAATAAAAGGGAAGCTGAATTTCTTATGTTCCTTAGCAGTAACCAAAGTATTTCTTGCAAATATGATTTCAAAACAATTTAATTTCAATAGAATATCTTGTTATGCAATTTTTGATATTTCTATTCAAATCTTTATAAATTATAATGAATAAAATGAACGAGAGCTTTGATTTGTTTTTAATAACTATATTATTCATGGAATAATTTTCAATTGATATAAGCAATGAATTATCTAATTGTTTATTAGTTAGTTAAAGCAATGAATTATCTAATTGTAAAAAATATAAAATAAAAATAGCTATGTGTAATTCTTTTAATAATAAATAAATGTTGTGATCAAACTGAAAATACTCACCTTTAAATCGTAATTGGTGTCAATTTTGAAAATTAGGTAAGCGATGTAATTTTTATATAGTATGAACATTTGTTTTATCTATAGGTATCCAAGTACACATTGAAAGATATTTCCTCAATAAGTTATTGCTACAATTCAAATCTTGCTTTATCATATTTTATTTAAAATATATTAAACATTTTTATATAAAACTCTTTTTTAAATTAATCAAGAAAAAATGTACTGGTTTAAAATAAATAAACATATTCATTTAATTTTTAAGTTTTGATATTTTTGGGCAAATGAAACGTTAATTATTACTTTTTTTTATAAAAGTAGAATAATTTTCAGAAAAAGGGACATTTGAAGAAGATATTTCTAAATACTTTTCTCAGCTTTTAAAAATAAGAGTGATGCTTACAAAATAAATTCTAAGTTTAAATGTGTGCGTGGAATTAACAGTAAAAAAATTGAAAAACATTTTATATCCCAAAATAAACAGCATTTTATACATGAAAAATTTATTTTATATTTAGAGACATTTTCCAGTATTATTATTCTTAAAACTAATTGATAATTTACATTTTTATTTTGAATATGCAGCAAAATTGTGATAATTTAAGCTAAATAAGTATTTTTAAAATCAAATTAAATACAAATTTATATCTATGTTTCCATAATTGCAAAATCTCTTTGAGAATTATTATAAGATGTTTGGTCATCATAATTTAATTGATAGCAAATTTTTACATAACTTACATTTTATTTGAAATATAAATTTAAATAAATTAATTCATTATTTAAAATTATGTTACGATTTGAATACTATCTTTTGAAAAGTTCAACTAACATTCCAGCAAAATTTAACTATTATTATATAAAATAAATTAAATAGAAGCAGTATAATCGTTTGATCTGCTTTAACAATAGTAGTAATTCAATTAGTTTAAATTCGGAGCAGAGAGTAAATCTCCATATCCATCAAATTAATTAATAAATATCGTAATACCCTGTTGAAAATAATAATTCCATTAGTTTGTATAAACTATTGTAATTTGAATAGTGTTTTATATTTAAATGTTAATAAAATATGTATTTGTTTTCATGATATTAATTAGTGTTTTTGGGCTTTATTACAAAAATTTATATTTGTCAAGTGTAAAACAAATTATAATGTAAGTATATTTAACATTTCCAACTCTTTCTTTAATATGTCATCGTTAATTTTTTACCTAAAATAATCTAGAATTCTATAGAATATATATCATATATCCTATATTTAAAATATTGATATTTTTTAAATGCAGTTTTGTTATTTTAATTATTTAGTTGATAAATTCTTTCATTGCAATGACACGTAGATAAAATGGACAGGTATTAAGTTGTTAAGATTATTTTATTATTAACAATGTTCTCATCTTAAACTAACAAATCGCATTAAAAGTTATAGTAAACTATTAATTATTAAACATATGGTTTTATAAAGCTTAAAATTAATTTGAAATAATTCTTATAGTTTAGCTAAAAATAGAGATGACAGATTTTATTTCAGATAATATTAATTGATAGGCTGTTACTTTCTACTTCATTTATAAAATGATAAACTTTTTATTTATTTTTTTCCAATGGCACGGCAAAATAAAATGATTCTACATATATATATATATATATATATATATATATATATATATATATATATATATATATATATATATATATATATATATATATATATATATATATATATATATATATATATTAAAGTAGTTAAATTGATTACATGAATAAAAATATTTAATTAAACTAAAATAGTAATTCAAATTTGTTAAATCTTTTCTAAGAAATTATTTACTTTAGGAATCATTTATTCCATTATATAATTTTAAATGTAGACCAATGTTGATTCAAAATTTTGTCCATCAGATTTAAAGTACTCAACAGTTAAAAAAATAATAACATATGATATCAATAAATCTGTTTTTTAATGAATATAAATAATAAATAAAAATGTTGCTTTAGTTTATCTATTTTTGTCAAATCTTGCCATCATTTTCAATGAATTAAATGTTTTTCACAAATTCTGGAATAACATTTCTTTCCCCCTTAATAAAACCGAAATATTTAAATTACTATCTTAAATTTTGTTAAAAGTTTATTTCAAGATTTTGTTACAAAAATAGATAGTAAACAGGACATGATTAATTTAGTCGGTGATAATTGTTAATGTTTTGCTAAACTGGAATCACATCTGTATTGATAGTGATTAAAAAGAGCGGTAATTTTCTCATAACTTCAGCTATATCCTTACGATTAGTAATTTATAAATACAGCTCAATAGAACTACAATGAGATATGTGTTAAATGTTATTTTTAAAGGATTTCTTAATTTCAGCTATTTACAAATTTTATATTTCATAATTTCACAAGCACCTAATAGAATTAATAAAAAAAATATTTCCCCGCATTTATAATCTATAACGCAATATTTTATATATTTTTAAAATTGTTTTAATTCTTTTTCACATGCTTCAATTGAAATCAAACAATTGTTAAATCCATTACCCGCTTTTTCTCCGAATGTTTTCTTCTAACAACGCAATTTCCTCTTAGCTTGCAATAGATCTAAATAAACCAATTTCAAGATCTAAATAAACCGATTTCTAAACCATTCCGGGATTTTTCAGTACTGTTTTTCGTAAAGTGAATATTGATTTGCTCTTGTGTATTTTATTCCTTGACTTAAAGCAAATTCTGCAATCTGTTTCTACGAAAATGTAAGGCGTGAAATATAAACTTCTATATGATTTTATTCTCTGCCAAATTAAATTATAATTCTGAAATTATTTTATATTCTTAAATGAAAGAAAGTAAGTATATGGATGAGTTTCATTTATAAACTATATTAATTTATTTATTATTCATCCTTAGATTTCTCCCCTAATGTTAAGGCAAAGAAGAGAACTACACTACAATAATATTAATATTTGGAACAATTTTGGTATTTATATGAAGCTTAGCTATAATAAATTTCTGTATATTGCTATATATATTCGTAGAATAATTTATTTTCAGGTTTAATGCATTAAATCATGTTGAAATACTGTATTTCAGCTTGATATTTTTATGATAAAAACTTAATTTTAGCGGCTTTACATTTATAAAACTCGCTTTACTAATACTTTACAGTTAAAAATTCGAGATTTTAAAGTTTAAAATTGAGATTATGTTTAAAAAATTTCCAGTATGTAGGACTCAGTCATGTGAAGAATATAGTTTACAAAATATTAGTTTCGCTTTTAAAAATGAATTGAAAATATATGTGTTCCCTTTAATTGCTTCAACTCTTGTTTTATATAAGATAGTTTTCAGTTTGAAACTGTAAGTAATTCATGCGAATTTATTCAATTTAATTAATTTTTTTAAAGAAATTTTTTAAAAATGTTACTTTTGATAAAATTTTGCAGGAAATTTAATATTGAGTTTGAAAAGTAAATTCTAAGAATATATGTATCCAAAAATTAATGATATTTAAATAAAAAATTATTTATATTATTTTCAATAGATATTTATTATAGGAACTTATTGAATATTGAATAAAACAAAGCAAAAATTATAATAGAAAATAAATGTTCATAAATGATTATCATTGTGGTCAATATTTAATTATTCGCAATTACTTATAAAGCCTTGTATTGATGGATTTTCTAAAAAAAATATCATTTTTGATTAAATTATAAGTTTTATACTATTTCATGGAAAGAAAAATTTAGCATTGTTTTTATAAAATTATATAATTTTGATTTTTAGTTGTGTCGAAATAACCTTTAAGTACAGTTTTTTTTAAAAAATATAGTATAAACTTGGCGTGAAAACTTTAATTTTTCACGCCAAGTTTCTGAATATTTGTTTTAATTTTGAAATTATCTAAATGTTAAATTTAAAATTATGCTCATGAAAAAAATTATTGGATTCTAAATAGTTTTCTGAAACTTTAACTAAAATATTGAATCTAATAATTAAGTTTACTTGATAAATGATTCAGGTAAATTGTATAATAATTTATATAACTAGTTGAATAATTATCTTTTCATTATCTGATTATGTAATTCTGTCTCAAACTTATAAATAAATCAACTACGGTTCATTTAGCATTAATCATGCTAAATAAATTAATTGGACTTTATTCATCGAATTATAGAAGCATAAATTCAATGTGCTAATGCAAAATGTTGTGTTTGAATTACTCTCAATAATCGTCAAATTTATAAAAACATTTAAGGAAGTTGGTTTGGTTGGTTGGTTGGGTTTATGGCGCAAGGTCCAAAATTGAACATGCTGCGCAGGAAGTTGGTTTACCAATCAATTGAATTATTCATTTATGATTACATAACAGCATATTAATAGGAGATAAAAATGGTAAAATATTGGGAATACTTTTTGCATAAAGAAAAAAATGTTTTTTTATATATTTGTTTTTTGTTTCAATAATTTCTCCTTTTTGTGTTCAAACTTATCTTTTGAATAAATAAAATGAAAATAAATAGATATGTGCAAAAAGTATTTCACAAATTTTATATTTAAGCTTGATTTTACCTTAAATTTTGCTAAAATATTTGTTTACTCTTTCAAATGTAAGCTTTCCATGCAACATTCATGCATGGTTGGTTAGGTATTCTGGCGCTATGTCAAAAAAAAGGACAAGTTGTGCCATGATTAAATGTATAGTCTAATAATCAACTCTTATGCCTGTAATTTTTCAAAGTTCAAATTTTAGCTTAAATTCACAATTTAAATTTATCTTGTGGATACATTTATTGAACCCTGTGAATAAATTTGAAATTTTACTTATTCTATGCTAGCAAATCATTTAGTTTTTAATTTAAGCAAGATATCTGTTTTGCTTTCTGCATTCCAGTACTGTTATTCAGGGAAGCGATAACACTTGTTGAAATAATTTAGTCTCAGCTGGTGGTCAGTTTTGCAATTAAAGCATTTAGTTGCACATTTAGTTTAATATTAGTCTTGTATCAGATACATTTTAAAAAATGTTTATATTTTTAAATAACTCTTCAGCAAAATGTACGTTTGTAACCACTATGATTGTTTGGGAAGCGAAGGAGCGAGGGAATACGGTATGTTATATCAGGGAATTAACATATTGGGTGGCATGATAATTTTCTTATTGTCACCTACGAGGAAAAGGAATATGACGCATATAGTTTTGAAAGCTTATTTGAAAAATTTGCTTATGTATTTAAAAGTGTTATTCATTAATATTTGTCTCAAAGTATATATTGGGATTGTAAATTTTAATATTAAATTGGGACTTACATTTCTGTGTGAACATTGATTACGTATTTAAAAAATGGTGTCAAAGCATTTTTAAAGAGTGAAAATTCTAATATTAAATTGAAAATAAATATATTAGTTTATTACAAAACATGCGGAGATATATTTTATTTTTTTCCAAAATGATGTTTATTGAGAATTTAAATTTTCCTACCATTACAAAATGTTTCCTATATGAAAGTATGAAACAAAAATGAAAGGCATAAATAGATTCTTTTGAATGCATATTCAGTACAAGACTACTAAAACTGAAATATTTTTTTACATTTTTTATAATATTTTTGCTACAAAAATATGATTTAATTTGATAAAATTTTAAGGAAATTCAAAAAAATGGAAGTGTGTTTATGTTTTTACAAATTGATAAGTTCGTTCATTAGAAGTCTCTATGACTGTATCAGTGATCAATTCCACTATTTGATCTTCACAATTAAGGTGTTGTGGTTATGTGAATATCATTATCCTTTCATTTACAGAAATATGATTATAAAACAATGCAACACATTCTGGGGTTATATCAGAAATATTCAAATGAACTTTTTATTAAAAAATGTGGAAGTTTGGTTTGTTTGTTGCCATATTGTAATGTTTATATGTAATGTTATGTGTAATGTTTATATTATGTTTATATATGTAATGTTATATATATAAACATAATATATGTTATAATATATGTATTGCTTATGTGTAATAAGTAAATGTTTTCCATATTAAAATTATTAGATCGGAGGATGCAATTAAAAGTATGTTCCAGATCAATACCCTAATCTAATATATACCCTTTTTCTAGAAATCAAACACATAAACTAAGAACAGGGTCAAAAATCATTTTTAATTATAGTATATTATTTTAATCTATTAAAAATGTAGAAACGAAAGATTTATATTTTTAATTTCGTAATGAACCACATTTTGTATTTCTTAATATCAATTCAAATTTTAACTAATTAATGAGAAGAAAATTCTGAATATGATCTTTAAAAAACATTTGTTTAATATTTTTATTTATATATTTAATTCCACTAAGACTGCATATTGAGTTATTGAATAGGGTTGTAAAACAGCCATAAAATATGAATCAAGACATTTTTCGAAACAAATGGTAGAGGTGAAGTATCAATCATCACTTGTGATTGCTTTAGAAATATAAACTCAGAATGGCTAGAGGCGAAAACAGATCGATACTCCTAATATTGGATTGTCACATGTTTTCCTCAAAAATATTTTTTGGAGAACAAATGATTACCAGTAAGAAAAATATTTTAAAAAATAAATAGATTTATTTAAAAATATTACATAAAGAAAGATCCATAGGAAGAAAATTAAACCAACTCTATTTCATATTTTTATTTCGTTTTATATTTAAATTTTATTTTTGATAATTTAGATCATTTCAGCATTTTAATTTTACAATAGGTTTCGACGATCTCTATCTTTCATATCATATCTTCTATCTATCTATCTATCTATCTATCTATCTATATATATATATATATATATATATATATATATATATATATATATATATATATATATATATATATATATATATATATATATATATATGATAATATAGTTCATGATTTTAAGTGACATCCTTTTTAAATATAAATTATAAAGTTTATTGGCTGTGTTTATCCTATGCCCTTATTCTGTTAAAGTGCTTCTTGGTTTATGGAAGAAGATTATAAGAATATTTTCATGTTTGAAACATTACTTGCTTTACTCAGCTTAAAAATTTGGATTTTAGTGTAGTTATTTATCTTTTATTTCACAGTACGTGGTTAAAAATTGTTTATTATTATAATTGTAGTTGTTATGAATTTTTTAAACGATATAAAACATGTCTATTTATTCTGTGATTTAAAATTAAGAATTAATTGATATTATAATACTATTCTCTTGTTATATTTTTTCTGAAAACTAATCAACTATTTTAGTATATATATTGCTTTTATATGTAAATAAGAAAAATTTCTTATTAATCGAAATTGTTAATTATAGAAAATTACTCATATTATATAAAATAATTTTTGAATTTATATATGCTGTAGGTTGTTTTCTTTTCAAGAACAATTTATCATCATTTATATGTTATAAAAATGAATAATACATTGAAGATAAAAGTATGCAAACATTTTGATTACTTTTGTAACTGAAAGTAAAAAATTTATAATATAAATTTAAAACTGAGTTTTTATTGGCTATTCCTTAGTTATATGTAGTCCACATTTTCTATGTTTATTATTTTAATTTATATTTATTATAAAATATGGAAAAGATCATATGACAGCAAATAGAAAATTGAAACAATATTTTTGCTTTTAATAACTTAATTTAGTGTGGTTAATTTACAATATAGGTCGATCTTAATATAGTGAAATGTAATTATCGCGTGATTAGTATCGATAGATATGAAAATTTAACTCAGCTGGATAATTGATCACTAGTAATTCGAGTATATACTTGCATATCATAGAGAATATAGTAATAATATATAGTAATGCGCAAGTAATTACCTTGCCATACCCAAAATCTTCTCAACAGTTAAAACTGAAGCAACAATTTTTACTTTTTGGCAAGAGCAATGAGACTCTGGAACAGGTCCGAGTCATCAAACACATTATCTCTACAGTTTCAAACAATATTATCCAAACAAATCTATACAGCAATTACATGCTAATGAACCATGATTCTTTCCCTATATTCTTCATTAGTGTTAAAAAATTATATTTTATACCACATACGCAAAGGTTTGACTTGCGTATGTGGTATAAAATATAATTTTTTACTATCTGATGAGCTGCTCCCTCAGGAAACATCAGCATTTAAAGAATTCTCCTTCTATGGAACTTATTCGTTTTATAAAATTTTGTTTTTCAAGCAACAGAATTACAGACATTGTGAAACTTCTTACTGTTCATGAATTAATCAAATGTTTTTTCTGCAGAAGAGACAGCCTACGGAAGATTTAAAAACATTAAACTAATAGAATTCATACTTCACTTATGAATCTCGTTCATTTATAAACAACAAAAAATTTCAAAATTATGTATTATAATCATACATATTTATTTTCCCTTCTTCTTAGTCCTGATTCAAAGAAAGTGGTACATATCATTAACGATTATCAGTTAAGTAGTAAATAACATTTTATTTGGTTTCATATCATCTGCATGTGTAAGTATCATAACTAAGTATATCGTTCTTCAAATTTCAATTATGTTTTAATACATCATTGTCTTATAGTTCTTTTCATAAGCATCTTTCTGTACAAGAAAATACTGCTTTTTTATTTCTCAGGCATGTACTTAAAGGTAGATGTATAAACACACTTTTTGTAAATATTTTTTTTAATTTATAAATATGAATACATGGAGGGACACCATCCGATAACCAATGTATATATATATATATATATATATATATATATATATATATATATATATATATGTGTGTGTGTGTGTGTGTGTGTGTGTATGTGTGTGTGTATGTGTGTGTGTGTATGTGTGTGTGTATGTGTGTGTGTGTGTACAGAACAATATTTTTTTTAGCTAAATGTTAGATATGTGATTAAAAATAAATAAATGTAAATTCTTATAAGATGTCGAAAACGAAAATCAAGAATCTTAATCCAATTAAAATCCACAAATACCTTAAGCATTCAGAAAACTAGTTTGCTTTTATTAGTTATTACAATAGCATGAAGTGGATAGTTTAAAAATCGTTTCTACCCTAAATTTCAGAATATTTATATTATATTATCGTTATTAAAAATAAATGAAACAAATTTACATAATTAGAAAAGGAATCTTGGGCATGGGTAAGGATAACAACTAATAATTTTATTGTCACATGGGAAAATTTAAAGTACAAATTATGTATCCTAATTAAATGTCATCTACTGGAAAAAATTGAGAAAAACAAACGGATTATTAAAGAACTTTTCTTCTAGATTTATATGCATTTTTATCTAATTGTAGTGTTTTGTATTTTTATTGTGATATGTTAATAAAAATGTAAATATGAATGGAATTATTTTTGTTAATAAAAATATAAACATAAATGAAATTCTTTGCAATAGTAAAAAATAGTTTGATTTGTATACTTTTTCTGAAGTAATTTTTAGAAAAAAATATAAGAATCTAATTAATCATTTTCGAATTCATAGATATGATTCTTGGGTATTTTTAATAAACCCCACTGAAAGAAATATAATCAATATTAGTCAAGTAAATGAAATCAGTTTAAACATTATCTGGGAAATAAATGCAGCTTTTATTTTAGAACAGAAAATTCCATGTTTGATTTATTATATTTTTGATAAAATCTCTAAAAATCTTTTCGTATTTTTTATGTTTGGATTGGATTTTTGTCTGTATATCTTTGGATTTAAAGATATAGATATTTCTACAAATAGATTGGATGAAATAGTAGAAAATAATTTTTCTAGAATGTATGAAGATGTTGGTAATTAAATTGGCAAGTGTTTTACTGGCAGTTTTCTGAGAAGCCATAATTCCTTTGGTATTTTGGATGACAAATATTTCTTTTTTACGTGATTTCTTCTTACTAAATATTATCATTACTAAGGAAACTTTACAATATAGTTATCATTTTACAAATTTATTATAAACAACTCTTGATTTACGAATATTATGTATAGAAATATTATTTCATAGACTTCTACTAATAAAATATTTTCTTGTATACAATTCCCTCTTCAAGTTTTAAAAGATACATAACATTAAAAGACCCTAAAATTATCCATTGAATACTCTTACTGATAAAATGTTAGGTGTAAACCTTCATCAATCATTTGGAAATTCTATCGAAGCATAAGAAGTTCGTAAATTTAAGGTGGTTTGGGTTTTTCTTTTTTAATATCTCGCATTCATTTTGATGATCTTTAGTTTATATATTTAAGCCAATGAATGAAAGTATTAAAGTTGTTGTGTTTCTTCAAATTTTTAACAAAGCATTCCTTATAACGACGTTAGAACAAAACTTTTTATTCTTTAAATTTAATTAACATTAATTTTAGAAAATTGCATTTTTCAAAATATGCTTTGAAATAAAAGGGAATGAAAAATATCGTGAAGATAATTTTTGTCTTCTGTTTTAGACTTATGATTTATTTGTATTCAGTAAAATTATACTATTATTAAGAGGATTTGTGCATCAAATTAAATAATTTTTTACTATAACTATGAAAGAATGCCACATATATATTTCAATTATGTAACAAACATTTTATCCTTATTGCTTTTAAATATTTCCTTAATAATCAATAAAATTTATAGCACCGCAAATACTTATTTTTAAAAGAAATTAATTTGTGTATAAATAACTAAAAGTTAATAAGAAACAATAAGCTTGCTTACGTTATCAAAACTTCATAATAATCTTGAATTATTTTATTTATTTACAAAGAATTTGAAATTTGTAAGCTCATTTTTTCATTTTTTCTGATGAATGTGTCTTATCAAAAGTGAAACAGGTGATGTTCTTGTAGACTGTAGTATATAGATAGATGGAAATATAGTTAATGAAAAATAGTAAAAGAGGCTAACTAACGATGAGAATTTAAAATATTTTATGATATTCTTGTTAGTAATATTTAAGAAAATATTCCCGAAAATTGTAAGAAGTAGAATCCCACTTTATACAATGATTAAAGACTTTTTAATTAAAAAGTACATTTATCATTAAATATTATAAAATAATATTGATCAAACTAATATTTAAGAAGATGTTTGATTAAAAATGACAAATATTTGTTTGATATTACGTATTAAAATTTTAAAACAATTTTGAGGTAACATAAAAAATATCTAAAAATGCATAACATCCAGATTTATTATTATAGAAAGATGAATAATATCAGAAGATTTATATTTGACTCATAAAACATGCACGTGCTTTCAATTTCTACTTTCTTAAGCGAATCAACATTTCTACTCGAGAAAATACCTAAAACAATTTTTATTCCAAATAAAAGGATAATCGGGAATGCTTTTTCACCATCAATATTCATTTATTTAAAAGATTTTGTAACTATTTATTTATATTACACGTGGACTTCAAAAGAGCTCCTTTATGATGGTTTTCCAAAAGGAGCTCTTATTGAGGTTATAATGCCTCTTAATTTGAACATAACTATTTCAGTACCAAATCTCTTCATATTTCCTGAAAAAAAAAACAGTGAAGGGATTTTAGACTCTAATTAATTAGAGTGCAGACTTTACCAACATAACAACATTTGTCTGACTTAAGACTGAATAGGGAATTATTTTAGCTTTAGAGACATATTTCTCTTCTAGTCTAAAAATTCCAAATTAATAATATTAATTATTTATCAAAGTGGGGGATATATTTAATATCTAATTAAAACAGTGTCTGAAAGTGTGTATACATATACATGTTCTTTCAAAATATATATTATATTATATTATATTATATTATATTATATTATATTATATTATATTATATTATATTATATTATATTATATTATATTATATTATATTATATTATATTATATTATATTATATATATATATATATATATATATATATATATATATATATATATATCATACATATATATATATATATATATATATATATATACACTTGCCAGAAAAAGTTTGCGTATAAACGCAGAGTAAACATTCTACAGAGAATTAATGCACATTATAGAGTCAATACTAATTCTATTTTTTATATAAAGCTTTTCTTTAACAATTCATTAAATATCATTAACAATTTCAGAAAGATGACACACATTGTTTAAAAGTAATAAATTAGAAATTACCCAAAAAGTTATCATAAAAAGTTTGCATACAGGTACAAATTACAAAAGTATTTGCAAATTAATCTTAATTTTTTTAGCTTCCGTGAGCTCGTATGAAATAAAATATTGCCTGCATTTATTTTTTACTACTTACTCATTATATCTTTGGTGGGAATACAACAAATGGAATAAAAAACATTGTTTTGTTGATATGATACATTAATACTTACAAAAAAGTTGACTTAAAATTTATTCTAAAGGAAAAGAGATAGTTCCGGACGAAAAGAAAATCATCTTAAGACAAATGAATGAAAGTAGATAGTTGGAAGAACTCATTCTTCTATCCAAAAAGTGATCAATCATAACAAGTCACCGAAATCCGTAATCTTAAAGCCTCGGAGTAACAGACCATCTAAACTGACTTTACGAGAAAAGAGATACATCCTGAAATCCGTATGTTTAAATTCAAAGATTAATGCAACTCAAATAGCACTTGATATTAGCGATAGGTTTAAAAATCTCTTCGTGAAGATATACTATTCAAAATATTCCTAAGAAATCTGGCTATTACAACCGTAGAAAGCCATGTATTTAAATTAATAAGCAAAACCATTTCCCTCGTTAGCCATTAATTAGCAAAACCGTTTAATCCATTGTTAGCCATTAAGAAGCAAAACCATTTAAATTTTCCAGTAAGTATGTTGATAAACCTTCACAGTTTTTTGAAAAGTAATAATTCTCTGATGAAGGCAAGTTTTGTATCTTTGGCATCAAAAAGTGTAAACTGGTGTAGAGAATACAAGCTTTTGATAAGCAAAATTTTGTTTCTACAGTTAAACGCGGTGGAGGTGACGTAATGATTTAGGGGTGCATGGCAGCAAGTGGCGTTGATCGATTAATTTTTATTGACTCTATATTAGATCATAAGGATATCTATAAATATATATAAAGAAAATTTGAAACAGAAGTCATAAGATTTGAATCTTGGCAATGGTTTTTGGTTTCAACAAGAAAATTATCTAAAATACACTGCCCACAAAGTAAGGCTCTGGCTGTTGTACAATACCAAATATATCAGTTGCATACTCTTCTACAATCGCCAGACTTAAATTCCATCGAGCATTTATGGGACTTATTGGAACGCAACATTCGGCAAAATAACATAATATCAATAGATATGTTAAAAAGGGTAATTATGATGGAATGGAGTTATACTTCCTCTTCAGGAACCGCCAAGATAATTAACTATGCTTATACGATTGGAATAGGTTCTTAGACATAAAACTTTTCCAACCAGACATTAAAGTTTAATTGATAGTACATGGAAGCTACTTTTTAATTAATTAATATATCTATCTATCTATCTATCTATCTATCTATCTATCTATCTATATATATATATATATATATATATATATATATATATATATATATATATATATATATATATATATATATATATATATATATATATATATATATATATATATATATATATATATATATATATATATATATATATATATATATATATATATATATATATATATATATATATATATATATATATATATATATATATATATATATATATATATATATATATATATATATATATATATATATATATATATATATATATATATATATATATATATATATATATATATATATATATATATATATATATATATATATATATATATATATGTGTGTGTGTGTGTGTGTGTGTGTGTGTATAGGCTCAAACAATTTGCTTTATTGGAATGCTTATACCTATGTGTCTAGAATATGAATTTTTAATTTTCTTACCTGATATTCTAACCACGAATTAGATAATCTGTTGAAAACTGTTATTCCCTTCAAAATATTCGAAGAATAATTTAATTTAGTGCAATTCTTGGGATATTTTGTTATCAAACTTCAACAATTTTGTGGTCATCCTGAAGAGGATTAAACTTATGCTGAAAAGCAAACAAATATTTATATTTGATAAAATTAAAAAATACTTTAATTAGTTAATGAAATAAGCAAGTCAAGTGATGCATGAAATATTTATTCTGTAGATAGTTTTGAAATGTTTTTAAATCTAAGTTATTTCTTAAGAAAATATATTGTTATATTATATCTGCAAAATAAATATAAGAGACATACTTAAAAAGCATTTGTATTTAAAATTGCTTTTAAAAATACACCTGTTCTTTATTTGCAGATAATGTTTGATTCATTAGTTAAAAATAATTGCATTTTGAACTTTAATAATTATTTTTGGAAATATATTTTTGATAGGCATTGACGATGACAAAAGTTTTGGAAACACTAAAAAGAATTTTATATAATGTCTATAATTAAAATTCAATACAATAATTCTTGAAACAAATATTAATTAAAATAATATAAATATTAGAATCATTCATATATTCTGATATAGTTGACTGATTTTTAAAGAGGATGTAAACATTTAAATCATAATAAATTTTATATTGTTAAGATTAAATCAATAAGAGCACCAGAAAATAAGATATTGAATTTATCACATTAATTTAAAAAATACAGAGGGTAAAATATATGATTAAGAAAAATATAAAATTTCCGATCACACATTTTTATACTAATATAATAAATGACTTATCTTTCGAACTTTGAATGAAACAGTATTCACTTATACCTCTGGAGCGGGATGACAACTTTGAGAAGTTTGAATGGTATTGTCAGTAACAGTTCCTTGAAACGCTGTCTTTCCTTGTTAATTTATTATCTGATAACTCCTTTCTCATATAGAGGCACATGTGTGCACAAGACCGGAAAAACATTCTCTATTGTAGTCAAGATTTGAAATAGCATATTCTGTCTGATTTACAATTTTAGTCAAAACGAAAGCTGCATTTATTTTTCTGAATTACTTTCATATAGTATTGGGGGCCACAAATATTCTTAATTTCTTAAATATTTAAAACTAATTGAAAATGTCACTAATTAGGGTACATAATATTTATTAATTTTTTTAAAAATCATGTTTATTGAGGTTTTTTGGAATAGTTAATTAATTTATCAATAAATAGTTAAGATGTTTCGTGGATTTTGTATTTATTAAATTGGCCAACTATTTTATGAGACTTATTTAATTTCTTCATGAGTCTAAGAGGAAATATTTAATAAACAAAATTTTAAAAGAAATTTGTGCAAATTAGACTGAAGACTTTGATAGATTGAATTTTAGTTAGAATGTATTTCCTACATAATGTAATTTCTTGATAAAAATTGATCTATTGATTTCACTGAATTCATGCACTAATTTTTGATTTATTAGTTCTGGAAAATATTGAAAAGACTCCTAAAGTTTAAATATTAAATTGTTAATGATCGTAATAAATTAAAAACAATTTTAATTTAACGTGAACAGTTATTATTTTTATTAGTAATTTAATTATTGGAGTAACATATTTATAATATTACAATTTAATAATATAACAAAATAAATAAATTTCTTTTGAAGATTCTTGTAACTTGAAGAAAAAAAATTGAAATATTTAAAAGATGTATAACATTAATAAATGAAACTCGATTCAATGAACCTCTCTCTATGTAACAAAATTATAAGTAATTAAATTTTTTATTGAACTAATACATATTTTTTTTATTTTCAGGATCAAAATCAAGCCTTTTTTATCTCTGAAAAAATCTAATTAGTATATTAAAAACGTTAAACATCGATAAAATGTCTATATGAATGTATTTTTTTATAATCTTCCATCATATATGTAAAACAAATTATATTTAGTTTTTCAAAGCAATGGATAATATCTTGATTTTTAATTTTTACATTTAAACAAGAGGTGATCAAATTATATTTTTTTATATAACTGTATTCTTACTTGGAAATATTGTTTTATTTAAATGAAATAATGAATCTAATCATGCAAAATTTCATCAATAAACTAAAAAATAATTATGTTAAATACAGAAAAATCATATTAGATAAAATAACTTCATGGGTATAGTTATGTCTACATAAATGTAAACTTAAAAATGAAATCCTCCAATTCTTTTCCAAGCTGAATTCACTTCTTTTACAAAATCAAAAAACAGTTTTGCGATTATGGTTTATTTTTTATAACGTAATAATTGTTACAAATCTCTAACTTTTTTCCCATTCGCTTGTACCTTTTGCTTATGGAAGTTAAAGTAAATCTAAAAAAAGTTACATTGATTCAACATTTAAATTGCAGAAAATAAGAATTTCTCTGGCATTTAACCACATACAAAGAAATAAAATATTAATACCTATTGAAAAAATAGATAAGAGAAGAAATAAGTAATAAAACTATTTGAGATTATGTATATTTGTGAATTGCCCTGCAGAGGTTAAAGTATGTAAAGGAAAGGGTAAATCTCATTTCCCAAGTTGAGCTTTTCATAAAACCATTTTAAAGTTTTGTCATGAATAAAATATTAGCAAATAATTTACTTTAAGCAAAGGAAAACTTTAAAAAATACTGCATATATTTATCATCGATTATATATTCGAATTTATTTTCAGCCCTTTGGTTACATTTAAAATAGATTTTACAGTAATTAGTGTTGAAATTTCAAGATAATTTAAAATAAAAATTCTAAACTTAATAATATATATAATGCATATTTTATTGGGCAAGATTAAAAATATTTCTTACTGTCTCTAATTGCAAAAAATATTTCGAATAATTTTTTAATATATATATATATATATATATATATATATATATATATATATATATATATATATATATATATATATATATATATATATATATATATATATATATATATATATATATATATATATATGCAGGTGATTATCAAAATAATAGAAACACTTGTGAATAAAGGGGACATTTAAGAATTCGCTTCGTAAGCATTAAAATATTATCTATATTTTTTAGTATAAAAAATACATATATTAGTTAGTATGAGAGAGCTTTAGCACAGTTGTCTGTGTTTTGAATTTCTGTCAGAAGCTTAAAATGTCAGATCTCACAGATTTTCAGGGAGGCCAATTTTTGTAGGAGCCCGACTCGCTGGAGCAGCAGTGACTGACACATCCCAGCTTTCAAGCGCTTCTAGAGGTACTGTGTCTAAAGTCATGACAGCATACACACAGCGCGGAAAGACAAGCTCAGCAAAGCAAAATAGTGGACGGAAGGAGAAGCTGAGTGAAAGAGACCGATGGATTGTAATGTCTAAAAAGAAAACACAACTGTGACCGCACCAGAAAACCAAAGTGACCGCAGAGCTCAATCAGCATCTCGATTCTCCAGTTTCAATAGGTACATTTAGGAGATACCTTTATAAAGAGAACATCTACGGCAGAACAGCAATTCCCAAGCCACTTGTCACAGATGCTAATGTCAAACGTCATGTAGAATGCTGCCCCAACCACAAAACCTGGTCGATGGATAAATGGAAGACTTATATTGTCAGACGAATCATGTTTCACACTTTTTCCTACAACAGGATGGGTACATATCTGGAGAACACCTGCACAAACGTATGATCCTGATTGCCTCCTTCTAACTGTCAAGCATGGAGTAGATCGGTCATTCTATGGGCAGCCGTGTCATGGTTTTCTGCTGCTCCAATCATAACCCTGAAAGGAAGGATCACTGTGGAGAAGTATAGAGAAGTTTAGCGAACCAGGTCCATCCTATGATGAAAACTTTGCTTTCTTCAGGAGATGGAATTTTTCAAGATGATAATACCCCCATTCATGCAGCCAGAATTGTCCAATCATGGTTTGATGAACATGAAGATGGAGTGGAACATCTACCTTGGTCCACACAGTCTCCAGACCTCAATATAATTGAACCGTTTTGGTCTATTTCAGAGATTTCAATCCGGAATTGATATGCTCTACCGACATCTATCACGGAACTTTCACAATATCTAAATGAAGAATGGTAGAATATTACCCTAAACACTATTCATAATTTCTACGATTCGATTCCCAGGCGAATTCAAGCTGTATTACTTGTCAAAGGCGGTCCTACGTCATATTAATAAAGGATTCCTTCAAAATCTAGGATGTTTCCAATATTTTGTTAACCACCTGCATGTATATATATATATATATATATATATATATATATATATATATATATATATATATATATGATATATATATATATGTATATATCATACATATATATATATATATATATATATATCACTAAATATTATTAGGAAACTTTTATCTCAAATGAAATTGTGAAACGTAGTGGATGAAATTAGAAGCGTATTTGTTAGAGTCAATTCCCAAGTGTTAAGCTAGGAAACAAATTTGATTTCATAACCTGAAATATCTACTCATGTCACGTTGCTACTGTCTATTTAACTGAAGAAGAAAGTAATCAAGTGCATCGAAGAAAATTCAATCTTGATACTAGATAAAGAAAGTAAATTGAAATTGTCTGAAACTTTATGATATTATATAAGTAATTTTATAGTTCTTTGAAGTACTTTGAGATTTTTAATGAACGTATACCTATGTCTTTAGAATTAAAAGTAATTTCTTAGCATATGTTCTCCTTCTCTATTAATTTGCAAAATTGAAAAATTGAATTAAAATTCTAAAAAATAAAAAAGATTTATTTATATGGTATTTAAAGTTAGAGCTCAAAGGAAAACATCTTTAAACTCTCATAACTACGAACATCTTAATTTTCATAATTACTGACTGAAATACTTTCGTAATTTTATTTATTAAATTTGATGCAATTCTGTTTTATATATGGCTTTCATTACTTAAACGTTAAATAAAAATATATCGTAAAAAGGAAAGTGACAGTTTAAATTAAAATCATTAATTGAAGATACTAAACAAAAAAATCTAATCAGAGTTACAGTGTAGTCAGAAAAAATAAAAGAAAACTTTTGTATTATTGAATATTATTTGAAATAAATATGAAGAAAATGTATTATTTAGGTAAAATTTATTTGAAATTTTAAAATACAGAGTGTTTCTAAATGAATATCAAGCTTTTAACCCTTTGCAGTATTTATTACGTAAAACTGAAAATCTTAATTAATATCTGAAATGAAAGAGCAACTTAAGCAATTATACTCACAATCTTACAGGTGTTCAATCTGAGCAATTTTTTTTATCACACGGCACAAATCAAGTCGATAATCCATTTCTTCCCAAACGTTTTTGGGGTGTAATTGTTGCAACACCTGCGTCAATCCTGTTTCTTAGTTTGGGTAGGTTTGCTAGTTGTAGATGTACATACACAGGAACCCCAAAAATAGAAATCACATGGTGTGAGATCAGGTGAACGTGAAGGCCACGCGAAACAAGTCTTGTTATTTCTCTTGTCAAGTCTTGTTATTTGGCCATTTGGGGACATTCTAGTGGTTTCTTGTTTTGGAAAAACAACTGTAATTGGTACTTTTTACTCATGATGTTTTACAACTATGGCTGTTTCTCCAATTAGTAGAAGACGAACGAAATAACTTCATTTGGTGGAAATGGTGCCGAAAAATGGCCTCTCTGACAAACGACGTAGCTGTTGGTTAAACATCACTATACCCGATCACTGCATTGGCCGAAAAAGTCCCGTGACACAGCTTATTTCGCATGATTTATTTGCTAACTCGATCTCACACCAAGTGATTTCTACCTGTGACGTTCATAAATAATCGTGTGTATGTGCATCATCTACCTGCTGATTTACCTGATCTAAGAAATAGGATTGCAGCAGCGGCTGCAATAATTATACCATAAACACTGAACAATGTTTGGAAAGAACTGGATATCAATTTGATGTAACCGTGTGACAAAAGGTGCCCACATTGAACACTTGTAAACTTATTCATATAACTAGTTGAGTTTCTCTTTCATTCCATTGTATTAACTATGAGTTTTATGCAATAAATAATGCAAAGCGTTAAAAACCCAATGTGTATTTAGAAACACCATGTTGTTTATTTGTTATATACAAGATAACTCGGCGTTTTTAATTACCCAAAAGAACATGACGTACAGAAAGTGTAGCCTATTATTAGTCCTTAATATAATCACCATTGACATCCAGCACCTTCTGCCAACGTGTCTTCAGTTGTGAAATCCCCTTGTGGTAAAACTCGAGAGTTTTGAACACAAAAAAGTCAGTGAGTGTGTAGCGCAAATCTACTTTATTGGTGAATTATTTTCCACGAAATTAATCGTGCAGCGAATGGAAAAGGTGGTAATCTAATGGTGAATAACAAATGAGAAAGGAGGAGGGCACAAAGTCACCCAACCAAGTCGCTGTATGACATGCCGCATGTCGTTATCGGCCAAGAAGAGTTCACCCTTGTGATTAACCAGTGCTGGCTCCTTTTGCTGCAGTGCCTGTTGAACACATTACATTTGCCACAAGTACAAGTCTGCAGTAACTGTTTTTCCCTTTGGTAGCAGATCATAGTAAATCATTTGACGACTAGTCCACCAGACATCAGCTTCATCACAGAGGGACAAATATCCCAAACTGAATTTGTGAAACCAATGCCTTGCCGTATGGTTATTAACAGCACTATCCCCAAATGCTTGACATATTCGGCGACTTGATGCAGCAGCTGATGAGCCACTTTGAAGTCGTAAAGCAAACAACACCGAACGAATTTCTTTGACAAGTCCTTTTCTCTTCGGTACTATACCGGTTACGGTTGATCAATGTGCGCGATGAACCTGCTTTTATAACAACTAATATTCCTACTCTCGACTGACCGATCTCAACCACGTTATACACAAATTTGCATGCTCATTCTCACTTCCTTCAATGGAAACATGAAAAAGGCAAGAGATTTCCCGTTTTCTTTATAGTACTTACTAAAATATATGAATCCATTTCATTTACACGCTTGCAAAATATTCTCAAAAAATTATAAACTTGTTGAATATTTCTTGAAGAAATAACAAGAGAGTGCTCTCTTTTGTTACAGTAATAATTTTAAGTGAAATGAAGATGCGAACAGATACTTTTTAGCATAGGATTGTATGTGATGATAGATGATTTATGTATCACATTATTTGCGTATTTACAATGATTAATTACACTCCCAAATACTTACATTATCAGTCTCCATTTAAAGTTATTACAGTAAAAATTCTTAAATTAATGAACATTTTTGCAATCCTAAAAATTCTAAGACTTTCCTTTATTGATTTAAAAATAAAAAGTATTTAATCTATACATTTTAATTTTTAAAAATTATTTTACCATATCAGGAAGTGAAAACGTTTCGTTTATCTATACCACTGCATACGCACGATTGAGTTTTTACTACGAAATTTAAATAAAAAGATTATTGAAATTTTGGAGAAACAATTTTTCAAACGCATCCCAATATTACATACATTAAAACACTGACATTATTACAACATTAAGTATTCCAATACTATTCATCTCTCAAAGAATAAAAAAATGTTGGTTTTTAAAAATAAATATATTTACCTACAGAAAATGCTTTCTTATAAAATAACACGATGACACTCTCATCTCACATTATAAAAATATTTAATTTTATTTACCGGCTTAAGTATTATTTATAAAATTGATTTAACTCAAAAGAAGGAGAAAGAGTTATTGTTTCACACCTTTTAAAAATTTCAACAATAAAATTGATTATGTTATATTGAATGACCAATAAAAAGCTAAATATGAACTTGCTTTATTTATTATTTATTATTTAGTAAATATAGTTTTGAGTTACAAATCTTTTAATCATTATATTATCATAATATTTTTAAATTAATAACTTAAAATATGATAATGAAATTGGAAGAAATGCTGCAATATCAGTAAAATATTATTTGAGCACTTTAATTTAATTTATCTAAAATATACTTGTGAGGGCCTTTCATTTAGTATTTATATACACTATTCAAAGAAATAATATGATTTTGGGTTGATGGGTTTATCTGGCACCTGGAAAATTATTTGGTTGATTGACATATTATTGACAGATTTAGTAGACTACGTGAGATAAAAATGACGTTTATTTGGCAGAAAAAATGTTTCATTAAGCATTTGGATTCAAAAGAAAGAAACATAATTTATGCACATGAGAAAAACAAATAAAAAAATCGTTTCGTTAAAAATAAATCATTTCAATAAAGGATATATTTTCTCCGGACGTTCAGCAACATAAAACACCTTCGTGGCATCGAGTCATTGAGGCTGTTAATAAGGGGCTGGTGTACTCTGTTCCATTACACCAGAAGAGCTCTTTCCATTTCTTGAAGAGTTTATGGGGGTGGTAAACTTCCAGCAACTCTTGTGCCTAAAATGCTTCAAACATGCTGTATTGGGTTCATGTCCGGAAAACATACTGGTTATTCCTTTTGTGTGATTTCTTTCCTTCTAAAGGATACCATTCTCCAAGATAACACAATGTAGCCTGTAATGGTCGTCCAATAACATGAAGTCATCTAATTGTGACAACGAAAGGGGCTACAATACATTTAAGGATACCATCGCCATATTGGCAAGCCGAGCTGGCAGCCGAATGGTTAGCGCTCTTGCCTTCGGTTCAACAGTTCGTGGGTTCGAATCCCACCTTGGGCATGGATGTTTGTAGTGGTTCGGAATCCACTTTAAGCCGTAAGTCCCGGTCTAATTAGCCCTCGTGTGCAAAAAATGACCGTTGAGCGACAAACAAAACAAACAAACCAAACCAGCCATATTGGCAACCGGTCAGTTCTCCATTACAAGTGTTATAAAAATCGATGCGTCCGTGGATGGAGATTTCATCATAGACCATTACCTCTCGTGGGCACCAAATCCGATATTTTCACGCAAGAACGTAGTATTGTTTCCAATGTCACGTTCCCTGCAGATGAAAATTTGATTATTATTCAGAATAAAGTGAAAAATGGGATTCACCGGAGATAAGAATATTGCGCCAAATATTTCTCCTCCAGTCCATATACTCTGTTGCCCCCTCCTTGCGCGCACAACGGTGTTTTTCTGTTAACGTGACTCACACAATTTATTGGTGAGCATACAACCATACAGAGTGAAGGTAGTTTTAGGACAGTTTGTATTGAAATTATTGCACCAGCATCCTAGTAAAGGTGCTATTGAGAAAAGATAGCATTCATATTTTGGTGTCTCTGAGTAGTTAGCGTTTAGTAACAGTCTTCATTGGTCAAGTTTGCGAACTTGCCCTATATTTCCTGTTTCAAAAAAATGGCTCCAGATCCTGGACAGCATGTTTTGTAAAATTCCAACGACTTTTGTTACTTAGGATTGTGTTTGGGTTCCCTTTATCCAGTTAATTATTTTCCAAGCTTATGACTCGGTTAAATGACTTCGTTGGGTCACAGTCATTAGAATAATGCTCTTATTGAATATCGATCATTCTCTCTTTTCCACTTTATTTTACTTTACGTTAAAAGCCAAATCTCATTCTTTGCTGCTAAAACGTCGATTTTAACGTCAAACTCAAATTTTATACTGAGAAACTACAAAATGAAAAAAAAAATTGCATCTGTGATTTTCTCCATTTTATGGAGAAAAATTGCTTACATTGTAAAATATCCTTTAATTATTTTGAGCAGTGTATAAATTAGCTTTGTATAAATTAAATGCATAAATTAGTTAATTGAACCATCAAAACAATTCTAGAACATATTTATCTTATAATATTATACTTGTTGGCGCAGTAAAAATATTTGCACAATTTTAAATAATAATTTACAAATGGTTCTCATAGTTTAATTAAATAAAAATAAGTTAAAATAAGCTATGCACATAATATTAATATAAATATCGTAATATTAAAAATCTCTTTGGGAAATCTCAATAATTTTTAAAATTAAAATGTATATCTGAATTTTATAAATAAGAATTTGTTTTGTTATAGCTATATTGAATTAGTTCCTATTCAAAATTAGTATATGGAATAAAGTTCCATGAAAAACTACGATGATATCATTAGTTACTATTAAAGAAATTATCTTATTTCCTTATTTGCGAAAGTTTCAAATCGTCAAAGAGCTTCATATCGTCAAATATCTTTTTTTTCAACCCTTCTTTTGGTAATTACAAATATACACTCAAATCGTTAGCAAAACTTCAAATCTCGTTTTATTGCTGCAATTAACCTCAGGAAAATTGCTCGAAAACACTTTTATTATATGACTGTTACTTTATTTAGTAATTATTTTTTGATACTACCAGTTAAACTAATTTAACCAAACTTTCTTAAAATAATTTTAAAAATTAAAAAAATATCATCAAAGATGATAAAATTGAAACTTCATCTTAAACAGATAAATAGACAACTATATGTCGTAAACAATATTAAGTGTAATCAAATATAAAAAAGCGAAACTTCTTTTTTTAAAATTTATATATGCATGTACACACACACACACACACACACACACACACACACACACACACACACACACACACACACACACACACACACACACAGCACACATACACACACACATACACACACACACACTATACACACACACACACACACACACACACACACACACACACATATATATATATATATATATATATATATATATATATATATATATATATATATATATATATATATATATATATATATATATATATATATATATATATATATATATATATATATCATTCATTCATTCATTCTGTTTGCTCTTATTTGCTTACTTTTACAGCTGGCGTATAATCTGGAAGAAATTCTTTTAAATTCAATTTTATTTCGTGGCAGATTTCTCGGTATTTACTTTTACAAATATTAAATGAATAATTATGAGTATATTATTCTTTTTTGATGTAATTATCCATTTCAAAATTTCACTTGTGTTATTTTATTCTTTTCTGTATCTAAAGTTGTTTTAAGTCAATAAGGTTGAATACAAAATAATTACAGGTTTGTTGATAGGGGAGAAATTACGACTAATTTTATGCAATTAACAATATGGAATTCTGTTACTTCTCAAGAAGATATACTTAATATATTATTAATATATAACCGTTAATATGTCTATACACCTTACAAACTACATAAGAGAAATAATACTATAAGGGTACGAATTTGATATATTTTTGACATGGATTTATTTTTAAAGTTGCATTTTATTTCCCTTTTTTACTGAATATGATGTCAAATTAAATAATAAAGATATCATTCAAAAAATTGACAATTAATATGGAAGAAAATTGATTTAATTTTTAATATAATCTATTTATTTCTTTAATATATGTTTTTTATTATATAGTTTTTTTAAATTTAATTTGTTCATAATAAAATGAAAAATGCCTCAGCTTTGTTTTTTGAGGAATATTAACTTGCAAACGTATTTCCCTCAATTTTAGATATCATGGCAATTTTTATTCATTTTGCTATCCTGCTATCAATTTCAACAATTAATCACATTTGTTTGTGAAAATGTATTTTGGATTTTTAATTGAGAAAATTTTCCTATTTAGCAATACTAAATTATTTAATAGTTTAATAAAAAGTTTTTAACATTTTTATCATTTTAATGTCAATATATAAATTTGAAATTTATTTTTCTATAAAACTGACATTGCTATTAAATGGGGTATTTAAGTACATAAATTTGAATTTTTTTCGAATTTTTTTACAGGATATTTAGGACTTCAATTTTTAAAATCGCAGCAATCATCAGATAAAATGTATGGAAGTCAGTCAAAAATTTCTCAATCAATGTCAGAAATTTTTTTTTCATTACTGTTAAATTTCTTCAAATTGTTTCTTACACTTTATTGATTATTTTTGCTGTTTTTATTTCATAGGTGAAATAAGATTTCAATAATCCTATGCTCTTATGCTCTCTCTCTCTCTCTTTATATATATGTATAAGGTATACATTAATTGTATAAATTATTGTTAGTTTAAAAGGTAATAAAGTTTAATTAATTTTATTATATGTGAATATTTTCTATGCTATGCTCTTTTACTTTATGCTTTTTAAAATATTCTTATTTTATTTTTTATAAATTACAGAAATAACTCATTCAGTAATAAATAATTAGCTAAACATCATGATGCATGTAAAATTCCATGCATGGTCTTCAATATAAAAGCATTTAAAAATTAATAAATCATACATAAAATATCTTTAATGATGTCTGCTGAACATAAAAAATGATATTTATACACAGACATATGGGTGTTGATATGATTATCTAAATTAATGTAATAAAAATTATTTTGATATGATACATCATTCTAACAACTGAAAATTTAACAATTAAAAGGGAATGAATATCATCTACACAATAATAATTACTACAAAGAAATTACTTTAAAATCTTAATTAGACAGAATGGATTGTCTAAAATTTAAAAGCTGATGTGCAAAGCATTTCATGATCTGCAAAGTTCACACGGCTTCCAGACAACATTTCTTCAGGCTGTTATCTATATTTGCAAGTAACAGTAGGAAATATTAGGAAATTTTCAATCCTCTTCTGAAGTTCTCATTTTATACTGATGGTAGAACATGCTATTAGGGATTGAAGTTAGATTTGAACCCAGCCGCAGTTAAGCAACAAGAGAGGTTTGCTGTGTTTCCGCTGTCTGCATGCACTTCTCTGGAGAATGATGAGTGGGAGTGTTTTTGGTTTCTTCCTAAGCGATACGTGAATAGAAAAAAATGTTTATTTCCGAAATGTGTAATGTGCGGGGATATTATAAAATCTTAACGCAGTCTTAGACAAGGAAGTTATGCATTATGTAGTGTAAAAGTACCAATAAAGCAAATATACTTAAAAAGAATAAATATGAAGCATGCTTTTCCTTGAATGTTCACAGAGACTGCGAATAATTTAAATTGCATAGTATCACTATTTGAATTATAAGAATCTGAATTCTACTACATTCAATTCTGAAAACAAAAGTTAGGTGGTGTATTTCTATTTAAACTCATACGGGTATTTGGAAGTTTTCCATATTTTCTTTTTTGTGATGTATGAATGAAATTCACTATCCACGAAAAGTTTTCGAAAAAAAGGTATAGCTATGATATATCTCTACAAGTGATGTCTCGCCAAATATAGTGTCTTTTGTTTTTATTATGGTATTGCCAATTTGAGATTTTGTTGCATTTCAGGATTTTTTTTTGTTTTTGCAAGGTTTGCTTTTTTCTCATATTTTACATCATTTTTGCGTTATATATATGAGTTTTAAGTTGTAACAGCTTTTGAATTTTTTTCTAGCGTTTCAATTTGGTTGACTTTGGGAAATTTTCCGTTCCAAACAACTTGGCAATGTAAAAATTCGCTGTCACCAGTTGGATAATACATCCAACTATTTCCGAAATAAATAATAATATAGGGTGGATGAGAAAAATTTTCAACACCCTCTCTTGTTTTTCTTATTATTACACATTTTCAAATGCATTTCCGATTAAAGAGAAAATCCTTCTACACCTAATAATTCTATTTCTTTATTATTTGGTTAGACATTTTACTGCTCTGTGTTGAACTCGAATTCATGTTATCGATATTAAAGTGCGTGCAGTAAAAACTTCTATTTATTCTAAAATACCAGTAATATCATAGATGGAGTTACAACCATTTCACTGAATAAATTATATACAATGAATGAAATAATTACATATATATTGTTACTAAAGCCCACAATCAACTTATTATCTTATAGAAAATGAAATGTTCATTTGTTCTAGAGTGAGATGCATTTTTAGTGAAGACTGATGTTATAACATTCTTATATATATATATATATATATATATATATATATATATATATATATATATATATATATATATAATATTATATAGATATTATTATATATATACATATAATGTATATATATATATATATATATATATATATATATATATATATATATATATATATATATATATCATAATATGTATATATATATAAATTTTCTAAAGTTTAAAATAATAACAGTATAAGTAATTAAGATTCCACTCAAAAGTAAAATGCTTATAGTTTTGAGCTTTATGCATTAATATTTTGAAAATGTTTCCTAGAATGCTTTAAAATGATATAAATAAAAATTTTTAATTGAAATGTGTCACTTTCTTTAATCACTTTTTCTGTACATATCCATTTTTTATACTGAAAATTGTTGTTTATGTGATAAACACTTCTAAAATAATGTTAGAATAATTTTCAATTAATTTGTTTACTAAATAGATACGCTTCTTACTTCTGATTTGTGATGTGTTTTCAATTCAACAAATGCTTTCTAGATAATCATTGTTTGGATATAATTAATAATCTTGCTTGAATACCATTAAATATATGTACTTATTACCCAAAAAATTAGTTTTTAGCAATATCATATATATGTCCTGTTTTAAACTATGTCGTTGAAAATGTTTTAACATGTAACAAAATAAAAGTGTTTTCTTCCTATTATTTTAAACAAAACCATAAAACTGATGTTTAAAAATTGATTATAAAATAAAGAATACAGAATAGAAATATTTATAGGTATATTTTTTATCAATTACTTCAAACACTTTTATTATAAAATTTCAGTTCATGCATTTTTTTCTTATGAATGAATGTAAAATATGTAATGTAGTGAAAAACTAAATAAAACCTTCGTAATTGACAAAGTAAATAAATGTACAATAACAATAAATAAAGATGATAAATAGCACAATCTTTAATAAAACTGGAATATGAAATAGGAATAACATAGAAAATGTATAAATGGAAGCTCTTAGATTCTTGCGAAATAATAATTGATTTAAGCACTATGACCTTTAAATACAGATACATGTATTGAGTTCAACTCCATTGTTCACTACATGTAAAAGGAAATGTCAAAAGAGGCTTTTTGAAAGTTTCTGTTTTATTGTATGTTGTTGCGCCATTGTTATTATAAGACAATTCTATCAATAACTTCAAATACTAACGATTTCAGCTATAATGAAAGAAATATATTTCCCACAGGCATATTATCGATCGGAAATTACTAGGAGGAATATTTAAGCGAGGGAATAGAAATTTGAGAATTTTGAATTAATAAATGTTTTGTTTAATATAAATTCTTTTTCTCTAGTATTATATTCCAAGACAAAAACATAACAAATTATTTTTCTCCATATGAAATTTAAATTGGTATATGCATCGAATTATTTTAGCATTTAATGTATTCCAGCTTTTTTATAGAAAACAATTTAAAGTATTATTTCTATTTTTGTTATGTTTATGACTCAAAGGGACCTAATAATGCATAAATTTTCATAACTATTTCTTATAATTTATTGGAAGAGAAGCATACATATTTCCCTTGTTTTTGCCTTTAAAAAATGGTACTTTGATAAATTACTAAAAATCTAGAATTTTTGTCACTTATGTCTTTTGATAAGAAAAGTCATTGGACCTTTTCAGCATATAATTATATTTTTCAAGTTAAAATATCATACAATTATATTTTTCAAGTAATTACGAATAAATACTTAATTTATATATTTATTTTCGTTTTATTATTTTTAACTTTTTTAAAAGTGCTTGTTATCATTTGTTATATTTTTATTGATATAATTTCAAAATTTTCTAATATTTTATGATTGTATTAGAGTTAATTATTAATGAACATTTATAAGGAAAATGAAAACAAATAAATATTCTCTTTGGTAATAGAGACCGTTTCAGGTTGTCTATTCAATATAAATTAGGTTTTAGAAAATACTTAAGACATTTCTTGAGACTGCAGTGAGAGCCAAGATGAAATCAAAACCAAAAACTCAAAACTTTTTCCTAATTTAAAAAACACCGAAATGATCTTTCCATTGATAAAAAACAGAAATTTTTGGGTCATGTATCATCATGAATATCATTATATTATTGTATTATTTACATCATTGTTACGAAATCTTATACTTAATATTATCATATATTAAGCATAAGATTTCTTAACAATAATGTACTCAAATAAAATATCAAGATATACCAAGCTGATAAAAGAAAAAAATTCTTTTGTTGAGTCTATTGAAATTCTAGATTACATTAGTGCTTAGTAAAATTATATTTAAGCAATTGTTGATTTTAAGATTTATTGTGATTTTCTGCTTATTTCTTTATAAACTTTAAAATGATAACTGTAATCTAAATTTTTCATCACCAATTAAATTAAAACATTGATTGCGGTAATTATTATTGATTCAATATAATGAATATAATAATTTATTATATGAATATATTTTATATGGTTTTATAAATTTATAAGGACATTTAATTTTAATTCAGTTCCACTTCACCAATATCCTTTGATACTCATTTTCAAAATAATGTTTTACTTTCTTTTTAATAAAATCAATCAATCAATTTTTTCACGCCTATGGCGCATAATTCTCTTACTGTTACAGCTATCTTTGCCTCTTGCGAGAACATTTTATTTATCCTCTAGATAATCCAATTTTTCCAAGACCAACCAATACCATCCGATGTCAAGAGAATATTGATTTGTTTCATTTCCTATTTCTTCAGTTATTTGTTAGACAGGAATTGTAAATTTCAACTCGGTTATTCAATTTTACCTTTAACTGATTTTAAGATTGGTTAGGAAGCTAAGTAGTTTTATTTAATGTTTTTTTAAAGGTTGTGAAAAGTTTCATGAATAATAAATAAGTAGTTGCATCATTTTACATTTAAATTTTTTATTATTTGAAAATTCATTATTTTTTACATTTTAGATTCACTCGAATAATTCCTTATATGAATGTTTATTTTAACTGAAAACTTACAAAACTTGAGTATTTTACAAAACTTTATGATATTATTCTTATTTTATTGTTATGATTGTATTGGAGACATTATTAAATTTGTCCTAATCAAAAACGTAATAAAAGTTTAGACAAACGCATTGTTTTCAGTTTAAAGCTTTGTATTTGAAGGATAATATGTGGAAATTTAAGCTATGATTTTTTTAAGAATTATTGATATCCAAAAAGTCAAAGGAAAATTTTATTATTTTTTCTAATATTAGTTTGTTATTTTCGTTATTAAAATAATTTATGGAGGTAGCAAAATAATATACATCAACATTTGAAGAACAACATTTAATTCAAGAAAATTTATGTTCTATACTGCCTATAAAAGAAGCCAATAATTACAAAACAAAAATTTATCTTTCAGAAATTATTGTGTTTAATATTTATTATATATTCAAAATATCCTTTTGTCTGGTGAATATTTTAACTGTGTTGTCATGTAATTGCTTATTTTGGACAAAATTGTTTATATTTGAAAATTGAGCAATTAATTATGCGATGCAATAATCATCTTTTAAAAATAAAAAAGTGTTACATTTAATGAAATACACACGTATTGGTTTCATGTAGACTTGAATTGAAAATTCTATGTGCAATATCATTTTCCAATATTTCAAAATTTAAAAATGGCAAACTCTCATAGTTGAAGCTATTAATTGTTTTATTTTTAAAACAGCTCTTTAAATCAAAGAAAATAAGGAGGTTTTTACGCGAATATATTACCTACATAAAGATCTGTGAATAAATCTAAATCTTATTGTATGAAACCAGTTTATCCATTTTAAATTGAAAACACAAAGTACCAATCTTTTGTTTGCCTAAATTCTGAAATCTCATTCAACTTTATCCATTTTACGGCCTCAATTTTTAGTAAGTCTTGAAAGACTATCAAATATTAAAAAAAGTTTCATTCATCTCGATATATTTAATTATTATAATGATTTAACAAATTTCATTTTTTACCACTATATATAAAATTTGTTTTTAAGACAAATTTTTTCAACCATGTGGATGTGACTGGAATAGAATTGGAGCATAAATTTATAGTAAAAATAAATATTTTTACTGGGCATTAATAAAAATTTTATTTCATATTTATATACCAAAACTTTATGTAAACACACTTAAAGTTATTATGTATTTTATTCGTTAGAAAAGATACCAAACATAAATTTATTAAAATATATCATTTGTGCTTTTCGCTGTTAATCACACGGCGCTTTTTTTCTGCTTCGAATTTAATACATTTATTTTTCAGTAAATTAAATGATTTTTAGAAATCGCTACCTTTTCTACGGATTTGCATGAAGGGAATTTTGATTTTCTAAAGTAATGTTTTAGTAAATTGCCAATTTATTAAGCTTATGCACATTTTCTTTGAATATTTTTGGTACAAATTTAATTGTTTATTGTTTTCAAGGAGTAAGTGTAAATTCCAAGATGGGATTTATAAATTCTTCTTCAAATGAAACGGATGACATTCGGTATTATAGTTATTGCAAATTCTAAGATAAATTTTTATAAATTCTTTTTTTTTCTTCAAATGAGATGTATGGCATCCGGTACTTTAAAATATTGGATTGCCAGATAATTTAGATACTAAACATCTCTCTTTTATTGAAGCGTATTGAAATTAATTATTTCCAAAGAATAGCATACCCCATAGTTTCACGGTTGTTTTTGTATTTCGCTATATTTAAATATGTTTGCATAAATTAATTAAACTGTTGATTGTTTTTAGTGATGAGTCCATAATGTGTTATAAATGAACTAGATGAATTTTTTAATGGCAAATACTGTAATGAAAACATATTCTTTGAGAATTTTAATTTGAAGCAATTTAATTTATGCCTTTAAAAATCAAGACACGCATTTTCAAACTGTTTAATAGATTATCTTGCTTTTATTTAAATTTTATTTAATACTGTTTTACATTTATAAATTTTTCATAACGGATATTTATTAATCTTTAAATAACAACACTTTCCCTGCATTTGTTTTCCTGTTATTTTTCTTTTCCTTTATTGTTTGTTTGTAGTTTATTAGTGCATGTTTACTAATCCATCGTAACAGGGAATTAGTCAGTGTCTTTTGAAAAACAACAATGTGAACTGATTTTTTAATGCTCATAATGACCAAGTTTACTGCTGATAACAATTTCAGCTATAAATATTTTGGATTCAAGATGCTCTTAATAGGGAAAAACTACCATGTAAATTATACATTCCATAGATATCCAACCAAGTATATACTTTTTCCGTTAAATTAAATGGTATTTACTTAAAGTAATGGTTAATTTACATTTTCATCTAACTTATCAATTGGTGATTATGGTATTTTTATTTTAAAATCAGGATCACTGGACATTTATTAGAAACTCAGTGGTTAAAAGTTTTTTTAAGTAGAAAATATCAAGAAATTAGCTATAGGTAAATTCTTTTCTTCATTGAATTTTGCAAATATTCTTTGTAAACATTCTACATTTAACTATGACTTATTATAAAATATATTGTTCATACGATAGGTAAATAATACATTGATTATGGGATTGGCATATAATAAATGAAAGAACACAAAGAAGCATTGTCCATTGCTATAGTTACTAAACTAATCTAGCTCATATTTTGTTTTTCTTAAGCCCTTTATAAGTACCACTATTATCATTCTCATAAATATACAAATATATTTTTATTCTTTTCTGTCAATGTATAAGTTACTATATTAAATAATAATTGATAAATTAAAAATTTTTAAGAAAAATGTTTAAAATATTTTTATATAGTTTACAATAACTTCACATTTTTTGAACAAATTTTATGA
The DNA here is from genome assembly GCA_037975125.1 of Latrodectus hesperus. NCBI lineage: Eukaryota > Metazoa > Arthropoda > Arachnida > Araneae > Theridiidae > Latrodectus > Latrodectus hesperus. Next base: position 61,536,912 of record CM075860.1, read on the forward strand.
ATAAACTTATTTGTTCACTAAATTAGTGAAAATAACTGAACAATAAGCACTATGTTAATCTTTAAGCATAGTTCTGAATTATAAACATATAAAATTTTTTATTTGTTTTAGAACTCGAATGTTAAAACATATTTGCTTAGAGAATAAATCATATTTAAAAAGATAACAATATTTTAATCCTTCCACTTATTGACATAAATAGAGGGATTATTTTTGAAAATAAATTTCATTTTTGAGGATTTTATTAGCTTCATTTAAGCATTTTATCTCTCCTTAAAAATATTTAGGAGGAAATACACTTTCTTATTATTTTATTTTTCTTGCAAATACGAAGAACTCTCAAAGGATTTGTAATTTATGAGAAATAATTCGAAGAGGCTTATTTTGTTAAAGTGCTTTTAAAGGCATAAAATTTAATCGCTTAACTAAAAGAAATATATATTAATATTTACTATCTAAAAATTTCTTTTTTAAACTGAAATTATGGCATTTGTTTTTCAGTTTAAAGTTATGAAAAATTTTAATACTCTATGAGAATTTTTTTAATATTTTATGCTTTATCAATATTTCCCCATGAATTTTCAATCTAAAAATGCTCCAGAGTGAAATATTTTTAAGCTTTTAACAAGCTAACAAGAAATATATTTTTAAATTAATAGGTTTAACAATTATATATTCTAAATTATTAACAATTTTATATTCTACAATATTTAACATAGAGGAAAACCTACATAACTGCACCAAATTAATTTTATTAAATAAAAGAAAACTATTGATTACAAATACGAAGAAAAAAGTGGAATAAAATTTAATATACACCTTAAAGCATTAAGAGAGCAAGAATTACTTAGATTTTAAAAAGTTCAATTTTTCTCAAACAAAACAGTATTCATTAGTACCTAAATAAATATTTTAAAGTGAAATAACATTATATTTTTCCTTAAACTTCAATATATACACGCATTATATTTTAAATTCATAAAAGTTTAGTAAGTAGCAAACTATAAAAAATCTAACTTAATAAAGAAAAGGAATCTTTATTAAGGAAATGCTACTTTTTGATTACAAAATTAGAACTGTTTGTTGAAGTTTATTTTATCGATAATTATTATTTTGCTTATGAATCCCGATGTCATATAAATTATGTATTGATTGAAATAATTGGTGATAGTTATCGATATTTGACAAATACTCATTCGACATTAAATTATAAAAGATTATAAGCATTCATCGATATACAATATGATTGCAAAAATTAACATTTACTTAAAACCATTAAATGAGTTTTTTGAACAAGCAAAGCCGGGTTTGGTGTGAAATAGATTACCCCTAAGTTTCGCAAATATTTGGTTGATAAAATTTAATTTCTGGAAACTAATATTTTCAGCGCGTTTTTTTAACTAACGTAGTTTTAGGTTACCATTTTGTTATTCTTATTTTGGCCTCTATCTTGGTTTTAAAAAAATAGCCAAAAAATCGAGAGGTACCCGTAAGTAAACTTTTACCAGCAATGCCAATCCAAGGTACAAAATAAATGTATATCGAAGATGAAATATAAAACAAATAAAATTTTAAAAAAATATAATGAATCCATAGAAATATAATCTAAGTGAAGAATATAAACAATAAATATTATCTAACAAAATAGAGTATTAATTAAGGAAACATTATAAATTTACTTTCATGTAAAATTTTTGAAACTCAAAATTTATATTTTGATTATTCGAAAAGATATATAAGTAACTTTTTCGTTCAACTTAAAATATAATTATACTGAAATATCAAATTACTGTAATAGAATAATAAGTGATAACATTACATTTTTCAAAGCGTAGTATGAACAGCTTTGAAAAATATATATAGATATATAGATACAGATAAATAGATATTTTCAAAGCATAGTATAGTAAAAAACGAAATTGGGAAACAGAGATACTTGCGAACAACATAAATATGAGTTATAATATCACATACATTTTGATTTGCCTTTATGCTCAATAAACATAATATGAATGCAAAAAAACATTATGGATTATAATATAAAGCATATAATATAGATAAAAAATCAATTTATTTTTATAAAAAATGCAACAGTTACTTGGTGTCAGATAACATACATGCAAATAAATTATAATATACGTGAATGTTTATCAACTATTTAAGTATAAAAATTACTATACACTTAGATTATTTCTAATTATATTAATTGTATTTCATATCTAAATACAATGAATATCTATACTGTGCCTTAAAACTTTTTATTTGCTTGAGTTCTGACTACAAACGTTAATTATGTTTAAATTTGCGAAAAAGGATACTGAGGAATCAAAAAACACATCTTTATGAAAATTATGACAAAAAATTGTAAGTAATTTGAAAAATTGCAATAGAACTCCAATTCATCAATCAATTGGGATTGGACCCCATTCAGATAATTCGAATTTTTTCGAAGAAAGTACATTTTAATTGTTGTATATTGAAAATGGGAGAGAAATCTAAATATTCTAAAGAAAAAGAACATTTAATCAAATAAATTAAAAATCAACACTTTTTACATGTTACGTTACTTACAGGTGCAGAGTACAATAATACTAATATCGAAGTACAGCTCTGTAAATGAAAGTCAATGTTTACTGAACATCTAGTCTGAGTCAGCTATTTCACTGCCATCATCCGTTTTTAGACAGCCAAGTCGTGTATCCGCTTGACAGCATTTGCATGTGGTCACACTCAGGCTGGCGCTCTAACCACGTCAAAGCTGTTTAAAGCCGGGAAATGCTTCACTAGCTGATGGTCTCGTGTCTGCTTCAACCTAGACATTACGGTCCTCTTCTTATTTAACACTTTAAATAAGCTTATCATCCTTTGCAGTTTCAAATCTAGAGTCTCAATCATAATTCCTTCTCTTATATATTCAGCACTAACTTCTGAGCGTTCAGGAATTTTCCAAAGAATGCTTTGAATTCCTCAAGTGATATGACACACACACTTTTTCTCTTTCATTCTCATTTTCTTCCATCTCTTACCTTTCTTTTCTTTGAGTTTTTCATTTTTCTCATTTTCCTTCTCTTTTTCATTCCAATTTATTTTCCTGAAATTCTGAAAACGATTCGGATAATTCGAGTTCTTCCACATTAAGTAAAAATGTAATAAGAATTTAAAAGTTGTAAGTTTTTTGATTTTTTGATTACATTTATATAATAAATATTTTATTATTTTTTATATTTTAGTAAAATGTTGACATAATTAATATTTAGTGTTCTAAAGTTAGTAAAGTGAATTACATATATTTCAATAATTATCACCTTTTAGGTCCAAAAGCAAGATTAATTGCATTCAAAAATTTATAGATCTAGTAAAGACAAAAGTCAAATTATTTTATTCTTTGAAACTATAATATAATTTAGTATCTGAATATGAAATGTTCAAGACATTTGATAATATAATTTTTTAATAAATAAACTTACAATAATAAATTTAGTACAAATTTGCTACAGTAATATATATTCAACAAAGGTTATCGTATTATTGCAGGAAAAGTTTTTATTTTTATTTTCTGATGCCATAGAACTTCAATATATTCATATTTCAAATGTAGAGTAAGTGTCATTTAACATTTAAAAATTTGTTATATAAATAATCATTTTATTAAATAGTTTTGTTAATTGATGCAAGTACTTTTTGTGTTGGTATTAAGTATATTATTTCCTGTTTATATAAGAACATTAAATAATCTAATCATACACATGCATGATTAGATTATTTAATGTCTCTATATAAAATTTGTGATTATTTCCAAAATAATTTTCAAAATGAAATAGAATTTATGAAAATTCTAAAACAAATCTAGATTTTTTTATATATATTTTGTTTACAATGGAATAATCTTTAACAAATTTAGAAGAATAAAATCGTATTGGAGAAAATAAAAGTTCACTGAAAAAATTTAAAAGTATGCTTAGATTGTTTTTTATATTTAAACGCATATTTCACACTATCAAACATGTTACACGTTATTAGTCAAGCAAATTAAGAAATAGAATGCAATAAAACTGATTAATAAATTTATTTATTATTAAGTAATGCAAATTATTTTATAGAGACAATGTTTCTCTAAAATGATATTTCTAAAATGTTCCCCAAAATTCTTTATGAATTTATTTTAAATAAGAATATCAATTGCATAAACTATCTCACTTTTTTAGAATTTTGGAAAAGGAATTTCTTTTTTGAATTTAGGAATGGAAAACAATTTTTAAATAATATCTTATAATTCTCAGAGTATATGATGCTGAACTAACAAGTGATGATTGTTCATCAACTTCTCGTGAACCACCAGAGATAAGAGTTATAGAAAAAATAATATTTTTTTAAAAAAAATTAATATAAGACAAAGATTTTTAGTATTTTCTTTCCGAAAGTATTCTAAAAACAGAGTAGATTTATTGAATATATTCAGAACTGTTTATAAAATTTGAAATTACAGCTGTCAGTTCCAGAAAAATTGAGTCTTACGAATGTGCTTTTTGAAAATCAAAAGCATTTTTTAATGAATCATATTTAGATTAATAATTCATTCTAAGCTTTTCATATAAATGCATACTTAAAGTGAAAAATTACAATATTATTATTTGCTATTAACAGTGGATAAAATTTTAAGACATTTTTTATTGTAAGAATATCTTTTACAAAGCTTTTTTTAAATTTTCATATATGATAAGTGTTAATTTCTATTAACAAAAAAAGCTAAGTTTAAAAATAGCCTTATATTAAATTCAGCAAGATCAAATTTCTTGTTACTTTTAATCCGTTACAGTTTTTCTTTTCATCCGTTTTTAAAAATTGCTTTTTTTATGTCCCCCAAAACAAAAATCTTACAAAAGGTGGAAAGCAAAATACTTTTCATATTTACATATAAAGCAACACTGTAATATGCATGCTCCATAAAAATATTTTATCTTTTTTAAATCAACTTGCTGTGAAATTTTTCTGCGTCAAATTATTATATCTTTTCCCACGTATCTAAGGGATATATTTCAGTTCAATCAGGTTTCATGCAAAAAGAAATGATTACTCAACGATAAACCCACCAATCTAATTCGTCACGCAATTTTAGAAATATTTTTCATACATATAGGTCCATAAATTGGTTTCTTTCTCTAAAGCTTTCTTTTCAGAAATCGCTTAATTCCTTGGAATAGAATCAGAAATAAAAATTTTAAAAATGATTTCCCTTAAATAAAATAAATTTTAAAGAATAATGTAATTTACAGTTTTGTATTATATACAAAATTTAATGTTAATTACATTTTGAATTATCTAACATAATATTAAATCTTTCAAAATTTTATGATACGATTTTAAACCTTATTATGAAAAGTTAATTTAGTGAGAATAATAATTGCTTTCACGTTATTTTAAATATAACACTGAATATAAAAAATGAAGCTTCTTCATAAAATTATTCAAAAAATTATACATGATATTAAATAATATTATCATTTCACTAATTTGGAGAATTATTGAATAATTTTCAATACAGACATTTTAAATTTAATTACATATTAATACAATCAATTTGAGTTGTAATTGTTTTTGAAAGGTTTTTGAAATAAGGAATTTTTTTCTACTAAAGAAATTTTATATTTAATGTATTTTTTGAGAATAAATATTCTTAACAGCCTTAGATATTGTTTAAATTTGAATTCCATTTGAATTAATGAGGAATGACAAACTAAATTCGCCTAAATTTGTAATTATAATACAGATTTAATGCACTTTGCTAGATGCAATAAATATTGTATTAAAATGTGGCAATTCTTACTTACAATTCTTATGTTATGGCTTACTTAAAGAAATAATTTATAAATCAATAAATTTTCTTCCCTGCAAAGAATAATAAATAAAAACAAATGAAGAAAGAAACGAAAAATACAACCAATTTAGTATCTAGAAAAATGGAAATTGATGATAAAAGGTTTTTCTAATATAATAAAGGGAATTTGAATAATCTGATTTGATTATTTATTTTGAATTTAATGAATATAAAAATCTTAAATTTTAGTTTTATTAGTACAAATTTAAATACAGAAAATTTTCTTATTTTAATTATTTTATTAAAACAAAGTTAGACAGTTCTTATTGAGTTAATGTAATGAATTACTTATTCTATTGTTTGCACATTTTTTGAAATTTATTAGTTATTTCTCGAAAATTCCGTAATGCAGTATAACTGTAGTCTTTATAATAACACTTTATGTAATAATTAATATAAAGGCTTACCTAAATAGTTTGTTCAAAATAATCGAATAAAAATAATGTAAGCAAAATTTTTATTATTTGCGGTTTTTTAATGAATTATATCTATTGATTGATATTGAATTTTATCTATTGATTGATATTGATTTTTTGATATTGAATTTTCTAGAAGAAGTTTGCTTACTTAAAAATCGAGTTTTTTTTTGTGTCCGTATTTGCTAATGTTATTTTTTTAACTATCATCATTTCTTAATCATCATATTTGAATAATAAACGTAATTTCTTATTTAAATTAAATTTCAAATTTATCTCATTTTAAAATTTTTATTCGAATCTTGATGAATCTCAGAAGTACAATTATTTTCGCTATTATAGCAAACTTAACATCACTATAATGTTATTTAAAGGGCAAATACTTTTTTTCATGTTTGCATTTTTTTAATTTTTAGAAAATTTGCTAAATTATTTCTTTTTTTAATTTTCATATACGTTTAAATAATATTTATACATTTACTTAATTATTTATTTAATGAAACATCGTGTTTATTTAATTATTCAATACCATTTCAATTCAAACTCATTGTCTCAATAGAATATGTAGACATATATTTTTCACTTATAACCTATGAAAACTATATTCACTTAGAACTTTATCATTTATTATTCTTAAAATATAAAAAATGTTGGAGAAAGTATTTCAATGAAAATGTAGATTAGATTTTGTTAAAAAGTTTTTGAGAAGTTAATAAAATATTACATTTTCTTAACATTGTTAAATCAAATACATGTTCCTTACAGTATCAAGGAAATTTAATATTTTATTAAAATATTAAATTTCCTAAACATTGTAATGGGAATTAATTTTACACAATGTTTATAATAAACATCATTTGAAGTCGCTAAGAACATGACTTTAAGAATACAAACAAATGGACACTATTTATTTTTTAAAAAAATGGACTCATTTATGATAAAATATTTAAATAACTCAATCTCAACAATTCTTCTTTTTCTTTGGAACAAATAGAAGCTTATAGAAAATCCTACTCATTCTTATCTGGCACCGCATTAGGGTGAAATTCATCTGAAATGTTATCCTTTAACAAAATGACTCGAGATCTCTGTGAAATCGAATGTTTGCAATCGCAATTTTCTCCAAATGGCTAACTGCATTCAACAGCGACATTGCATTTATAACTGATGCCAACAAGCTACATTATTACACTTTAGCTTTTGAGTGGACTATGATTGTGGAACAAATTACCTCTAAAGTCTCAATAATATACGAGTTTATTTACAAAAATAATGAAATAATAAAACAGTGATAATTATGACAAATTAAAATGATTTTCTATTTGCAAAATAATAAATGCCAAAATTGGGTTAATTTAACTCAGTATACATGTATTTTGATGCACAAATATACTATTAAAATAATATCTTGTCATAGAAAATAAATTAAATTTTTTTAAAAACAAATAAAAAAATCTTTAAGTTATAAATCAAAATTATATACCAAAAAATGAATCTTAATTGTGTTTATAACGAAAATATTTACTACAGATGAAGAAGAATTAATACATTACGTAATTATATCAATGTATATAATTCTAATTATGTTCTTTATTAATAATACTTAAAAAATCTACTATTTTATGAAAAAAGTGAAAAATAAGTAAAAGTAATTTTGCATTATATTATTTAAATTAAAACAAATTGAATATTTATTCAATATTATTATTTACAAAAATTGTTATATTCTTTAACAGTAGGGATACTTTTTTAAGAAATTCATTTAGAGATTTGGCATGTTTTGAGAAATAAATTTTAATGTAGGAATATTAAAGTATCTGAATTTCATTTTTATAATTTTAAACTAAACTACACAATACCAGAAAACAAGAAAACGTTAAAAAATCTTTATAGAATGATAGGAAAAAAAAAACTCTACTCAATTCTATTAATTTTAAAAGGAATCTTTCTCCAATAGAGGAAGATAAAATGCATTTAGATTTCTCAATAACTAACTAAAGATAGCTGTCGTTGTTTAAATCTTAGTTTATTTGCTTAAAATGCTTGCTTAAATAAGGTTTCATGTAATTTAGCATTGAAATCCTTTGATAAAACTATTTGCATAGGTGTATGATTTTTAATTTGTTTTTGCAAATAATTTTATATACATATTTTAAAACAAACATTTTTACTATTATTTCATTATAGAAGTTTGAAACACATATTTATTGTATGTTTTAATATAATAGAAAGGCTAAACAATTTTGAAAGACTTTGAACAACAATAGTCATTTTCATTTCAAAAGCACAGTTTTTTGAAAATTTAAATCTTTGAATTTCTTTAAAGGCTCTAAAAATTCTAATAATTCATATGCATATTTTAAAATTTTGTATAAGAAATTCAAAAGTGAATAATATGGAAATGTAATATAAAGTTAATTTGAATTTCTGAAAATCATTCTACGCATTTGTTTTACAAAAATGAAAGGATTCACCTATGATCATATTTATGTAATAATATTCAAGCCCATTTAACTAAATCTGGTGAGAATCAGAATTTCAATAATAATATATCATAAAAATTTCACCAACAAAATAATATGTATCTGAATTATTTCTTTATATTTTAATACTGACTCTGATGTTTAAAACTGAAATTTTTTTACATAATTAACTTCAATTATTATTTAGGATACTATTAAGGACTTTTCATTTCAAAAAATTAATCATTCATTTAGTTAGAATATATTCATTAATAAACTTACATTTAATTCGTAATATTTATTATTTTTCCCTTTTATAAATAACTTTTAGTAATTATTATAGTTAAATAGTATAATCATCAAAATTTATGTTCAATAAATTTATATCAGCCGTATGTGTGGCATTCTGTTATATAAAAGTAGTTGTTATGGTTGTAGCATATGTAATTATTTATAGTGTGTAAACTTAATTGAAAAAAAAATTATCAACTACAATTCAGTTGATCTATTTGCAGTTATCATATTTTTTCTAGTTAGGTGAAAGAAATAAAAAAATGGTTTTTCCATTTTGTTGAAAGCAAACAGTAAATACATGTTTCTTATAGCCTTTATTTGTAAAAAATAAATTAATTCTTTTACTGAACAATAAAATAAAATAATGCTAGTTTTAATCTTAATTTTTTTCACAAAGCCCGCTTGATCAGTAAAATTTAACTAATTTAAAGTTTAAAATTTCTTATAAATGATGATTTTATATGATTTAAAAATATATTGCTCCTTGTACTCTCATTTTTTTCTTACTAGAAAAGTCCTTTTTAATTATTTCAAAATAAAAATGTCGAGATTATTTATGCTGCCCAAATAACTAAATTTAAGAATCAAATTGCTTAAAATGTGTAACAATTTTAAATTTTTTTATTGCATATATTTTTAACAATGGAGGTAGTATGTGTACATATTTCATGCTATACTAAATACTCTTATGACTTTTCTCATTTTCTTAGCTAATAATAGTAAACTATATCTAACTCTTAGATTAGAAACTTTTGATAAGTTTTATTTACATGTTTTTTTTTGTTTTCCAGAATAATATTATTTGAATTATCTTCTCCGAAAATATTTGTATAAAAATCTTCAAATTCTATTTCTCAATAATTGTCTCTTTGTTTATCATAATTTAAGCTACAAATCTATTTGATGAAAAGTATTTTTAATTTATTTGCATAATAAGATGGCATTTAAATATTTTAATGAATAAAATTATTTTTTAGAATTTAAGATTTATATATTGAAATGTGAAATTTCTAGTCAAATAAATATTTCAACCTAGAATTGAAACAAATATTTTGAATAAATCATTATAGAAATAGTTGCTTTAGAAAGAGTATTCACTTTCACTGAGAGAGTTTTACCCAAGTCACGTTTACATCGAACATTTAACCGAAGAGGAAAGTAATCACATTTTCTAAGAATAATCCAGCTTTTACTCAAGATAATGTAAAGTCAGTGGAAGTGTGGTATCCACTTCTTAGAATTCTATTTAAATTCTTTTTTTTCGAAACAATGAATCTTTATGTTTCACTCAAGAGTTAAAACTTAGTTCTTTCTTTTGAGAGCTGTGATTATAGAAAAAAAAATTTCAGCTGAAATGCAAAGGAAAAGAGCTATTATTTTAAACTTGGATGAAACGTCTTTAATCCTTAAATATTAAAATTTTCATGAATTGAGCATTTTCAGTTTTGTTCTAGAAGGAATCAGATAAAAAAAAAACCACTAACATCCTGAACAATATTTCGTTATTATTTTTTTCAACAGTGAAAGGTTTCTTGTGTTTTGCTGACACGGAAAGATGCAACTGTTGCAACTTTAAATATAGTATTCGATATAAAAAATGTGTGACTATTATCCGATCAATTGCGATTTAAATTCTTTTAATTAAACTGAATAAGATTTCGCTGTTTAATGAAACATTTATATCAAAGCTTCGATACTTGCTTTTAAATACTTTTCAGCATTTTTTGCATATTTGCATATACATCACACGTACCCGCTGTTTTTCCTAGCTCATACGGTTTTCAAGCTACTTTTCTCGATTGTTTCAACAATCCTATAAAATATTCATCCTTCGATATTATTGATCTTTTTTTGCAATCTTTTAAATATTCCTACTAATATTTACGATTGCAAAGAAAAACTGTTCTTCCCAGTCTATGACAAAATTGTACATTTTTCTTTTTTTGAATCCTGTTTTAAAATTTTATTCCTTTTTTAAAATATAGCAGATTACTAGTTTGAAAACAAAAAACACAAGTAAAATTTTTTTTAGGTCATGATTTAAAATTATATAAAAATGTTGCGACTGTAAATGGTTACTTGAAGAAGTATAGGACGTAAAAATGAGACTTCTGATTTTCAAGCGTTGTCATTTCCAAGTGTGGTAATACCTATTCCCACATTGACAAATATAAGCTAGATTTCTCCATAATTAAAGGAATATATTGTATATAGATATATATCTGTAAACTAACGAATCATCCACCAATTTACTCTACATTAAAAGGATTCGAATGGAAATTGAAGAGCAAAGATGGTTTACAACCTTCCGTCAATACCATCTTCCATCAGATTGTAATATCGATAAATATATCAGCTACTTGAAGATTTCCAGTACTTTTATTTATCTCAATTTTATTTTCAAAACTTCTGTATTTTTCACTTTTATTACTTTTTCTATATGTTAATAATTAATATTTAATAAATTAGTTTTTGACCCTATTTCCTATAATCTCATTGTTTGTATTTTATACGTACCTCATCGTACTCTTTTTCACTCAGTGTTTATGTCATGTATCACTCTGCAAGTACTTTAAAGTACTTTTATACGTTTCCAAAATGAGTATGAAGCGAACATGTTCGAAAAACCCATACATTTTATAACCTATACTGCTTTGGGAAGCTATTTTTAACTCGACATTTCTGGGCGATTGTCAATAAGCTTATATACATTAGCTGGGACACTCAGCTAATGTATATAAGCTTATTATGGGAAATAGGGTTTTAAATTGTTATTTCTGATGAATTTCTTTATGCATTTACTGACTATATAACCATTGACATTTATTTTTATATGGTGTGAATTATAAATGCAATAAGTTACACTGGTTTACAAAACGAAATATAATTTTTTCATTTACAAGGACTAAATAAATAAAATTTTATTAACTTTTCCTCATTGATTTAAAATATTCAAATTTTCTCCCTCTAGCATAGTTTTTTGACACATTTCTAAAAATCTAAAAGAATTGATACTTAACATATGTAAGTGTTATTAAAACACTTTTTTGGGAACCACTAAAGGAGTATTTGATACAGTTTTATGCACTGGATTTAGAGATTCTCGTTTATGCCACTCTTTTCTTATATAATGAGATTTCCTGTACCAGCGGCCATTATGCGACCATTTATTCCATTATGCATTAATACAGCCTTCAATGATGAGCCTTCCAATGAGTCTATGAACAATCATCACTCATGTGGCTTGTGTTGATGTCCAAGAGCCTCCATTACTGAACAAAGATTATTATGTCGACTCCGCATCACCATGGTTCCTAATGCCTCTCTTAAAAGATTGTTTGATGCTCCTCCAATGAGCATCCCAACTTTTCTCACACTAGCCAAATCACATCTCTGGCTTTCAGACCTATGCGATGTTCGGATTGAAACAATTGATCCTTTTGCTCATCCGCCTTCGCATCATCCAGAAATTAACTTTAATAACATTTTTGCTCAGTTTCTAAAATTGGGCACAACACCAATTGTTTTTAACAGTTATTTTCGACCCATCGCTGTCAGTACCAGTCATGCACACCTGTATTCACAGATGGTTCTTAAACAGCAAAACATGTGACTGTGGGATTTTTATCATTAATACATCGTTTAGTTACAGCCTACATTCGTTCTGCTCCATCTTTACCGCTGAAGCTACAGCTATCCTTTACGTGCTTCAGCATGTGAGTGCAGATGATTATCGCCAATTTTGGGTGTACACTGACAGCATGAGTGTTTTGGAAGCTTTGAGAAAGAAAAGTTTTATTTGTCATCCTGTTGTGTCAAGGATACTTCTGCCATTGTTAAATTTAGCTGTAGGAAATGATCTGCATAACAACGATCATTTTCCGCTTGTCATCTGAGACTGGAGGTAGTAGTGTGCAACAACTTGCACCTACTTACGTGTACAGTCGAGCAGATTGGGCATTATTTACTCAATAGGCAGTTGTTACGTATTCAATGGTTATGATAGAGAATATATATGATGCAATACATAAAGTCACTGAAGCAATTATTAAAGCAGCGGATGCATCCATTCCTAAAAGTTTCTCTAAATTACATCGGCATCACAAACCATGGTGGAATATTGAGTGTCAAAACACCTATAAGAAACAAAGGAGGTTATGGGGGATATTTCTGAGGTACCCCACTTCAGAGAAATGGTCTTTAAAATCACTACGTTGTTTACGATAAAGGCATATGTGTCCGTTTTCTGTGAGTAGATTCATGCCTTTGAGCAAAGAAATTAAAAGCTTCATCGATTGCTTAAAAAAATTTAAATCTCTTATAAAATCATTAAGATCTCGTTGAGATCAAATGTGAAGTTCTGGTGGAAAACCTGCTTCAAAGGTAGGGTCACTTCCTGCTTTCGTCTTAAATGAGAACCTAGTTGGAGTTATCACTTATAGTCATATAATTTGGACACTTTAATGAAACATATTCTTCACTATAAGGCATGGGTCTCATTGAGATGTCAAATTAGGATACTTTATTGTATATTTTGTTTTGGACATTATTCTTTTAATCTCTGTTAAGCAGGAGTAACTGTCAGTTGAATGGACCTTTTGTTCCCTCCAAATCATAATGACTGAAAACGATGTACGATGAGTATCATTTTTGCACCAGGTCATACGCCTGACACATTTCAACAGCATATATCTGGCTTCCAGTCTTCATCAAAATCACCAACTTTACAACGAAGTTGAGTTCATAACAGTTTTTTTAACAGGTGGTGTGAAATTTCGTCTGTGAGACTTGAATGTCATTTCTTTACAGAGATAGCAGAAGTTGCTTAGTTCAATTAAACACTTATTTGGCATTTTAAAAAGCTTATAAAACTTTAAAAAGAATAAAAATATAAAATCACAGCAGAAATAAAAGTAGCAACCTCAACATATGAAAAATACAAATGACATTCACAAAAAACTGCGCCTGATGAAAAGAATCTAATTACATTTTCCTATTCATCCTGTAAAATTACATAAGAATTACTATTTAGTTTTCTTTTGAAAAAACTATATTCATCAGTAATATTAATTCTTCAATAACTAACTTTTGTAACTTTTATTTATAGTTATCGTAATTTGTGATATTTTTTGATGGAACACCCGATTAAATATTTCTCTTTGAGCTAAAAATTAAGCTCAGAGAAAACTAAAGCAAAAATAATAATAATTTTCCACTGTATTTTAAAATAATATACGTAAGTAATTTTTAACTGACTTAAAGTTCAAATTTGAAAATAAGCTTTTATATTAATTTTGTCACTATTTGTCAGTATTAAAATGGGATTTATTGAATTTATCATAATTTGTGAAATTTCTTTGAAGGGACACCCGATTAAAATGTTTCCCTTTGCACTAAAAATTAAGTTAGAGAAAATTGAAGCAAAATATTTTTAAGTATAAATAATGATTTTCCACTGCATTTTAAAATAATATACGTAAGTAATTTTAAACTGATTTAAAATTCAAATTTGAAAATAAACTTTTATATTCATTTTGTCACAATTTGTCAGCATTAAAATAGAGTTTATTAAATTTAAAAGAAAATATTCAACGCACAAAGAAATTTACCAGACGAAATAAACATAGAATTTCCAATTTAAGTATATCACTAAACAGCTATGTGTTTGAATATGTTTGTATATCATCTTTTTTTCCAGTCCTACACACCAAGTGATGGAAAAAATATGTCAGCTATAACTCGCAAATAACTATTTTATAATTTATTTTTTCATTTGTTAAAATCAGAATAATTTTATAAAATTGTCTCCCTGCCCATCTCTTCCGTTTTAACATTGTGGACTCCCCTGAGTGTTCTCTTTGTATGCCAGGACGTGTGTTATGACTGCTTCACATTTGGACGAGTGCTCTGCACTATCTGCTTTTTCTGGTCGTGTTCCAAGATTTTGAGGAACCCGTTCTCTAATGGCCTAGGGGCCAAACGACAGACATTTGTAAATAATAATAATAATTTTATAAAATAAACATTCAAGTTCAATTCAAAATTTAAGAGAACATAAAATATAACATAAAAAGTAGATATTATTATTCTGGAAAAAAATATTTAATAATTCTTTTTATCCAATAAAAATTGTACTTTTCTGTTGAAATAATATTTTAGAAAAAACTTATTTTAAATAATAATTTCAATGACAAATTACTTTTTTATGAATTGAAAAGACTAAAAAATACATTCTTTTATGTAAACAAAATCATCGTAAATACGCTTTAGAATTTTTTTGAAAAGGGAAGCTTGTTTTCAAGATAAATATTATTTATTTATTGCATTCTTACATATCGTTAGTCATATCGATTTTTTAGAGAAAGATATTCTGTTGAATTGATGTATTTTCTTCAGTATTTTATAAACAAGCCGTTTTTTTAAAGGTCATGAAAAATTTTCAATTTTATTCAAAGAGAGGTGTATTTTTTGCAAATGTGAATTTTAAAAACATTGATTAATGCATAAATTTCTGAATTCTAAGAATCAAAATTTCTTAGCAAATTTAATGGCATAAATTTTTATTACTTTTTTATTTCTTGGTTACAGAAATGGTTAATAAAATTAACGCTTTCATAATTAATGCTAATAATAATTAATAACTAATAGTAATAGATTTTAACTAATTATAGGGGTAATAACTTTGTGATTATTAACTCGTTTTATTAAAAGAAAGACTAACAAGGATATTCAGTAAATGTTTTATAATAATTACATTTAACGAATTTCAAATAACTAAATAGTACAATAAATTTGCTAATAGAAGAAATAGAGCTTCCTAAAGTGGGAAAGAAATAAACGCAAAGAATTTTTAATTCTGCAAATACACACAAAACATTTTAAATAATTTTCTAATTTAGTTAATTTTTAAATATACTTTACAACTAATATAAATTTAATTTAAATATAGTTAGAGCTATTATTAAGCAATTTAAGATAACTTCATTAAAAACGTTTCTTCTGTATATTTTTTGAATCGGATTATTAAATTCAATTCATGAAACGAAAAATTTAGTTCTGAAATTAAAAAAGGTTTTTATTCTATATTAAAGTAATATTTTGTCAATGAGAAAAGATTATCTCAAAATTTTTCATGAATATCTTTCAAGACAATATTTTTCTTTAAGTCAAAAGCCAAAAAGATAAAAAATAGCAAAGTTTAACATTGAAATAATATGTAAAAAATGGTGTAAAAGCTTTTTTTTAAATTTTTTGCAGGTGTTATGATATCTAATGCTAATTCACCTTTGAAAAATAATTTAAATTTTATTTAAACTATTAAGTATTTACACTATTCCATTTATGTCTGCATCGAAAGTGTCAAACCAAACTAATAAATATAAGAATAAAAAGAATAATCAAAATTTGAGTTGAAATTATTAATTTATTTTCTTTAGAGATTATTTTAATATAATACAATTTAATAATGCTTTTAATTTTTCCGCAATTTCTTGTATAAAAATATTTTAAAATTATTAAGTTTAGTTATAATACTTTTCTATGTAATTGTTGAGTTATATATTACTAAGAATTTAAAAAATTAATTTACTTAAAAGATATTAAACTTTGTTTCCATAAAATTTTAGAGAGAAGTGTAAATCTATGATTAATTTAAATACCATAAAGTAATTTAAGTTGTTAATATTAAAATTTATTTTATGTATGGAAAAAAAATTTTTTTTGCAAATTTAAAATTTCTATTTTTTAAGAATTTCTTATTATTTCCTTTTTATAGTATTAAACTGATGTGGCAATACTCTTTTCTCATTTCACCAATTACCAAAACTACAAAAATTCGTGGTGAATCGCAGTTGAAATGATTCAGTTCTTGCATATTTTATTCAGCTTACATTCTGAAAATGTTATCCTCAAGAAAAATAACGCATGACAGAGTTTCTGTCTTGTATTTATTCAAACAATACAGAATGTAAAATAAGCTTTTCTTGAACATAACGGTGAAAATCTGCAGCTTCAAAATATTTTAATCAATTTAGTCCAATTCTAAACATGCTATAAATTTTTTTTTCATTTCTGAATGCCTTTCATACCTATTGTTTAATTTCAATCATTGCTGTTTCTTGGAAAAGAATTTATATGACTGGATACTTTTCATTAATGTGTAAAACTTTTATATTATTTGCTTAATGCAGTTGCTTTTTTGTACTGTTTGTTTTTTTGCATATAATGAAAAATCAGATATCAGATAATGGAATTATTTGGTAGAAGATTTTTCAAGCAAATACATTTTACTTCAGTCAAGCAAAATCTAATACCTTTCTCATTCTTTTCATGCAAACAATCTTTTTTTTTACCTATAAGTTTAGAAACAATAATTTTAAAAATGTATTCTGACGTTCGGATATTTTGTGAACATACAAATGTTAAATATATAATGAAAATTCAAAAAAGGGGATTAAATGAAAATTATTTTATATAATATTATCACAATTACTCAAGTTAATAATAACAATATAATTGTTTACAAAAATAATGTTTTTAATTTTTTAAAAATTAAACGACAATTTTCGATGAAAGATCAGAAAATTTTCTGATTAATTTCTTAAGTTTTTATTCTTAATTTTATATACTGTTCTCTTAATTGCTTCTATTGAAACGTGTATGTTTGCATAAATCATTGCATTCTTTATTAATAACATGCATACCCACATACTCAATGGTAAATCGATTTTGGATTTTCTAAAGTAAATAGAAGTAGAAAGATATATGTATGGGTTATAAATTTGAGTGACCCTTTTCATTCTTATGTCTTGAGATAAAACAAGTTATATTTTACAATTATGATTTACAATAACAATTGTAACTATAGTTTTATTTTTATTGCTATTAAAGATTAATCATTATATTTTCAAATGTAAAATAAATCATAAAAATGCGTAATCTATGCAATCATATGTCATTGAAACTGGAACTAAAAAGTTATAATATATAATTAATTTTTTTACAAAAAACTTCAATCATTATTAAAAATTTTTATATACTGTATACATATTACAATAACAGTTCTATTATACTTTACTTATTAATGTCATATATTATACATAAAATATATTTTGCAAGTTGTATTTCAATATAATCTTCCTATCGCATATGATATTTTGAAAAAATTTCAATCATTAAAACTATGTTGAGGTTAAAAGCTGTAATTAAATCATTCAAAATTAATAGAAAATCAATTCTGTGATAGGTAACATTCTAAAGGGATCTTAAGTGTTCCAATGCAATTTGGTCACTCAATTATTTTTGGAAATTTTGAAATAAATGAGAGATATAAACAAAACATGAAAGTATATAACAAATATGAGGCATAGATTAAAGTAATTTGAAAATATTTTTTACTATCGGATAATAACTTAAATTAAATTTTTTTAAATTTATTTATGTTAATATTTTAAAGCTTACAAGTTTATGATTATTTTATTTAACTATTATTTTATTTAACTAACTATTTTATTTAACTTTATTCTTTATTCAGTGCTTTTCTAGTCTTGATAAATCAAATCTTTAGAAATCTCTTTTATATCTTTCCTTGATAAGTGACATCAAATATAATTTTCTTGACAAATCACATTTTTAGTAACTTCTTAAAAAAAAAAAAAACTTTTAGTTAGCAAATAAATCCCAAACAGATATACGTATCTTAAAACACTTTTTAAGATTATGTTATAATATTAATAACTTTATTTTATTTGTTAGTTTATTAAATTTTTGCAAAGAGTTTTAAATAATTAACAATTACTCATATTTTTAGTATAATTTGTTCATATCCCACTTACATTAAATAAAAGTGAATAAGGTCTATACTGTAGTTCTTTCATTGTTTTCGGGGTTATATATTTATTTAATTAAAACATATTTATTTTCATTCAAACATGAATCACTATAATTACAACTTTTAGTCAATTTAAATTTTTTCTTGATTTTAATATTCCTTTTCCTGTATATATCCATAAATATAAACTTAAAAAGCTTATTTGATGATTGAATTTTTATCAAACTACAATGCAATATTAAATTACTCATTTAAGTCAATAACTGATTATTCATGTATTTGCGTTCTTTATAAATATTATATAATAAAAATTGTTATTTCTCGCATTTGTTGTGATTATATTTACAATTTATTAAATTCCCTGATATATATCTCTATTCTTATAAAATGCAAATAAATTTCCGTAAGTTTTCTTATTCCTCCAAAATCTTTACTCAATTTATTCAAATTAAAAGAATTTAAACTTTAAGTAGGATTAGATTTCGAACTAGGTACTGAAATTTTTAAATGTCAACTGCTTAGAAAATTTTATTTTACTGTTTTCTTCTCTTTGTCCTTAGATAAGGAAATGTAGTTTTATTTAGTACACAACTGCATTTTTCATTATAGTTCCTCCAAAGATTTTTCTTTCTTTCTTTCTTTTGTAAAATCAATCAGTTCTTTCTCTTTGATTCTTATATACATATACTGCTGATTTTTCTCAATACAGCCCACTCTCTTTTATTGAAAAGGCCTTTCATCTTATTGTTATTATTTGTTACAGTTGATTCAAACTTAACAAACAATATCATTTGTCAGGTACATACAAATCTTTTCATAGTTTTATTTCTTTAGTTTCTTAAAATACACGAACATTTAAAATTTTTTTACTGAGAAAGTAAATTACAGAGGATTGTGAAAAATACTTTTTTTTATAAATTAAGCTTAGATTGTTTTACTTTTAGTGTAATTTAAATTTTTATTTCTCTGATTTCTTTTAATAAATAAAATAAAATACTTTTAAAAATAATGTGAAAGCACCCATTTTCATTTTTAATTGTTATAATTTTCACATTTTAGTTTATTTTTAGGTTTTAGATTCATTTATCACAGAAACATTTTCACAATTTATTTTAAATGATATTTATTTTAATATATTCTCTCTAAGTTTTATTCAACGATCCAAAATTTTTTGCAAACATTTCATGTTATATATTTACATTTCTCCATATGTTTTTTAAATAATCGTTACGTATTATTTGTAATAAATAATAGAATTTATTTAAATAATAAATCTAGAAAAACAAATTTATTAATGATAACTATCTAGTTTTATTGTTGCATTATGAAAGAAATTTAATATTAACTAATTTGATTTTAAACATCTTGAGAAAATGGAGTTAATAAAATTAGAGTTTTTCTATGGATTTAGCTAAAATTATTTCATAATTAGTGATCCGGAATTAAAAAGCATGTTTCAATATCTAAGTTGCAGTTTTTTGTCCAAAATAACGAAAAAGTCTCAGAGAAAAAGTGAGTTTCACATATATATATATATATATATATATATATATATATATATATATATATATATATATATATATATATATATATATATATATATATATATATATATGAATGTATGTATTTAAAAATTAATTATTTAATATTTATCCAAAACATCATAACAAAGCGTTATTATTTAAATTATAATTGCATTGATATTTTTAAAAATCTTAATATTAATGTTTCGTTCATTTAAATGAAATCATGGTTAACTTTTCATGAAAAATATAAAAAATTATTCTTTCTTTAAGCAACTCTCATTCAGATTACTTCTCTTTCAACAATTAATTTTTACTGATTTATAAAAGATATGATTTATGATATCTAAACTGTTTACGTAAGTAATTTTAAGTAAAATTATAATATTTTGTACGAAATAAATTTCTTTTTATTTAATATTTTCTTTAAACAGCAAATAACATTTTAAAATTTATATTTGTTGTTTTAAAAAATTTTTTAAAATTTAATTGTTATTTTATAAAAATTTAAAATTTTATTTGCGAATAAATTAAAATGGCACTTTTCCTAATTTTCCTTCCAAAACATTGCAGTCAATTTTTCATTCTAAATTGTGGTAATTATTTTTCAAATTTTTGTTTTCAAGAAGTTACTAAGAATAAAGGGCATTGAATTGTCTTTGTATTTCAGATTTACAAGAATACTATCATCACAAGCTTTAAAAAGTGAAATTGCTTTATAAATACTACTTATTTAAGTATAAATTTTAACCAACAGCTTTTAAATTAAGCAGAAAATGTATTCAAAAAGAAGTTAAATGTTTATATTGTATTCCCAGTGGTGTGATTTTAGCAATGTAACAATTAAGAGAAGGAAGAGAGAGAAGTTTTAATTATATTTAAACAAACGAGATGAATAATGTTTTCTATTTGTTGTTTAATTTGGTTGTATTTTGTAGAAAAATATTAGTCTCTTTCATTATTAAGAGATGAATTTACTGTCTAAATAACAATCTTTAAAAATTCTTACTGTAAGTTTTTTATTGTTAATGATCTATAGGCACAGTAACAGTTTCAATCGTTATTTGTATTAATATCACTAATGAATGTTATTTTGAGATTTAAAATTTTTTATTGATTAAAAATATGTAAAGTTTAAATTTTAACTACATCAAAAATAACAAGAGAAAATGGAAAATCGAAAACTTCCTCAAATTCTTTTTGATGAAGGTGCATAATTTTATAGTTTTGCAGTTTATTTATGATGGAAGTTAAAATAATTTTTTTTGTAGTTTTGATAAGGTTTTGTAAACAACCCTTCATTTTATAAAAACATTGCTGGCTTTTCAATATGTTAATTTTTTTATAAAAGCATTATTGAATAAAATAACTGAAAAGATCTTCACATATAGATTCATTAATTGGTATTTTAAAAAATGAAGAATCCAAAATAATTTCAATGTGTACCAGATTGTAAACTTTTATCAATGATTTTTCTAATGTGAAGCTGAATGCTTTATAATTTCTTATGAGTGTAAAAACAGCACTTTGGAGAATTAAATGTTATTTAATATTTACGGACAAAATTTTGCATTACGTTATTGCACTGTGTGTGTGTGTGTGATGACATACTCTATCACTCTGATGTATTATTTCATTTCTTAAGATTGTTTTAAACTCAACAAACAATTGTTCGTAAGTTATGATAGTAACATATGGATTGTATGGTTTGTAATTAAAGTTATATCTATCTATCCATATATATATATATATATATATTCCAACGGCGGGTACTTTGGTGACGAATCCTATGCCACAATAAGGCCAGAAATTGCTACTCATTTGTCATTACCCAGCGGGCACCTGTGAACCAAGTCACAGAGGCGAGTAGCTTTGTCCACGCCATACCTCCACAAACGCATTTATAGGGTGGGCTACATTTGTACACTATCACAGAAAAAAGGATAGAGAAACACAGAAAGAACAGAGAAAGAGAGTAACATCCGTGACCGAACCGGGATTCGAATGTGGGACCCACAGGTCAGGAATCAGGAATGCTAACCACTCAGCCATCTTTCGGCATATATAAATAAATAAATAAATAAATAAATAAATATATATATATATATATATATATATATATATATATATATATATATATATATATATATATATATATATATATATATATATATATATATATATATATATATATATATATATATATATATATATATATATATATATATATATATATATATATATGAGATACATTTAGTTAATTGAAAAGTTTTTTGCATCAGTCAGTTTTTCAAAATGATTAGAAAGAATAAAATTAGTTTGAATCAAATTGCTGTTTATCCAATTAAATATCGTAATATAGTTGTAACTTTTTCAGCTGCAATGATCTTTTATTAAGTTAATAATTCTTTGCTTATATAAACATAATAATATTTTATGTTTCAAATTTTATTTGATTATAACAATTTTATGATTTTTAAATATGTTTTATTTATTTCAAATATTTACAAAAGGTTTTCTACAATTAAAATTAAAAATTGTGTTCTTATTCTACCGTATGCGGATGTGGCTCTGTGTATATAGAATAGTTAAAATATTTAAAAATTATGTTTCATTTGAAAAAGTAAATAAAATTATTTGCTATTTTTCTTCTTACTTAGTCTGTGATTATTGAGTAAATATTGAATTATAAATATCGTTACGGTTTAATATTATTGCCACAATTTGTTTCTAAAAAGCAGATTTTGAATTTAACATTTTTCTTTATAATTTGTATGATAAGTAAAATTTGTATTAAAATCTTTTTAATAAAACATATTTTCAATAGTTATTTGATAGTATTGTTCAGTTTCTTCTTATATGTATTTTTTATGTTTTATTTTAATAATTAGATAAAAAATAATTGATGAAAATACAATTATTTTGAAGTTTGAATTTTGAAAACGAGCTGCTGGTATTTGCATTATCAAATAAGGACCATAAAAATATTATAAATACTATAAATTAAGAGTTTCAGAAAGCAAAATGTTGATTCTCCCATTTGCTTAAAGAGTTCATAAGAATTACAGTAAGGTCTAAAATCTCTAAGGCCACTTACCCTGTCAAGTGGTCAGCGCGCCTGACTACGCCTTCCTGCGTTCGAATCCCGGTTCGAGCATGGATGTACTTTTTCCCTCTCTATCTATACTGTCTTTGTCCTTTCCTTGTATTAGTGGGTTGTGAATGGTTGCCAACCCTATAAACGGGTACCTATGGCATGTGTGTACTGAGGAAGTCGGACTCCACACCAAATTACAGTTCACTTGGAAAAGTGGAGCAGCGCACCCCATATTGCCAGCCTAACTGGCACAAAACAACAACTATCCCTGAAAAAACTGTCTTTTAACAATTCCAGAAGTAGTTTCATTAAACTTTGAAACGAAAACAAAATAATAATAAGAATAAACAATTTCCAAATTTATAATGAATGAAGAGATTTTTAAAGTATGATATAGTTGGACACACTCTAATAGTTGTAAATGTATTTTCACTCTGTTCATCGAAATCATAAACAAGCACTTAGTTTATTTAAGCATTGTTTGGAGTTTAAAAGTAAATTGAGAGACTAATATTTAAAGAATAAAATCAAGAGCAATTTTAACATATTCTTTAATATTTTATGTTATTTGAAATTTGTGTCTTTGAAATACGCTACAAATTTTAATGAATTAATTACAATACATTTCATAGTAAAAATCGAAACATATCAAAAGACAAAAAATTCTAAAGCCAAGTAAAAAATTTAATAAACATTGCAATGTAAATTTCTACAAAAAAACAAAACAAGCACATGTATAAAGATGCATTTCACAATAATATAATCGATTAATTAGACTTTAAAATTGATTTTTGTACTATAAATTACTCACTTATTTGATCAAACTAGACAGCTTTATTTCGAGAACAGAAAGGAAACTCCAATAACCCCTCTTCTAAAGTCATGTTTTAATCTTTTCATTGGGCAGAAACTACTTTTGCGTGCTGTTGAAACTTATGAAAACCTGAAAAACAGCATTTACTATTGCATTTTGCATATGAAATCGTTAATATAACCTGTTTAGCATTCTTTTTCATTGTGAAAGTATTATTTTGTATTCACAATTCTGACGTTAAGTGATTTCAATTCATAGAATTTTTAAATAGCGCCTTTTTCTTTATTTCATTCAATAAAATTGGTATTGAACTGAGGTCAATTGTGTGAAACTTCATCTTCTGAACATTCAATACTTTAACTATTCCGAACTACTATATTTAACCCCGTCTTTCATTACTGACATAAACATATAAATAATTATAATTTATCAATATATTTTTTATTTAAATAATTTGAATTCCATTATTATTATTTATTATTAAACATCAAATTATTTTTCGCATTTATGCAAATCCTTTATTCGAATATAATGTAATTTGGATAATATATAAATGGAATTTTCAATTAAATAAATTACATCGTAATTTTGAAATTTTAAATGAAACAATATTATTTATTTTTAATATGTACTTTTCTATAAAATAATTTTTAATTTTTTAAAATCTAATAAATTATTTTTAAACAATAAAATAGTTTTAATTGGTGCGAATATTCAATCAAGTTATTATTTTTTAAATAATTCTTAGAAATAGCTTCACAGTTTCTACGAAAGCTGAGTAAACTATTTTATATACCCTTACTTAAAAAATAATCATTGTAATACATTCCATAACTCTAAAAGGGATTTTAAATTACATAAAGAATGATTAAGAATTACATAAAAGATTACATGGTTTTTTCTAGATATTTAAAAACACACACGAGTTTCAATAAGTATTCTTATTTTTTTAAATATCCTGTTTGAGTTCTTTTCAATATCCTATTGAAGCTGTTTGAGTTAAGTAACAAATGAAAAATTATGTTTAATTCTTTATTTGTTTTATTCCTTTATTATTATTTGTTTTATTTCTTACTTGATTTAATTCCTTAATAATAGAAATTATTCTATGTCATGTGATTAGATTGATTATAAATAAAAATTTTAGATTTTCTTACTTTTTGTACATAAATATAATAAATAAAGTAAATTCATTTTGCCTCCAAAAATAATAAAATTAATTTTACTCCTTTTTTACAATTGGATTGATTTATTTACTACAACAAATTACTAAAATAAGATCATTTAAATATTTTAAACTATAGGTTTCTAAACCTTCGAAATTATAATTAACCATACAACAAATTGAAAATCTAAATTATGATAAATACGATCAGAAACTGAATTAACTGTATATCTTATTCTTTGCTGTTAAAAACATCACTGTTGTTACAATATATATATATATATATATATATATATATATATATATATATATATATATATATATATATATATATATATATATATATATATATATATATATATATATATATATATATATATATATATATATATATATATATTGTAACAACAGTGAATTTATTAACAGTTATTCAAAGATGTCACATATTAGGTGAACTAAGTCATGTTGTTGACGTATTATAATGAACCAATAATACGACTTAATTTAATCAATATCCTGTTGAGCATCAATCATGT
This sequence comes from Latrodectus hesperus, assembly GCA_037975125.1. NCBI lineage: Eukaryota > Metazoa > Arthropoda > Arachnida > Araneae > Theridiidae > Latrodectus > Latrodectus hesperus. The sequence continues at coordinate 61,562,923 of CM075860.1, forward strand.
GAGAGGATTTGAAAGTAATTTACAGTTGAAGAAACTTTCTCCTTTTTAGATAGTGAATTTGTGCTTAGGAAATATTTGCCGAAAGTCGAGACGACATCGTTCACTAGAAGCAGCAGAAAATAAAGATCATTATTTAACAATAAGAAGAAACTACACTGTTATTTCATCTTTTGTGCATCAAGAATTTTAGAGAGTTATTCATAGCAGAATTTAAAATCGAATTGTTCAAAACCAATAAAATCATATTGTTATGTTCATATGATCATAGAGCTATTGTTTGTCTCTCTTGAAAAAAACCCATTAAAATCTGGTTCATGTAATCTATTAGGTTGGTGCGTATGAAATGTCGGATTCTTAAGTGATTGTATAAAACTGCATTTCTTTCTTCAAAAGCTGTTTATTTAATCAAAGTATGCTCCATTCGCTTCAATACACTTCTCCCAACGAGATTTTAAAGCGTAGATGCCTGTCTTAAAAAATTTTGGTCTTTAGAATTATTAAACTCTGATATCGAGTTTTTTAGACTGTCTTCATTTTCATAGTGTTTGCCCCTTAAAAACAGCTCTAAATGCTTGAAAAAATGAAAATCGGTCGGCGAGAGATCCGGTGAATATGGTGGATGCTGCAATGATGAGCATACGTTTAACCGATCCAGCTTATTTCGCTCTGTCAGTGCGTGCGGTACCCACTTGTCCATCCTCTTAACCTTGCCAATCTCAGAAAGGTGTCTCAATATCGTTGTATGGTCAACTTTCATCCTGATAGCAAGTTCCCTCGTGGATACGGCTAGATCCGCTTCCACTAGAGCCTTCAGGTCATCATTCTTCACAGACGTTTTGGGTCTTCCGCGCGGCTCATTTTGCAGTGAAAAATCGCCAGTCCGAAATTTTTCGAACCAACGCTGCACTTTCCGATCGTTAGCCGTATTCTCCCCAAACGCTTGGTTTATGTTGCTTGCAGCTTTTGCAGCACTATTACCAAGTTTGTACTCATATAAGAAAATGACGCGAATGTCGGCAGAATTCATATCGGCAATAAACTCAAAAGAAATAAAAAGGGAAGACCTTCGAGAAAACCTATTTTGCTGAAATGGGTCTCTGGCAATGGACAATACGAGTATGAATGAGGTTATGCCAAATACAAAAGTATAACGAAAACAGGGAGGAAAACGTCCGCATGTAAAGAGAATCCGACATTTCATACGCACCAATCTAATAGTATAGAAGTATCTCAGATGGGGATAAATGACATGATGTTGTTGTTGTTCTAGTTTACTTTCCCTTACTGGACACTGAGTTCGACTCTGCCACGTAGGTGGAAGCAATCGGATGAGAGCCTTTGTCATTTAGAAGCAATGACCCAGCGGAAAACACCAATAGTTAATTTTTCACTTTCAGAGGAAGCATTTCACTTAAATGGCGAAATGATTACGACCTATTTAATATGCCACAGCTGCCTTTAATGAACACGACGGATATTTAGCTAAGTTGGGGTTTGAACTCACTATTTTCTAGTAACAAGAAGAACGAACCAAGCTACCGCATCTTCATTAAAGTAATGAGATTTCTAAAAATCAATCCCACTTCAGTGTTCAGTCTGAAATCAGTAAACTCTGTCTTGAGAGATCTGGAGTTCAGATGCATTTTTAATCATGCACTTATTCGTGAAGATAGTTGCTATCTGGAAGTGATTTTCTGGTCTACTAGTTTATCAGTTCAGTTAGTTTGGGACAAGCACATCACATTTATTATGTTCTTTTACTCTAGAGAAATCAATTTATTATCATGGATGATATCACCAAGATATTTCATTCTCAATCAATTCTCTATCAATGATTTGATTTCTTCTTCAACAAAAATATCTTTTTAGGGAATTGGGCACTATATTCCTCAAATTATAACTCAAAAATAACGATTTTGCTACATTTTAGTGAGAATGGTTGCTAGTCGCAAAAGACAATTCTGCATTTGGGAAGCTTTCCTCTAGAAGAATAAGAGAGCATTGATACCATGTGACCTTAATATGTGACATTTCTTTCTCTGAGTTGAAACTGTATTCTTTATTAAAATCAAATTTAGTTAAGCTTTAATAAAATTTTGCTCCATGTATAATATGCACAAAATTTTCTGCTTTTGTTTAACAATAAATGTCGTCAATAAAACTTAATTCTGTCTTGCTTATATCTTATAACATGCATCATTTATAAGCTGGTATTTTTATCTGTAACATGATGTATCAGCTAAGAATATCTATATATATATATATATATATATATATATATATATATATATATATATATATATATATATATATATATATATATATATATATATATATATATATATATATATATATATATATATATATATATATATATATATACATAGTTATTTTACTAAAATAAGCGAGAATACAAAATATGGAAATTTGACCTAAATGAGATGATTATATTTCAGAAAATTAAATAAAATCCATGGATGAATGATTTTCTCAAAAAAATGTGTTAAAACTATTTATAGAATGATTTAAAAGGAAATTCAACGTGCATAATATGAAAAAATATGAAAAATAAGCTGGTATTTTTACAGTGAACAGTTAACAAAAAATATTTTTCACAGCAATTAAAAGATTTAATTTAATTAAAATTATATTTGAAAATGAATGTTAGAAAATGAAATGCAACTATTTTCCTTTACATAATTTTTTGAAAAGTATTAAAATAATAATGTGATAATATTGCGTTTATTTTGTGTAATTTCGAAGAATCAATGATCTATAATCCATTGTTTTGTTCTTTGTAAACCTTAAAACTATTTAATCATATAAAGTATACACTAAGTGTCCTCAAAATCCTATAAAAAGAATGAGTTTAGAATGGAGAAACTAAATGGAGAAACTTAGAATGGAGAAATTAATAAAATTCATTTTTAGTTTCTATAATGTGATTACCACTGTTGAGTTCTATTAGGACAATTTTTTGTTTTAAATAAAATGTATGAACATTTCTTGTCTAATTCGTATAGTTACAATAAATCTAATTAAAGCTATTAAACAAAGTTTTTTTTTAAATTTAGGAATTATTTTAGATACGAAAGTAACTCTGAAATTTTTAAAATGCATCTAGGTTTTTAAAGTAATATTTCAAAAGATAAACATTTTAAAAGCATTGTAAGTAGTTTCCTACACCAGACTTTGACATCACTGCCCGGATAACAGCCAACTGCCTCCATAACACATCTTCAGCTGTCCAGCAAGGATGGCCAAGCTTTTTAACATCAGCATATAGGATCCTGTGGAGCTTCTTTTTACAGATAATGCTGTAGAGATCACCAGGGCTGTCTTCGACAGCTTCGGGAACATTTAGGGGTTTTGCACGTACTCCATGGACACATCTTCATCATCAGTAGTCTCCTATATTATTAATACAATTCTGTTGATAAATTTCCAAATACTAAGTATCTCAACTCCTTAATGTCTTGAAATCAGTGTAAAAATCATGCCTTTATAGCATTTACACAAAATGTCTTAAGTAAACCTCTCTACACAAGAGATAAAAGCACAGCAAGTTCAACGCAATGAAAATTTATTTATCAGGAAAAGAAAAACGATAAAGACATGGTTCAAGTTAAGTTTTATAGTTGAAGTAGAAGTAACGATCGTTACATGCAGGAATTAAATTTTAATACTTCCTATAATTCCTGCCTGTAATGAGGATTTAAAGTCTTTTACATTCAGAGAGTTCCTTAAGTAGAGTCCTTTCCCTAGGTATAACTTTAGTAAAAATGTCAGCTAGTTGATTATGAGAACTGACATGCTGAATGTTCACTGTCTTGTCTTGATATTTTTCCCGAATAAAGTGATACTTTATATCTATGTATTTGGTAAGTTTGTGAAAAACAGGGTTCTTGATGAGTTTGATGACACTCTGATTATCGATATGCAGTACAACTCTTTCACCAACTAGAGACTGTTCATTAAGATCATGTAAAAGTTGTCGTAACCATCTAATTTCCTTTACAGCTGTAGATACAGCAACATATTCAGATTCTTTGCTGATGTTGCCATAGAAGACTGTCTACTTGTGCACCATGTAATAGCACCATCTGACAAGATAAAAACGTATCCATTTGTGGATATTCTGTTGTCCATGTCATCAGCAAAACCTGCATCAGAATAACCCACAAGGCAAGGATTTTCTGATTGGATCCCATGATGCATATAGTGGCTTTTAAATACTTCGTAATTCTCTTGACAGCATTCCAATGCACCTGACTGTAGTTGTTTTGAAACCGGCTCACAAGGTTTACAACATATGTAATATCAAGGCGTGCAGTGAATGAAAGGAACATTAAAGTTCCGACAGCTTCACAATAAGGTACATCAGCATCTTCTGGAATTGTATCAAGTTCATATGACACAACAGCATTGGGGTCTGTTGGAATAATAACTGGATATCAATTGTTCAAGATTGAAATGCTTTAAGATTTTGAATGGATAAAAATTAAACCATCTTTGTTTTGATCAATCTCTATTCCAACAAAACAACCTGATTTGCAAACAGTCGCTTTAAAGTTCTCGTTCATATTCTTTATGATGCCGTCTAAAATTTTTTTGTCTTTACACAGTAAGAGAATATCATCAACACACAGGGGGAGAAGCACATTCTTATTTTTGAAAATGACATGGCATAGACAAGGGTCAGCCAAACTGTATTTGAATCCAAATTTCAGTAAAAAATCTGAAAACTTCTGGTTCCAACACCTTGATGATTGTTTTAATCCACATCAAGATTTTCTGAGCTTACATACTAGGTCTGAATGAATAGCTAGACCTGAAGAATAAACAATTTCTTGAGAGCATACAAATTTAGCTTACTACGCACTTGTGTCTATGTTCTACACTTTCAGCTAAATAAATTTGACCAATTCTGAACTTCTGAAGAAAAAATATACATTTTCCATGAAGATTGTATTTTCATCATTGTAGTTTATGAGTTTACCTTCATAAAAGCATATGCTTCTATACAAGTTTGAGATTCTCGTAATTTTTTATAAATGTTTAATCACCAGTAAAATTTTAAATAAAAATAATGATAGGAATAATTTGTACATAATATTTTTAAAGCCTATATGTTATTATTTCTTTACACTATCAGAAATATTTCTTGAATTAAGTAAAGCAGTCAAAAAGTATTGGTTTAAAGAAAGAAAGAATAAATATGTATAATTAAGTTAATAATATATTTTTTATTTCTGCATATTTAAATTTTTTTCCATGATATGAATACGGAAAAAACAATTTATTCTATATTATAAAAAATATTTTCACATAAAATTCTTTTACATTGAATAATTTTATCCTTTAAGAATAGAAAAGATAATTCCTTTATTAAAAACTTATCTATGGTTTTCTGTGTTATGGAAAATACTTACAGACTACTTCTCAGACGTATTGATTTTCTAAAATAAATAAAATACTTAGATTTCCTCATTAACAAATATAATATAAGTTCCAAAAATAGAAAAAACAATTTTAGTCTTATGAATCATTTTATTTATTTAAATTTCATATATGATTTATGAATTTATTTATTAGACGATTCTTATAATTCTGTCTTATAAAGGGAACTAGTTTTTTTGGCTTATAACATTTTATCAATGGTTGCTTTTAATATATGATAGTTATAATTACATTTTAAATTGTAACTTTTGATGATACATCATTTTTTAAAGTGACTCATTTAAAAAATTTTAATTTATAAATCACAATTCGTTATTTAGTTAAAATTATAAAGAAAATGTTGTTACCCAATCTATACAAAATTTGCAGAAAGCAGTTTTCATTAAAAAAACCTGAATACAATAAATACTTTTAGTAAAAATATAAAAGTAAAACATACCGCTTTCGACATAAATGCATTAGGAAATTCATTAAAATATTATTTTTCAGATGAAATTATCTCAATGAGGTTTAGCTTCAACACAGATAATGTTTCAAGAAGGAAAATTTTATACAAAACTGTGTTAGCCAATGCATTTTTCGTTCTTTCATTATTTTGCTATATTTTAAAAATCGCATTTATTTATTATATCTGAGTATATTCCAATGATGTTTTATTTTATCAAAGTATTGATTAGACTTTAAAAATTATTGTTTATACAGTTAATAAAAAGAAAACTCATCATAGTAAACTGATTATTATTTTACAATTTATTCAACTAGGATATGTTTCTTTTTTATACCATATATGTGCTTCAATACACTACATAAATAAAAAAATACTGAAAATAAAAATATTTTAATATTATTGTTCTTATCAAGACTATTATTATAATAATTGTTTTGAGGAGACATAATAAACACGTAGCTAAGTTAACTGTAGTAATTTTTAGTTTTCTCTCATAACTCTATATAACTAAGAAACTTTAAAATGCTTGATGCCAATTTCGTAAATTTGAAGTAATAGGGTATATATTTGAATTTTTTCCATTTATTTTTCCTACGAATAAAATTCCTTTCATTTAACTACTCATATTTTAAAAATTTATATAATTTGAAGAAACATAATATCTTTTTTACATTTAATGAATTAGCATTATTAAATTGTATATATATATTTTATTACTTTTATGTTAGTTATTATTAAAAGATCAAGTATGTTATTTAAGAAGCTTTCACTTGATTATATTCTAGTTAATAAATTATGTATTAGTTGATTATTAAAGAACAGTTTCTGTTGCTTATGATTAATAAATAAACAAAAGTGTAAAAAAGTGTTAATTTATTAAGTTGTAGTATCTAAGCATAAAGAATTCCTTTTGTGAAGTTATTAAAATATGAAATTTTCTTAACATTATTAAATCTAATATATGTTGCTTACAAGATTAAAGAAATTTAATGATATTAATTCCCATAAATATTTCTGACTAATGTGATCGTAAATTTCCTGAATTGGAAAAAATATTTTTTAAAATATTAAATAAATATTAAAATTTTATAAAAATAAACTTGATTAAACTTTTTTTTACACGATTATCAGCATATGTGAAGTACACTGGAGAAATATCTGGTTTTATAGATCATACCATAAATTTTTCTTGCGAATTTAGCAAGGAAAAATATTAATGTCTAAACACATAGTCTCAGCTGTATGAAGCTGTTATTTCTTGATAGGTTTTGATATCAATAATGATAAAATATCACTACTAAGGGGCTAAATTTAAGCTAAATACATTTAAGTATCAATAAGAAATATTAGAAAAATTCAAGAAAAAATATGAAAATAACTAATTTGGAATGTTATCAGTTTTCTACATAAGACAATACAAAAATGAAAACTAACAATTTATGCATTTAATTGTTTTATTGGCAATTAAATAAATTTATCAACTATATAGAGTGATTTACTGTAAAAAATGTAATAAGTGAATCAATTTATGTAAAATGAATAAAAATTGAAAAAGTATTAGAATTTAGTAGAGGAAAGAATGATTTTGAAAAATTTTCAGCATAACTAGATGATTTATTAATCTACATTTACCACTAATTATATAATATTTTAAGAATTAACTAGAAATAAATGAAAATTAATTTTATCACTTTGGTTTACCTACCTTTTCTAAAGACTCTGAGTTTTATATGTTTTTACAGTAATGTACAGTAACTAAAAATGTTATCTCAATGCTATGAAAATGCTTCATATTTCCTGGTAAAAATATAAATGCATATATACGTCTTGTTTTTCTTGTCAACTTCAATTTCATGTAATTTAGAAAAACAAGTCTAGAATTCTGTATTTAATAAGGTTAGGTATGAGAGCTTTGGTTTCTCAACTAAAAACTGTTGTTGAAGATAATTTTAAATATCTAAATCAATTTGTATTCAATGAATATGAAACTTTCTTTCACTTTTTAAATTAATTTTTGTTTAGTATTTCTCCTTTTCCCCAGTTTGCATTCTGTTTCATTATTGAGATCAAGCCCATTAATATTTTTAATTTACTTTTAGAACAGTGAAATGTACATGAAAAAGCTAAGTTTCAGGATAAAAATAACTGTAAATTTCATTTAAATAGCTTTATTTTATGTTAATTTTCTTTGAAACACCTTTAAAAAATTTATTAAAAATTTAAATATTTCTATACTTTAATTCTGAATAATTTAATTCCCTAACACATACCTCTAATCCATATTTTTTATGATCATCAATAATTAGTTGCTATATATTATAATTGGTTGCTCTGCATTTCTGTCATTGTCATCAGCATAAATACTTGAATTTTTTCATTTAATAAAGATAAAATATAAAAATAATTATTTTATGATATTTATATATCTTAATATAGTTGTTTTTTTCTTTGTATTCACAAACGATTTTTATATGCAATATAGCGTTTTTTTAAACAAAATAATTTTTATTTTCAAAAAAGTTATTATTACTATTTTAATTGTTTATTTCAAATAATATAGTCTTATTACAAAATTTGTAAGCTATGTCATATTAACTAACCATAGCTAGCTGTGGAAAAAAATATAAAATATATATAAATATAAGCAAATATGAATGATATTGAAATGATAACAAATGTTTAAAAGAAACGATACCAAAAGGTTTACTTTATTATCTATATTTATTGTCTTCTCTTGTATTATAAGTAATTATAATGAAACCGTTTAGCTACATTTTTATTGACTTTTCAATTTACAAATCAAATTTAATACATTTTGATGTTTTAATTTTAGTACATTTTTTCAATCATTTCCATTGATTTTTTCAACTTCTCTCCTGTTACCCTTTGTTGGGCAAGGATTTTGGAGAAAATTCATTATGCGTTGAATGCAAGCTTCTGACGGCTGCACTGAAGCCCGGCATCTTACTGCTATCATATCATTTTTTCTGCATTCCTAAGAAGAAATTAAATCATTAATAAAATTAAAATAACATTTGAATTGGTGAAAGTAGTATAACATGCTTTTGGTGGCCGAATATTGGTTATTCTCAATCATTACGAATTCCATAACTTTCTATAGTTAAAAATATTAACATGAGGAATTCAAAATTTGGTAACATTTCGATGAAAGTATTTCCAAATGCAGCTAATATTAACACAGATTACTGTATTTATGACTAATTCCTTGTTACAGCATTGTTTAACTGGTTGTCCAGGAGAGAATCAGCGCATTCAATAGTCATTCAATAACTTAACCTTAATAGCGTAATTACATGTTTGTCTTTTAATTTGTAATTATTTAATTGTATATTTTCTATTATATCATAAAATAAAATTATTAAAAATGAAATGAAATTGACGCTTTTAATACCATTAAATGTTTTTATAATATTACACGTATTACCTTGAATTAAATATATTTTAAATTTGAAACAAATATTTAATTTATATTATGTATTTTGATTTGACTATATATGACTCACCTTTTGCCATTAACCATCATAAATATCCTTTGGTGTATAACAAATCAAATTCAATTATTAAATTCTTGTTTTTTAACCATAGTTAATAGTATTATCTTTGTGTAAACTATATAAATTTAAATTAATAGAATTTACATTAAAAAATAACATTTCATTTAAAAACCTATAAAAAACTTATTAATATATACAAAACTTTTTTATACTTTAGAGCTGACTTAGAAATGAACTGTCAAATAAGGGAAAAGATATAAATACATGCCCTATAAACATATAAAATTGCTACATGTGGGACGCAGAATTATTTATATTTGTAAAATTTTATATATATATATACACGGTGAAAGAGACAATAATCAAAACTAAAAGTCTTTACTACATCGTTTGAGGAATATTACAAGATACTAATTCCAAGATTCATTTGGCAGAGATTTTTTAAAACGTATTTCATGTTAAGCTTATAAGTTTTTGAAATTCGAAATATGCGTCAGTAAACTGTTGCATTTTACTTACCAGCATAATTTGATTAAACAAAAGAAGAGCAAGGAAAAGGAAATTAAAGATAGCGTTTTCCTTCATAAATTAAAAATTTTCAGTGTTACTTACTTGCAAGTTTCCATTTAGACAGCTGCGAGACCCAACTGCTCCATTGTGGTGCATTTCTGAAAAAAAACAATGCATATTCTGATCGGAAGTATATCATAAAATGGTAAATAACTTGCTTCATAATTATTAAAATTTTGTTTATTATTAGTAGATAAAATTTATAATGCTGTAATGTATGAAGATAAAGTATTTACTTACTTCCTGAAAGCATTTAGAGATTGCATTTAAAGTGAAAAGGGAAAAGTAAGAGTATTTTTTTACCTTTTAAATATAGGAAAATTTAAAGTGAAATAAATATAAATTTGAATGTATGCATGTGTGTAAATAAACATGCATACATACATAACTGCAATGCTTAATATTTTACAGCGATTTCAATTGTAAACATCAGATAACTTGCAATTTTTAAGAAGCAGCAAATTTCTAACTTAAAACTAATTTGTGGTAGACAAATGAAAATCTTATGAATTAGAATACTGAATTTAATTATAGTAATTCTATATTTATATTAATAATAAAAAATAGATTAATTACATATAATTAAATTATTTTATTTCTAACCACACAATCTATTTCTGTAATGAAGATTGGCCTTTATGTGCGTTTTTAAGATAAAATACATTAAATTATTTCAAACATAAATTTTTTATGGAATGTTCAGTTTCTAAATAGAATTCAGCTGTAATTTGATAAATATATTTTACATCAAAGATATATAAGTAATTTTAGATTTTCTAAGCCATATACATTCCCATTACTATTTATTAGCATTGAGATGAATCAGTATTTTTCACTAATTTAAAACTACATTATATAATAATTAATTTTTTAATATGTTAATTGAAGCTCATTTAATCCTTTTTATACAATAATGATACAAATAAAAGCAGATATTAAAAATTATATTCATGAAATTTTAACATTTTTTATATAATTCAAAATATAATCATGAAACCGCTAAAATAAAATGCAAAAGAATTAATTAATTGAATCACAAATATCCTGTCAAATTTTATTCCATTAATATAAAAAATTTTATTCTTGAATAAGTTGCTCAAAAAATCTTTGAGAAACCTTTAATGAAAAGTAAGTTCTTAAATTTTATTGTAAGAATAACGCAGCTGAGGATAACACTACTAAGAAAACTGAAGCTACATTTTAAGCTATATTTTAGTATTCAGACTAACTTAAATTAATTTTTTTAAATAAATTTAAGACCTTTTGAATATCTCATCAATTAAATAATGATAATATTCTCATGTAAGATATTTTCATCTTTGTTTACTAACTTTTTTTCTGATATAATTTTAAGTAAAACATTAAGCTAATTAGTATTTATTATATTCCGTTGTGTAAGCTTTCATTTAGCAAAAGACACGAGGATTTGAGATTTTTTACTGTAATTTATAATCCTTTTTAATTTTAGAATGTTCACAGATTCTACGGATCCTCTCTAATAATATTTTAAAACTCAGTAGCATTTGAAAAACAGCACATTTAACGATGACAAAAATCATTTTAATTTCGAAACTGCTTATAAAATGAAAGTATAAAAGAAACAATTATGACTAACCTATAAATGTATCATTCAGGTTTTTGGAAAATCGCTCACATTCCTCAAATACATCGAACAATTTCTCTGGAACATGTGGTCCACTTGTGTCTTGACAACCACACTGATTATTTTTTTCAAATGTACCAGGGCTACCTTTGCTTCCTCTGTTTTCTGATTCATCATAACTTATATTAGTACGGTTACCTTTTACGCTTGTTTGATTGCGGCTAGGATTCGGAATACCACGTCCAGCAACGCCCTGTGCTGAAACAAAGTACAAAGCACCAGCCAGTAAAACTATGGTGAGAAGAGAATACATTGTGAGATAAGAAAGAACCATGGAGGGGATTCGTATATAAAATGTTATCACAAACTCAAGCTGAAATAACTGATTAACTAAAAAATCATTGTTTATTGGATTACACCCCGGGGGTTTGTATTATGTCAACTATTTTTTCCTCTCGTTCCTTCCTCTAATGGCAAACAAAAGTGAAAGAGTTACATAAACCTTCATTGAAAATACTTCTGGTTAAATAACATCTATCAATTATAAATTCACATATTTTACCATGTTGTGAAGTATTCATATCTTGCACAGTTGAGACAGAAGAGTGGGAATTTTTGAAGGATTATCAATCATCCAACACTACACATATAAAAAGAAAGTGCGAAATTCATAAAAAAGAGTATTGTGAATATAAAAACTGCAACAATTTACAGAAAGCAATGGACAGTATGTAAGAAACCCAAATATAGGAAACAATAAGCATATTATTTTATTATAATAAAAATGATATCCATCAGAGCAAATTTCGATGTAAAAAAGTTTTTTTAGGATATTTTGCAGATTATATATTCCTGTATCTATACTTTAATGGGTTATATAATTAATACTGTCTTTATTAAATCTTATATTAATTTTTTAGAACTAATTAAGCTTAATTATAAATCTATAAATTATTCCTGACACCTATAAGTCCTTCTTATTCCAGGCCATAAGTCAATAACGTGTATTTTATACAAAATTTTCTGTTATTAGTAACGCTTCTTAATATTTTATAACATCCTAGTGAGTAAAATAATTAATAATCATAATATTAAGTGCATTAAAATGTTAACACTCATTATAATATTTATTTATTTTGTATTCAAGAATCTCCCTTTTGATTTACATAAATACATATTAAAAAAGGATAGCTATTTTGAGAGATTCATTTAAAGAGCTTCCAATCTCATAATGCGCTTAATAATGAGATGATATTCAATAATATATATTATGGATAAATAAGAACAGTTGTACTGCTTGAATAGTTAAAATTGCTATGATTCTTAAATTATGTTCTAATACTTAGTGTGTTGTAAAGTAATTTTTATGAATAAATTAATTTTTATTTATGTTATTACAATTTAAATATTCATTTACACCCTACAGAGTGCTGCACGTAAAATCGTCCAACCTTAATATTATGGAATATTGTGGTTTTTATAATTATTTGCTTATATTTGTATATTACTTTCTTTGGCAGCAAAATAACTCTGAGTTGGGCCTGTTTTCGTTGAGACGACCGTAAATAGTGAAACCGATTTGGTAATACAAGAAGAATTTCACTCAAACTTTCCAGAACAGAAGATGCAGCTGTTTTACTTTCAGCAGGATGGTGCTACATTCCACAGATCAAATCACGATTTTCAAATGTGCATGAGAGGTGTTTTTAGATGAGAAGACAATCAGCAAAGATTTGTGGTCCACTCGGCTACTTTACCTGTCCACGTTCTAGTTTTACTTGTGGGGATTCTTAAAAGGAAGAGTATACGAGACAGATTTACTAACAATTGAAGAACTCAAGATCAGGATATCATCAACGGCATCACAAGTCAAGACAGGCAAGGGTTATATAAATCTTCTCAAGTGTGCTTACATTTGTGCCGAAATGAGTGGAAGGCACTTTCAGCATCTACAGTGAAACGGAGTAATCATATTTAATATATCTTATTTTATGAGTTGACTTTACTGGACGGTTTTGCGTGGGCCATTCTGCACATGATTTTCTTCTCACTATTGTTATACTTCTAAATTTAAGAAAACATCTAAAATATGACAATATAGTAAATTTTCACTGTAGCCTAGTTAAATAAGACTACAAAATAAGAAGTATTAAATTTCTAAGATGCATAAATATTAAATTCTTTCATCGCTGTATCTCTATGTGACACACTAGAGCTATATTTCATGACACATCACAAAACTTTTTATAAAAATATAAATAATGCATTTCTCTACCAGAAATATATTAGGAAGAATTTTCTTAAGCTAAACGTATATTTTATTTAACATTTTACAGAAGCTATTTAGTAAGATTGCGAAGTAAAATGTTAATCATAGTAAAATACAAACTACTGACTTTCAGATTTGATGGGATTTGATGATTAAGACATTTTTAGTTCAATAATTGAAAATCCGAGCAATATGGAATTTCGAAACTGATACGCATTATGTGTATCAGTTTCGAAACGTGAATTTATTGTAAATATTAGATACTGTACAGGGCATGAGAAGATTTTCATTATATTACTATTTTATAAATTTGCTTATAAATGATTTTATTATATGTGATAATAAGTTTCATTAGTAGATGTAATACAGTGACATAAAAATTAATTTACATAGCGATTGATTTTTCTTAAAATTTCATAAATTCTAAATTATAGTTGAACTACTGTCATCCCGTTAGGACAGTTAATAAAATGTTATGCAAACGTGACATATGTCAAAATATAATACGGTTAAATATTAATTAAAAAATAGCAATTACAGGTTTATGTAAATAACATTGAAGACAAATATTTATGCTTAAATATATTATATACAAGCATTGTCAATAATCATATATAGTATGGAAATAAATAGAAAAATAAGTTTATAAAGTAAAAACGTTATCAAAATTTCAAAAATTGAAATTTAAAAGAAATAGTATATTAATGGTTCTCAATTTCCCTAATATCCATTGCACTTTTTGTAAGATATGATTGATGTGGAAAATGCAATTATTTATTATTACTTTTTTCAGAGCATAAAAGCTAGAAATATTTTTACAGCGATACAATTTATAATAAAATATTTAGCTCTACATTTAACCAGAAAATCAACGGAAAATTTATAATGATATATCAGAAGTATTCAAAAGAAATGAAAACCACACACACCTGTACTTTCACAACATTATATACTTTTTATTTTTAAGAATGGTTTTATAGTAAAGTATATTTATTTACTTTAAATTTATTTTCCTGTCAAATTAAATTAGGATATTTACACATTTTCATAAAATAAAATATTCTAACTATTTTTTGTAAATTAGTATAATAATTCATAGCTTATTCATACTCCTACACTCATTTTTAAATTTCAAATGTTTAATTTACTTTACACTCGATTATTATCGAATTAATCATATTTTTTGAAAATTATACATTAAAAGTTTCCTTAAGAGAATCATTAAAAGTGAGTAAAAATGTGAAAATATAAAGCAACAAATATAAAACAACAGAAATTGTACAAAAATGTACAATAATTAAAAGTAATTTTATTATTCTTTAATAACAGCTAAAGTAACTTCAAAATTATGTATATTAATTATTTCTGTATTAATCACAGCTTATTATTTTTATTACTTAGCATTAATATAGTACTGTCTTATTAGCAAAAGCATTTGTTTTCATAGTAAAATGTTTTAAGAGGAAAAGATTTAGCCAAGATTTATCATATAAAATATTTCAGGAAGCTAATATTCTTTCCTCTATAATGAAGATTAACATTTTTGTTATATTGTACGATTTACAAATTATAGAAAACAAATTAATGTATCATATTCTAAAATATTAAAGTATATATAATTTTAAAGTGTAATTTGAGACGTTTTTCATGACATTTTTAAAAAAATGTGTGCTGCAATATGTTGTTTTTAGCATACTTGCAAATTCTAAAAGCACAAAAATCAATTTATTTTAATATTATGTGTTTAATTTTATATTTTGCTTTCATTATCAAATTAGTTTCAAACTAAGAATTAATATATTATAAGTATTTATGTTATTAGATCTCAATTCTATATTTTAATATGTATGTATTCATACTCAATAAAGGGAAACTTTGCAAACTTATATGAGATAAAAATTATTGTTAATGTTTGTGATTATGATTAAAAATTATTGTTAATGTTTGTGATTATGATTATTATTTAAAATAAATTCATCATTTATTATGAAAGGTAATTTGTTATAATTTATAGCACCAACTCCGAAACTTATTAAAAAGGTTAGGATAAAGAAATATATTTATAAAGTACTACTATTGTAAGAATGACTGTTCTTAACAGTTTTGTTTTTATTAATCCATCTGCGTAGCAAAACATTTAACCATTAAACTATAACAACATTAACATATTTTACATGATGGGGCTTTATTTTAATTCAATTATGAAAATCAGATTATAAATATTAGAGTTTTATGAAAAAGAACTAATAAAACTACAATTTCTTAACACAAATGGTTTTTTAATTTGCTTAAAATTAATACCTATAAAGTATTTTGCTAAGATATTTTTTTATAGTTCTGAAAAGGAGGAGGATGAGCTTAAACAATTTTAATTTTTATAATATGGGATCTTTTTTTCTCAACAAAAAGGCAGAATAAAAAGCTTTGTTCAACTAAACAGGTTTGAATAATTAAGTAGATTTTTTCAGTAGAATAACTCTTAAAAAAATGATAATCCTTAGAAATGTTCTTTCTCAAAGTGCTTGAATAAATAATGTAAAAAATAAATTTTTTGAGAAGTTTTCCAAAATTTTCCAAAAGATATTAAAATTCTTTAAAAAAATGTCTACTTAATTTAGATTTAAATTAAATATTAAGTTTATAATATCCTTTATCTTGTGAAAATGAAATGCAGGTTTTGTATTTTTAAACTTTAATATAGATATTTTGTAATTTTCTAGAATTATGCGACATTAATTATCTTTGCTTGAAAGATATGGTTATATTACTTTTACATTTAGTAAAAGAAATTAATGTCTTATAACTCAATTAAAAACTTTAATTATTATTTTTAATTGTATGTCAAATTTTATATTACAAAAATGCCTTTTAAAAGCTATTGATGATTGTGATTAATACTATTTAAACTGTCATTTCTCATTATTATTTTTCAATGACCAGATTATTCTAAAATGATTAGCTAGTATTTCCTATAATACATTTTTGGAAAATTTAAAAAATATTTTTGCACTTTCTTCGAATTTCATGCTTTTTTGTGACACTAAAAGTTGTATTAATGGATTTATTCTCTAAGAAATTTTATTAATAGTAATAATAATATTTTTAAAAAAAATGCGTGACAAATCTGTTTATTTTTTGTATGTTATAAGCAGAACATTTTATCTTCAGATAACTTATAACATATGTATCATAAAGATTAAAAAGAACTTGAAAATTAGCTGTAAGATTTTGATAAAAATAGAATTATTGTTCTCTTAATGATAAAAAGTGGTTAATGATAAAAAATGACTAATTTGATATAATATGACTACACAAATGATCTATTATAAAGAAATAATACGTTGCAATTTTTTTAGCAAATAAACTTAGTTTAATTGAGTTTATATGAGAATCTGCTTAATTTCAGGAAGATTACTAATATAAATTCAAACTTGATTAATTCCGTAATTTTTATTCAGTATTTTCAGGTCCATTGTATATTTTTTTTATCGATACTAACTTAATCAGCTCAAGAAAATTTTATTTATGTTGTCCCGAAAGAATTCGTCATTACGCGTTTTATGTCCAGAATCATTAAATTACTATTCAGCAATAAATTTCTGCTGAATATATATACATATATATACCTTAAATAAAATTACCGAAGTCATTGAGCTCATTTTAAATCCTATTTTACTTGAAGCAGTTCTATGATATTAATTTATTTTACAGTTTTAAACATTTCGTTTTGTTTATAATAAATAGATTTAATTTTTAAACAAAATTTTATACATACAAATAATATTTTTTATTTTTATACTTTTCTTAAAAATCCTATTAAATTCGATAAAGAAAATATTTCGAGTACCACACTTTTTAACATTTATAATATGTAGTTTTGAGTTATCATATTTTTAGAATGGAAGTTTACATCTGTGTAAGCATACACTTAAGAAAAGTGACTAAGAAGATGTTTAATTTAATAAAAATGTCGCACCAGAAGAATCTTAGCGATGAATTAAGATGCAAGAACCATATTTTGAGAATCCCAATTGAAAAGTATTTATTACAGTCTTATTAAACATAGCATATCAGTCAAGAAAATATGCAAAATGAAAGTATGAATAAAAATAAATTGCATGTGAAAAGCATGAAATATATGCACTAAACTCACATTGATGTCACCAACTCGTGCTTTAGACGTCTACATTAAATAATCAATCACAGAACACAGGTGGCAACACAATCATGTTGGGCATATATAAAGGGTTTGGAAAGGCTTCTGAAAACATTGCTATCGTTGGGTTATGAGACAAAGGAACGTTTTATCCGAAGTTCAAAAGTGCAGGGTCATTAGCTTTTGGATGAAGTGTGAAAGCATTTATGAAATGGAAAAGTTTGGGAACTATTCGTATGCCACCGTGTTAAAAGTATTCCATGCATAGCAAGATGGGATTGTCCAAAATCAGCGGTGAAAGAGATGGGGTGCACTCAGGTCATAGATGAGAGGGGAACGGCGACAGCTGGAGATGCGTTCAGGTGAATAGACCTGCTATCGTTGAGCAACTGATCGCCATGATGAACCAAGGGGCTAACAACAGTGTCACCCAAGCTACTCTTCAGTGGATGTTGCTGCATCTGGACGTCTGAAGCAGACTTTTTTTTATGGACCCGTGCTGACTGATGCTCATCGGTGACGAAGGCTAGAATTTGCATTCGAGTACCTCAACTTGATGTCCACTGAGAGGTGACAGGTAGAGTTTTTCACGTTTTATGCTCCATCGGACAGATGGACGTTGACGTATACGACGTGAAACTTCTAAAAGCAAACTTTCCTGCAACCATTGCCGGAGCGGTCCAGGCTGGAGGCAGGAGTATTATAGTTTGGGAACTGTTTTTCTGTCATTCTCTGAGTTCACTCATCATTGTAGAAGACACTATGGTTCAACTTAAGTGCTCATCTGTCTTTGCGGACCATGTCCACCCTTATATGCGCATTGCTTTTCTTCGGGATAATGGCATTTACCAGCAGAGCAATGCTAGGTATTCTACATCAGACAGTGTACGTACGTGGTTTGAAGAGTACCAGAATAAGTTTACCTTTCTTTCCTGGCCAGCAAACTCCACTGGCTTACTCCAAATCGAGAAACTGTGGGATCATCACAATTGGGTTGTTCGCGGCATGAATCCTCCTCCTAGTAATCTTGCGCATCTGGAAACGATAGTGGAGTTGGTATGACTCAACATCCCAGTGAACATTTTCAGAAACCTAACTGACTCTTTCAGTATGTCTCGCAGCAGTTTGCTCGGTCAAAAGTGGTTATTCTGGCTTTCAACAGGCGTTCACATGAATGTGATTGGATTGCGTATTTTAAAATGTTTACATACATTTATATTTACTTACTTCGAAAATTAGACATGTATATGTCTATTTTTCGAAGTAAGTAAATAGTAGTAATCAAGGAGTAATCACGCTTTTATACGAATATCTTAATATTGAACTGAATAAAAGAAAAAGAATTTTAACTTTCGCTGATAAAATAATTATGCCAAATTATATGCCATATGAAGTCTTCAAAATATCATTTTTCAACACCTGTCTTAAAATAACTAACAAATTTTGTTTTAAATTAGAATCTAAGTAGTCTCTAATTTCTATACATCGTCACCATCATCATTCAGTACATTTTTATCTTGTGTTAGTATTTTTGAAAGCTGATAATATTAATAAATAGTAGACCGCAAATATTCTAATATTAATCTCATAATATACTGTGATTTTCAAGTAAAGCTTTGTCAAGTGAGTTTTAAACATTATTTTTAAAATTTCCATTAACTAAAAGAAAACTTTTCTGACTTCTTAAGCCAATAAATACATTATGAATTTACTGTCATTTTTTAAACAGTTTAAATAAATAATATTTATTTATAGTTGTTGACACCAGAAAAATTTTAACTAAAAGAAATTTAATTTAATTTAAAACAAATCTGAATACATTCTTTTTGAAATGGTTCTTAAATTTAAAACGGGGTAAGAATTCAAAACGTGCGATTAAGTTAATTCTCTAGAAATCTTAGTTAAAATTTATTCTAATATAGATATATATGACTGTAAATTTATTCTTGTTATTTTCTTTGGGAAAATTCTGAAATACAAAGCATTTCATATGTACATTTATTTAATTTTTGAAACATAATATAATTATGGTAATCAGATAAATTTGTTGAGACGTGATGAAACATTAAAAGAATTAGTAAAACCATCTTAGAGAAAAATACAAAAGTTTATTTTATTATTCTCTTTAACAAATAATTTATTCTCATTGTTGTTAAAAAATAAATTCATACCATTTTGTACAGTTTCACTCACTCAAACTCATATATAAATTTGCACACTAAATGCTTATAAATTAAAAATAAAAGTAATTTATTAATTTACTCTTTATGAAATTAAAAAAGATATCATTGGTATTTCTCAAAATAATGGTTTAAATTTATTTACTAATTAGACAGACATTAGTTAACACTTTTAATTTTAGAGCTAATATAAAATATGTTTATTTTCTATAACCAACATTATTTCCTACTATTTCATGTTTGGTACTTAATCAATTTTATTATTAAATGCTTATAATAATGCTTATAAATCTCATAGAAAATTTGTTAATTATGAACAAGCTTTTATTAATATATATATATATATATATATATATATATATATATATATATATATATATATATATATATATATATATATATATATATATATATATATATATATATATATATATATATATATATATATATATATATATATATATATATATATATATATATATATATATATATATATATATATATATATATATATATATATATATATATATATATATATATATATATATATAATTCACATATATATATATATAATTATCAATATTAAACTAATAAATTTGTTTTTGATTACAATTTCTGAATATTATGTAAAATATATCTTAATTACAGAAACTTAACATTCAGTAGATCTTTTAACTTAAGTACCAGCTTTTGTTATTAGTAAGATTTAAAGAACTCATCATAGTCAATAACTTACACCATAATGCAATAATAATAAAAATATAAGACTGGATAACATTTAACTAAGGAATTAATAATTTCTTAAATCAATAATTATATATGAGCTCCTTAAATAAGCTTGACATTTGAATAATTAATTTTACCTCGAATAAACGAAATTAATGCTTTAATTGTATGGTATGTATTTTTATGAATATTACTTAATCATAAAAAAAGAATTGAATTTTAATCATTGAAATAAATATTTTTATTCTAATGTTTCTTCTGAAGTAATAGATATTTTATAAACTATCTCACTTAATAGGAATACTAGGAATAGTAATTCGGAATTATTAGGAAATATTACAGATTCAGAAACTGTGTGAAATATTTTAAATTTTCATTTCTAAGTTAATATATTTTATTCGTGCAGTTTTATTTGCAGACTATATCTTGCATATTCACACACACCCATATATTTTTTAGAATCAGTAATATAATTTTATGAAAATTTTAAAAACTTTAACGGCAACTGTTAAGTTAATATGTGGTAAATTAAATAAAAATGTTGAATGTTTGGGTAAATATTCATTTTATATTATCTACGCACTTTTCTATTAATTTGGAGTTACAATATTTAAAGTTTAAAAAAATTGTTTTGTTACATGTATCTGATTAATAACAGAAAATTCCTGGAAAAATTTGGTTCCAAAGTCGTTTCAGAGATTCTTTATTTGGATTTCCACCCTTTTTTTATTAATCGTGATACTTACAAAAATCTTATTATTAAAATTCCTCAGAAAATCTGTTTTCTTTGATTATTTTTACGGTTCAGTTATTCCTTAATTATTAATAATTTTCATTGTTAGTGATTCTGAATTTGATTTCCCTTAAATTCTTGTTATTAGAATAAAATTCTTAAGTTATACATTTCTCATAATTCAAGATACATTATCATTAAATTATCATTTTTAAATAAAATAAAATGCTTATTTAAAAGCATTTTTTTGGAAAATATAATCTTTTTATTCAATTAAATTACTTTACATTATATTTGAGTATCCTTATAATTTAAGTAAAGTTGCTTATTAATTTAAATATGAAATTAAAACAATACTGACTGCAAAAGTAATCATAATAATTTACTAATGTTTTCTAATTATAATATAGAAATATAAATGTAAAGAAAGAATTTAACAAATTTCTAAAATTATTTAGTCTTTATTATTCATTCATTTATAAGATATAGTAACTTTGATTTAACCAAGCAAACTGTGTTTCACTTTTTATATGAAAAATATTGAAACATTTTTTATATTATTTTTAGTTTAAAATTGTCATCAAATTTTAAGGCATTAATTGTTGAAAGTATAGAAAATAATTTATAATTATATTAACAAATTGTTGTTTTGGGTATTTGATTGCTGTGTTTTGTTGCATTTTTCGATAATGTAAAAATATAGCTAATTTTTTAACTTTATTTTCTGAAACGAAGCACACGAGTTATAATTCTTGTATCGTAACATTGATTATTTATTCGTTTATACAAAAGAAAATGATTCACTCGTTTTTCAAAAGTCATCTACGTGAAAAATTATTGATTTCTAAAAACTAATTCTGAAACAGAATGTAATTCCCGGTTGCGATGTTGTGGATCCATAAAGTAAAACAATCAAGGGCAAATTTTGCAAGATTTTTCAGCATTCTTTTTTTGTCATTCCAAGCTATGTAAAAAGTTGTATACCACAGTAAAACCTTTATTCAAAATTAAGTATCCAATCAATCAAAATATGTAGCAAGTAATAAAAATATTCTAAGATACCTCGAATTTTCTCTTTATAATCTTCAGAAGATTCTTTCAAGTGATATTGCATAAGTTTTCAGTTTTACAATATCTCACTAGAACAAAATATATTCACAATAGAAGCTAATAAAATACATAAACTAGTTTTGTGGACACAAAATGCTTTAGAAAATCACTGAGTGATTCTCATTATAAAGGTGAATCATCGTAATCTTAACAGAATTCAGAAGGAATATTTCATCAACGTATGTGTCATCCACAAATAAGAGACATTGACGAATAAATGACTGTAATCGCTGTATGTGGTATCGAAATACAGCGTAAGATTATTCGTTGAAGCAATTGATATTGCTTCAGTTTTGATGTGCAATATTTCATTTCTTCTAGTAGCGCCATCATTGTTCATATTCAGAATGACAGAATTCCATGCATTTTTTAGGATATGACTGCTCTACAAAAGTAATGGCAGTTACTGATCTTTGTATGGGTTGATTTTTCACGAATAATATGGTTAAACCGTGTATGGTTAAACCTGCTTACATGTTTCACTAATACAGTTTGTTTTATTAACTTAAAACTTCTTTTTCTAAGTGCCATATATTAGCTTACTTGAAATCTGGATTTTTGATGTTTTCATTTTTGATTTTGCCATCGTGCAATTCTTTGATTTGTTTCATGAATGAAAATAAATTGTTATGCTTTTTGCCCATTTTTTTAGACAAAGCTGAAAAGGTAAATTTTTTCTCTTTGTACAATTATTTCTTATATTTTAAAAGTACATATGTTTTAAAGTAATGATAAATATTTTTTCTGAAAATTATGACTCACGTTAAATGCATGTACAGAGGTAAAAATTAAGCACATTTGTGAATTTTATCTCTTATTTAGAGTCTTTTAAATGGAAACCTAAATTATAAAATCATAATATCGATGTGACATGAATAACTATTTCATGATTTGAATATTTAATTTGAATTCATAATGGTTATTAATTTGAATATTTAAATATTTATTTAATTAAAACAATATTTTTAATCATCAATCTCTAACACTCTATTGTTCAATTAAATAGATATAAAATAAATTATTTCCATTTTTTTAATTTGTTTAAAAATCTGGGATCATAAAAGTCAAGATAAACAGTTTAGTATTTGCAATAAGAATTGTGTGTGAGAGAGAAAGGATGATATTGTTATTTATTCTGAATTACTGATAAGCTTTATCAATGATACAGAAATAAGTATGCAATCAATGAAAATCAACGATACTAAAATAGTTGTAGGATTTAGCATTGCTTATCACCAAATTCTTGTTTCATTATATATTACTTTTATCCATTATTCTACATATCTGTCTATTATTAATCTTTTTTGATAATTTGTTTTTTATAATCATAATTCAAATTCTATATTCTTATGTAATATCTATTATTGTATAAGGAGTCAGATAGAAACTTTCTAATTTATCGCTTCTCTAGATATAATTGAAAGAATAAACACTTAATGTATTTCATTTTTAAAAAAAAATTATGATTCATATGGACTTTTAATTTTGGTTATTTACTATCGAAAGAAAAATTTTATTCTTAATCTTTATAGAATAGCTTTATTGGGCTCTTCTATAAGATTTATTCATTTTCTTAGTGATTTTTATTTTCAAAAAATGCTTAAAAGTGGGAATTCCTTAAAGAGTACTGAAATTCACGTGGCAATATACCACTTCACATTTTTAAACATCTACACTAATTCCTTCTACATTATAGCAGTTAGGTCGTTGAGCAATTGCCATGCGTGTAATGGTCTGGAGAAAGTCTCCTCCCTCTTCACATCAATAATAAAATTGAGGAAGTGGATCATCTGGTGGTGCCATCTATCGGATGAGTTTTGAGCAAAGTCATACTTTCACCTTCGTGATGCTCTGGTTGAAAGAAAGACGGACCCTACTGACTTAAATTTGCATAGGCAAAGGCATATCGAGCCTGGTTTTTCCAAGTGTCATAAGTAACAACATCAACGTAATTGTCCCTTTTCCAATTTCCTTTTAATAGTTGTTTATTTACATATATTTAATGTAGTAACTAAATAGTAATGTATATTATAGGTGTAGTTCGAGAAGCATATTTTTCGAGAAAAGCTCAACTTTTTAAATGGTGCCTTGACATAGATATATATTTGGATTCCCTTGTTATAATAAATATCCTTTTTTTCTGTTTTCAATGTAAGTTTTATTTATGTTATTGTTGTTTTTTTAATTACCTTATTTGGGATGCTATCGTTCTGTGAATTGTACGTGTAAAAAATATCAAAATTTTTCCTGCATTTAAATAACAAAAATATAAACTCACATTCATTATCAATAAGATCTGTCTTCATTCCTCATTTTCATCAAATAATTACATAGTTTTTCGTAACTAAGTTTCTAAAATTTTTTTTATCGCAAAAGTTATTGAAATAATTAAAAATAAACAAACTTCAGATTAATACAATGCATTTAATTGGGGAAAACATTATTTAAGAAATAAGATTATCAACAGAGATTATATTAGTTTTAGTTTTTTACTCAAAAGTCGTATTAAAAATAATCTGGTTGCATAGTGATAGTTACCAGAATAATCATGACTTAAAAATAATATAGCCCGAGTATATTGATATTGAAGAAACTTAATTTAATTGTAAAAATGGCTAAATTACGTCAAAATTCTTTTGAAAATTAATTCTTTTAAATGTAATTTGAAATCTAAGAAGAATTAACTAAAAATAAAAGGCAAATTTTGAACATATAAAGAAAATGCTAAAGTTTAAATACTTCAAACAATAATTATTAATTTAAATTGAAAAAAGGGAAAAATTATAATTTTAGTATATTTTATAAATATATAAATGTTTTTTAATTTTATTTCATAAATATTTTCAATTAAATATATAAAATAGAGACACCTATTTACTGACATCGTTTGCTCTCTAGTAACCCATGTGAAAGGGAAACATTTTTTAATGAATTATAAACCTAACAAATTTAGCTGTTATAAAAAAACATTTTGAGGTATCCTCAAATTAAATTTTTAGTAACTGAGTTAAAAAAAAATTAGAAAAATATTATTTTATATATAATTTTAAAAGATAATATTTGCAATAAAATATTGAGCTAGACGGTAAAGTAAGCATATACATTTCAATCTTAAGAAAACTAATTAACAGAATTGACTTTTGGAATTATCTGTCAACTGAATTATATTCAATGATTTATTATTTTACTCTCCTCAGAAATTAAATCCTTCTTCTAGAAAATGTTTCTTTATTTTTATTTTATTTTGCTATATGCAAACTGTTTGTGCAAATCAAATATGCAAATGTTTTTAATTTGTAAAATAATTATTTTTGAAATTTAAATATTTTTTCCAAGAAATTCTTTAGAATTTATTAATTGAATATTATATTAATAATAAAAGAAAGAATAATCTAAAACTTTTTATAATATTATATTCCTTTTAAATTTAATAACTGATTTAAAATTTTTTGATTGACATTCTTTTTTATAAATTACAGTTAAAATAACTTTATTTCAAAGAAAAAATATTTTTTTTCAAAAACATGACGGTAATATGTATTATGTATAAATATGATCTGTATAATATAGAAAACCCTATTTGAACGTTGGAATAAAATAAATACTGAAACTCTATATTAATATTAGTTTTTAATACTGTGATAGAATAATTGTTTACAATCAAAAAATGAAAAACTATAAAAATTTTATTGTTGAAAAAATAATTAAAATTTTGTGAATAAACGATAATAGTTATAACTGTTGGTAAAATTAACATTTTTTATTCTATATACATACTACTGAAAATTAACTTGACGCAGAAATTAAATCATTGTTAAAATTTTGTTACTTTTTATGCATTTTCTTAATTAATATAGATTTAATAAATAGAAAATATTTACTGATGATTTTCTATACTTCAAAATGACTATGATTTTTTTAAATACTTTCTTTTAGTAAGTATAAACTTCAGAATGAAAAAATATTTTATAATCACAATTTGTGTAGAATTCATGCATTAAAATAATGTAAAAAATGTATTTAAATGTATTTTTACATATTTTTCTATTTTTAATAAATTCTCATAATGGCATGCAAAAATGTTAAATAAAGGTAATAACTAACTCATCTAGTCTAAGCATGCCATATACCTTATGCAATTAAATCATAAAATGCGCACATTAATACAAATTTATAAAATATACATGAACTTAAGTTTACATACATTAAGTTTCCTAGAAACAATTCATCTGAAAAGATTCTGTATTCTTCGATTAAGTTGAAAAGCATTTTTACTGTCATTAGTTAAAACAATTTGTAGTTCGTGCATTAAGGGTTATAATAATTTATTAACAACATCTTATAAAAGGTTTTAGAAATATATAAACAAGTTTTACGTTTTGCTGCTATGTATTTTTTTGATTCATTAAAAAGAAATCAAAAATTGGTAAATAACTTTCCTGTGTTATTGGACACACACATAGATATTTTCTCAAGTATTTTACCTTAGAGGTCATTATAATATTTTATTCAAAATAAGTTGTCTCCAAATATTTTATTGAAATTCTTAGAGCAATCTGCTTTGTAAACTAATGTTTTTTAAATCATTCCCTAATTGATTTTACATAAGTTAGAAACAAAATTTGGCACAGGTGCCGTATAATCCATGATGCCAAAGTCTGAGATTGGCGATTTTTTGGCAGTTTTTCTTATGGATCTGGCAACCTCGTTTTTATTACGTCATACATATGGAGACCTATAAGAATTATGCAGAAAATTTTATTTTGATAACCCTAGTAATTACGACATCGCGCACGTCAAGATACGTCATCTGGGCAACATTTCTTCATCGCCAAGAAAATTCAGAATTTGGCGTCTGTGCCCAAAATGTTTATCTTTTTCTTAAAAAATATGTTTCTAAAATTAATGTTATCGTATCAATAAATATTTATGAACTAATGGTTTTTAAGATAAAAACTAAATTTTTGAAATGCAAGTAAACGAAAATGGGACTTAAGTTTTCCTTGAAAATTATATATTACTGCGATATATCCCGTAACACGAGTGCTGGTTATAATGAGCTATTTACTCTTAAATAATGTATAAACATTTTCTTCTTATTTATTTTATATTTTGGAGACATATTGTGAAACGAAAAACAAAAGAAGAAATTTTCTTTGATCAATAGCACATGAAAGTTATAACAAATCAATCCTTAAAATATAAAAGATTACTAATGTATAATAAAATATTTAAAAATAAATTGCTTACATAAATATCATTTATAATTATAAAATTTAAATTTAAATAAATTATGCAATAATACATTAAATTAGTGCAATATATTTCCTTAATTTAATTCTGAGGCAACAAAAGAATTATTTTAAGTTATTTTGTTTTAAATGCAATATTAAAATATTTTTGCTATGAATTAATCCTCTAAAATAGTTTTTATAATGATGTAAATTAGGAAATTATTTCAAATAAGTGTTTTCAATTAAAATAAGAAAAAGGGAGACGTTTGCTTATTCACTGAAAAATAGAAGCAGTGAGTTACATATTTTTACAAGATAACTATTTCAAAAATCTGCCAAATTTGTTTCGAAAATATACAAATTATATAGTTATTTGTTATCAAATAAACTTCTTAATGAAGTATGTATTTTGCAATTGGCAACTGAAGATGGGAGAAAATATGATATAAACAGATAGAGTTACTCGTTTGCATGTATTGAAATTTAATTATATAAAACATTTAAAGTAATATGCTCCAATAAAAACAACCTTATTTGATTGAATTTTAATACTTTCTCATATTATTCCATAATAACTGCTTACAATATTTTTAACGTATGATAATTAAAGAAATAATAAAGACTAAATTTGAAAATCAAGCAGATTTATTGAACTAATTTAGCTATTAGCAAAAAACTAGAAGCTTTTTGAAAGTATAAATATAAATTGAACACAAAGTTTTAATAAAAAGTGTATACAAATTATACTATTCCAAGTTTTTTATTCTTTACATTATTATATTTATCTCTGCAGATTTATTTAAATTTGTCAACCTATAGTGATATACTGCACGTGAAAGAAATTTCTGGGGAGATGTTTGGTTTAAATTGTATTTGAAACCATGGAAAAATCCTTATCCGAGGTAGAAGGCTGAATAATTGCAATAAAAGGCTACAACTGATAACTCAGTAATTATCTTAAACTTTTAGATTGCTTATTTCTCAGTTTATACTTATTATGCTTTATATGACATGCTTTTATATTTTATGATAATTTTATAAGAAATTCTCTATCACGAACATTTTTTATTTATCTATAAAAACATATAGATAAATAGATATGCCACTAGCAGTGCCTCTCTTTTAATAAGTGACATTTTCTATTTCAAACAATTTGTACAACAGCCGATCTGATCAATGATCGAATGTACATGCTTATTTGCTAAGATTTGGAACACTGACCAGATTGCTTTTCTCAAGCAGATCAGCATAATCTTGGGTACTCATCTATCTGCTGGGCATGTATAAATCTTTAATCTCCTGATATTAACAATACCGATAGTCTCCTCTGAGATATCAAAACAATTTCCAAGAATGTTTATGTCTTGATTATAGATTAGTTTTATCTATTAGATAATTATTTGGATTATAGATTAAATTAGACTCTCAATTATAAAGGAATATGGTTAATTCACAGGAACTTTTCAGTTGCTTAGATTCCTTTCTTTATACCTTACCTTATCTTTCTCAGAATGAAATGGACAAAGAATCATTTTAGTAAAACTTTGTGCAGTGCTTCTATTCAGCAATTTACATATTTTCTAGGGCACAAGTGCCGTATAATCCAGGGTTCCAAATATCCAAATCCGTATAATTCAAATTCTGAATTTTTTTGGCGATGAGGAAATGTTGCTAAGATGACGTATTGTGACGTGGGCGATGGCATAAATACTAGGGTTGCCAAAATAGAATTTACTGCATAATTTTTATAGGTCTCCATCTCTATGACGTAATAAAAACCATGTTACCAAATACATAAGAAAATCCGCCAAAAAAATCTCTAAATTCAGAATTTGGCATTCTGGGTTATACGGCACTTGTGCCTTTTCTGGTTACGCAATGTTCAATAATATGTTTAATTTTTTTTATCACTAAGTGCATTTTTAATGGAATTCAAAGTATCAGAGAAATGAGGTCTCTCCATTTTACCAATACACTGGTTCTTCAATTACTCGTTAAAGATTACTGGATAAGGATGAACATCGTCCATCAAAAAAACATGCTTCAGTAATCATAGAAAAGAGAGGCACAGAAAATTTATCTAAAGAGATCATATATTCCACCAAAGTTTGTTCGCATCATCCCACTTCTGATATTTCATCTCAAACACTAGTTAAAAATGGAAGTGATCTGAAAATGACAGATGAAGTAGAACATATTCTACTGGTCTTAGGTAAACAATGTCCACCTACAAGTTAATCTCACCTTCCTTTCATGGTAGCAGCAAAAGATTTGTGGATTCTCACCCATCAAGGACTCTTTTCTTCATATCTCTAGTTGATTTACATCTTCAGCTCTTGTGTATTAATAGGTTTCCCGATCCAATTTTCAGAGGAAGATGACTTGCACAATGTTTTCTCCACGCTTTATCCTTTTATAAACACATTAAAGCATTATAATAAATTTTCCATATTTACTCACAACGCAATATTCATGTTTTAAATATGCACTTTGAATTGCAAAAATACAGAAACACAGACTCAATCAGACACAGACTTATAGTTCATTATATTAATCAAAAACAGATTAATACTTCATTATTTCAATCAAACACAGACTCATACTTCATTATTTCAAGCTAGCTGCGTAGAACAGCGGGGCATATCATCTCATTAATTCCCACCTTAATCACAGATGTTATGTTGATTTCGTTCTTTTAATCCATTGACTGCAAAAGTAAAAAAAATACTTTTTGATAAGATTTTAGTCGTGTGATATCTAGATATTAAATTTTGAATGACACTTAACTGGGCTGCAATTGTTTTCATAATTATGAAAAGAAAAAGTACCGAGAAAAATAGAGAAATATTTATAATTTAAAGTCCAGCATTATAGTGCATTTTAGAAAATGCTAACACTCAGAATATTCCGTACGTGCACTAAAAGTTATGAAAAATGCCTTTTCTAAAAACATAAAATTTTTAGTAACTTATATCCGTAAGTTATTGATTTTTTTAAAATATGCATAAAGCTAAATTCTTATATAAAAACTTTTTTAAATCGTGATTCAGGCATAACTTCTTGGATATTACATGTTTGTCTACTTCCATCTTTTGAATAATATTTCATCTTTCAATAATTCAGATTAACTTTCAAAAATATTTTTCCTTTTGCTCTCTTTGAAAATAAGAGAAGAGTGCTTGAATAATATTCACTCATATTTTAGATAGAATACTAATATTTTAGAAAGAAGATATAATACTAAGCTGTCACATAAAATATTTAATTTTCTTTTTAAACTTTTACTAACAGACAATTTTTAAGCGTTAGTTGCTTACGTATAATTCAAAAAAGGAAATTACTTATTACTTTATGGTTATTTGGCGTTTTATAATATTTGTGATTTATTTATCACTTTATTTGTACATCCAAACACTTCTTATACTATTGTATTTAAATTTAACTATTACAATTAATTTTTACAGCCTAACAGTACAATCTTATTACTCAGAAATTAATTTATAGAGTTGAAGTTTATGAGAATACCTATTTTACGATAAATATTTTTGCCTTTGAAGATATCCTTCTGATATAAGTTTTGAGCAAACTTGTAGACACAAATTTATGCTTATATTTTGTTAATATTGAGTTTACAAAAATTATATTTTTCTGTAATTTGAAAATTGTTTCTCTTTATATTATAAACATAAATTATGATCAAGACATTTGAGATTCTTATCCGCATAAATTGATTTATTGCTAATTAAGATTGCTTTCAAAAGGAAGTATTTATCTCTGTAAATATTAGTTTAACATACTTTTATTAAATTAAAAAATGTTTTTCCCTATTTAACTAGTATGAATTTTTTAGTTTTTAGAATTAATACTTTTATTTGTTTCATTTCTAAATTTTTCGAAGGAAATAATTATATTAATTAGAGATTACTTTCATGTTCCTTTATTTGATGAAAGCTTCTAGATCGAATCCCATAATTTTTCTTGACTTGATACTTAATATATAAAACCAAATATTAAGGGCTAAAATAATACTTCTTCATATGTACTGAACTTTTAACATAGTCTCATAAATTAAAAAAAAATGAAATTTAGCACATACCAGAAATGTGTGTTCGTCAAAAAGTTTTGATTCACTTTGATTAGTTAAATAGTTTAGATGTACTGATATTAGATATCAAAATGGCAGCAATGAAGATTGAATTTCATTGTTCTTTTTAGAAATATTTTTAAGTCACTCGTAGATTTTACATTACTTGATATTTAGTACAAAACATTCAAAGATCATTTTGCAGTAAATTATTCAACATATGATGGCTAGTTTCATATGTGTATCTCATGTACATTAAATTGTTAGCGTCATTCAAAATGAATTTACATTTAAAAACGTTTATAGATTCTATAAGTAAAACAATATGGTGGCTATTCAGTTTGATCGATTTATTCATATTTTGGTCTATAATATACTCGTTTGTTTCATTTATATAGTAGGAAATAACTATCGTCACACTAAACAGTAGAGTTTTCATTGATAATCAAGAAAATTTTCACATAAACTTTTTTCATCATTGTTGCAAAAAGTGCATTATTCATTTTCACGAAGAAAATATGTGCTATTATTTGTGACAGTAAAGATTGCTGTGTTATATTATATCCCTGCCAATAAGAAATCTTTAATTTAAATTATTTTAAGAATTTATATTAACTTCTTTCCTATCTTCGTTTTATTAATATTTTGATTATATGTATTGAAATATAATAAATTATTGAAGGAATTAAGATCATACATGTTGTAATTTTTTTATACAATAGTAGTAAAATATCTTAAACTGAATGCATAAAATGTAATAAAATGTCTCCTTTGATAATTTAAATTCTGCGAAATTAGTGACAACTCTTGAACATCTTTTTTAAGATGAAATTCTATGAAAGACTTAATGGAAGTTTCGAAACAGGTAGAATATTTACTTAGTAAATTGACTTTAGCGAAAAATATTTTAGAAAGTGAAAGATTTTCTAGTCACTCCTTCAAGCAGAATCTTTGATGATGATGAAGAAAAATATGTGAATCCATTTCAGTCTTACAGAACTATGCCATTATAAGCCATGTTTATAAAAAGCTTTAATGAATTAATTTCAGCAGTTTTTTTTTTTTACTTATCATTTTCCTGAAAATTAAAAAAATATGATTTATTAAATACTCTTTTCATTTTTAAATATGATTTAATTTTTATTTCTTATAAATGTATAGCAAAACTAATTTAATTTGTAACCATTTTTTTCATTCGAAAGCGAATAAACTAATACCTGATAGGCAAATTTATTTTTAATATGAATAACTATATTTTCATAAAAGATGATAATACCTATACGGAGGTTTTATTCTCTTACCAGATTATAAGACAATTTCAAATTAATCTAAATAAGAAATTATGTTTACCACAATAAATTACGTTATTTTTCATTACTAAATAATAATGAATGTAACTGCGCAAATCGAGAATAATTCAATTAAAACATTTATCTTAAAAATTTTTTTATCTGTCAATCCTCTTTGGAAAAAATCTTATATTATCTATAATTTCGCTCTAAATATTTAGGCGACAAAGCCAACATAAACTTTACTACATATACATGAAATATTATTTTATGTTCAATTAAACTGCTCAATACATACTTTAAGTCAAGAAAGTTTCATAAAATAATATAAATTCGTGAAGAGATTTATATTCAGTTAAGACATACAAGTTATCAAATTTATAAACCTTATCTAAAATAAACGAATTAAAATGAAACTCAAATGTTAAAAATCCCCATGATAGTTATTTTTATCTAATGCAGAAAGATTTAAAACTGGAATTAAGTATTGATTTTATTCACAAAGACTTTGATGGTGGGATGGCTTATATAAGACCCTAGGTAAAATCCTAGGAGAGCCACACCCTTGGCGACAAACTGAAAAAAAGTGCCAAGCCAGAACGAAATTCTAGAAATAGTTTTGTTGACCATGTCTTGCGTATCGAAGTATGGTTATCAAGATTGACGCAAGCCACAACTATCA